>JAIOJX010000005.1:93558500-94124700 GCA_022376925.1 Tragulus kanchil | reverse complement strand
ACATCCAGACCTCAGGGCTTTCTGGAGAATCCATAAATCTCTGGAATTCTTCTCTTTGACCCCATAGCCGACCCAGGTAAGGCCTTAACATCCAGGCTGATTTTCCTGCGGACAGCCAGCTCACCGCATACAGAAGCATGGTAGCCGCTCAGTCCTGTCCAACTCTTTGAGGCCCCATGGTCTGTAGCCCACCAGGCTCCTCTGTCTACAGAATTCTCCAGGCAAGAATACTGGAGTGAGTAGCCATTCCCTTCCCAGGGGATCTTCCCGACCCAGGGACCAAAACCGGATCTCCTGCGTGGCAGGCAGGTTCTTTACCATCTGAGCCACCAGGGAGGTCAGCTAAACAGTCTATTCTAAAAACTTAGTTAACCAGATTCACTCATCTCGGACTTCCCTGAACTTCTAGGCAGTCCCGTAGTTAAGACTCTGTTCTTCCAGCGCAGGGGGTGCAGGCTTTATCTCCAGAGAGGGAACTAAGATCTTACGTCCAAAAAGAAAAAAAGAAAAAAGATTTACCGATCCCAGACTGTCTAAAGCTTTCTCCTCTCCTCTCCCCTCGTGGATCCTGTTTTTGCTTTGTTCTTTGAATCAGTCTACCAACCGCCGCCCTCACATACGAGGAACCAATCAGTCAGCAACGTCACAACTGCATGCAAAGTAACCAACCACATGTCTCAGAGTTACTCTTAGAGGGGGTCGCAGGGTCCCTGGTAGAGACAACTCCCACTCTCCCCTCCCTGTGAACCCCTCCCTGACAGGAGACTGGGTCAGGCCCTCAGGTCTGCAGAAGCGCCCCAGAGAGGCAGGTGGGCAGGCTCCTGCGTAGATTAAATTACAATACCATCTGGAGCTAGACTTTGCTAAAGGCAAGAGAAATGGCCAGAGATGTCCGATGTCCAAATTTTCTTCCAAGGGAACTTTGCTTTGAGTATGGGATTGATGTATGCCTTAAATGCAAGCCTGTTAGGCAAATGGTGTTGAGCACGGACAACCAAAAAAAGAAATCCCCCATGAAGGCTCAACTCCGATGGCTCCCAAGCTGCTTAGCGCTCCTTCCCAGTTATACCTAAAACTACTCCCATTCCCTGGAGCACGCCCTCCACAAAAACAAGCTCAAGGATGTCGCTTGGTTGAAATTGGAGTACAATTTGGACTGTTCCAGGTCCATAAGCCTTTCTCCCTCTTAGAGCTAAAACAAATCAAACAAGATACAGGAAGTTATACAGATGACGACCCAGGCAAATATATAGATACATTCCAATACGTTACTTGGCCTTTAACTTGACATGGAAAGACACCATGCTAACATTTCATCAAACTTTATCTGACCCCAAGTATACTAGTGACTCAGTGGTAAAGAATCTGCCTGCGAGTGCACAAGACATGGGTTCAGTCCTTGGGCTGGGAAGATCCCCTGGAGAAAGGAATGGTAACCCACTTCAGTATTCTTGCCTGGAAAATCCCACAGACAGGGTAGTCTGGCAGGTTACATTCCATGGGATCACAAAGAGCCAGACACAACTGAGCTTGCATACTTTGCTTCATTCAATCATTCATTCATGTGCCAAGTATACTAGAATCTTAAAGGAAGCCCAAAAATATGCTACGGGGCTTCATATGTCAAGCAATTAAGTATCCAGTACTTAAGTATCTCGGTGCTCTGCAACGAGAGCAGCCACTGCAATGGGAGGCCCACACAGGCCAAGAATGAAGATGGATGAAAATGAGTAAATTAAAAAAGGCCAAAATTTTAAAAATAAAGAAAGAAAGAAAAGAAACAGTGGATTTGAAAGATTAAAAAAAGAGAAAACTTAACCAATTTGGACCTAGACTCTTATGAAGGACGGGTGATTTTAAAGGACACATTCCTGTCCCAGTGTGCATGAGATGTAAGAATAAAGTTAAACACATTGCAGCAATAGGATCCTGAGGCCTCTGATAAGACTAATGCCTTTTACAACTGGGAGCAGGAGAGAGAGGCCAAGGCCCAGGAAAGGGAGAAGAGGAAGAAATCAAAGCATGCCCAGATGCTGACCACCTTCTAAGGATGCTCAAAGGCAACTCCCAAATCCTTAAAGGAGCAGGCATGAGGCATTGTAGCAGCTATTTGTGACATACTTCAAGAAGCTGACTAGTTTACCCTGGGGCAACCCACCACCATGTATGACCCCTGATGGGGGAGACAATGTGTTCTTTCCCAGAGTCAGAATGAGTTCACTAGCACACCCTCTCAATTTTTCTTACCATCAAACCAGCCAATTTCCATGTCAGTCTTTTTGTTTCTATCTCTATTTCCTCTTTCTACCAGCCTCAAAACAGACATTTTTGTCCCTCTTAGCCTCAGTCTCAATTTCTCTCTCTTACTTTTCACTTGTTCTTTTTTTGCCTCAATTATGCCTGAATAACACACCTTTCAACTGTGGTGCTGGAAAAGACAGACTTTGAGCACCCCCTGGACTTCAAGAAAATCAAACCAATCAATCCTAAAGAAATCAACACTGAATACTCATTGGAAGAACTGATGCTTCAGATGAAGCTTCAGAGAAAAACAGAGGACAAAAGAAGAAGGGGATGGCAGAGGACAAGATGGCTGGATGGCTTCACTGAGTCAATGGACATGAGTTTGAGCAAGCTCTGGGAGATGGTGAAGGACAGGGAAGCCTGGCGTGCTGCAGTCCATGGGGTTGCAAAGAGTCGGGCACAGTTGAGTGACTGAACTGAACTGATGCCTGAATAATGTTTTTCTGTTTCACTTCAGTCACCTTAGGCAGTACTGTTTCATAACACACAGTACATTGGCAAGTTCCCTGTCAAAAATTCACTAATCTCAGATAACAACTCAAATCCCACACTGCCTGGGAAATCCTTGTTTACAGTTAGTTATCTCTTAGTGGATACAGGCCACAGTCATTCTAGGTCAAGACACTCTTATACACCTGATCTCATCTTTGAAACGTGCGCCACTGACTTCAACAGTGAAACAATATGCTTGCTTCCTCATTATATGCTTGCTTCCTCATTACTCAAGACCAAAGAACAATGTGTTCATTTTTTTCAGTCATTTCTGAATGTTGTGTGTGGATAATTTGATAAATCAAGAACAATTTTCTGGGGAAAGACAGTCAGTCTTAGCTGATGTGTTGTTACATCCCAGGTCTTGTGCCCAAATGCTCTTTTCTTTAATTATTCCTCACTTACCTGACCAGAGAGGAAGTCTTCAACACAGGTGGCTCTTTGGAGGCAAACAACACTGGAAGAAACTCCATGGCACAACCAAGCCTCATGCGCCGTTTCATTCCTCACCATCCACTGGAACAGGGCCTCTAGCCACTCATCTCACTTTGGCCACATTTTCCCAAGGGATGCACCATCACTGCCGAGATTGGAGTTCACGGTTGTCTCCAGCACCCAGAAGAGACGCGCCTCTCTCTGGCGTGCCCTCAGACTTGAAGACCCTGCAGCAGACTGCATTTTGGGCATGTAGCCTATGAGATAACTCTCATTCAATCCTTTTTCTAGTACGTCACTTTCGCTTGTTGCTTTTTTTTACTTCCCTCTTCACATTGCATGACACCATCAGGCTAATGCTTATAAGCAAATTTCAGACCTACAAGACTGACTCCAAATTGCTTAGCCCAGACTGTTTCTGGACATGGACATTGAGAGAGAATGAATAAAAACATTCAGGCTTACGTGAATTCTGCTTTCTAGAATGCCAAGTTTTCATGCAAGGGTCGGGGGGAAAAAACCCAGTCCATGGGGTTGCAAAGAGTCGGGCACAGTTGAGTGACTGAACTGATGCCTGAATAATGTTTTTCTGTTTCACTTCAGTCACCTTAGGCAGTACTGTTTCATAACACACAGTACATTGGCAAGTTCCCTGTCAAAAATTCACTAATCTCAGATAACAACTCAAATCCCACACTGCCTGGGAAATCCTTGTTTACAGTTAGTTATCTCTTAGTGGATACAGGCCACAGTCATTCTAGGTCAAGACACTCTTATACACCTGATCTCATCTTTGAAACGTGCGCCACTGACTTCAACAGTGAAACAATATGCTTGCTTCCTCATTATATGCTTGCTTCCTCATTACTCAAGACCAAAGAACAATGTGTTCATTTTTTTCAGTCATTTCTGAATGTTGTGTGTGGATAATTTGATAAATCAAGAACAATTTTCTGGGGAAAGACAGTCAGTCTTAGCTGATGTGTTGTTACATCCCAGGTCTTGTGCCCAAATGCTCTTTTCTTTAATTATTCCTCACTTACCTGACCAGAGAGGAAGTCTTCAACACAGGTGGCTCTTTGGAGGCAAACAACACTGGAAGAAACTCCATGGCACAACCAAGCCTCATGCGCCGTTTCATTCCTCACCATCCACTGGAACAGGGCCTCTAGCCACTCATCTCACTTTGGCCACATTTTCCCAAGGGATGCACCATCACTGCCGAGATTGGAGTTCACGGTTGTCTCCAGCACCCAGAAGAGACGCGCCTCTCTCTGGCGTGCCCTCAGACTTGAAGACCCTGCAGCAGACTGCATTTTGGGCATGTAGCCTATGAGATAACTCTCATTCAATCCTTTTTCTAGTACGTCACTTTCGCTTGTTGCTTTTTTTTACTTCCCTCTTCACATTGCATGACACCATCAGGCTAATGCTTATAAGCAAATTTCAGACCTACAAGACTGACTCCAAATTGCTTAGCCCAGACTGTTTCTGGACATGGACATTGAGAGAGAATGAATAAAAACATTCAGGCTTACGTGAATTCTGCTTTCTAGAATGCCAAGTTTTCAGGCCATTGTTCTCTGGTAGTTTTATCAGGGTAGGGGTTCTTTTGAAGCAGTACTTATAGAGTATCCTTTTGATATGGCTTCAACACAAGCCTCCTTCTTCACGGTCTTCTTGGGAGTTGGCCTGCTGAAGAGAAAAGTGGAAAAGTCTCAGGGAGATTCCACACAGATATAAAACAATGATTTATGTCATGTGGAAAACATCTGAGTCCAGTGATTATACTCCATTTTTAACTGAATGAGATACTAAGAGCTTGACATATGCCTATCAGAAAAGATGAGAGTCAACGCTATTGGGATATACCAACCACTAACAATCCATAATTTACATGTAAATGAATCCCACTATTAGGTTTATACCCTGATGAAATCAAAAACTGAAAGAGGCACCTGTACCCCAATGTTCACTGCAGCTCTCTATATAATAGCTAGAACATGGAAGCAACCTAGATGTCCATCGACAAATGAATGGATAAAAAAGCTCTGGTACATATATACAATGGAATACTACTCAGCTGTAAAAAGAAGTGCAGAAGAATCAGTCCTAATGAGGTGGTTGGATCTGCAACCTATCATAAAAAGTGAAGTAAGTCAAAAAGAGAAAGACAAGTACAGTATACTAACACATATATATGGAATCTAGGAAAAGGGTAATGATAACACATGCAGTGAACCATGGAAAAACAGAGAATAGACATATGGACATTGTGGGGAATGAATAGTGGTGGGTGAGACGCGTAGAGGGAGTAACATGGAAACCTATACTATCATGTGTGAAAAAGATAGCTATTGTCATTGTGCTGAGGGAATAGGAGTGCCTACAAGGGCTCGGTGCAACAGCCTGGAGGGGGGGGATGGAGGGGCCTGGAAGGTGGGAGGGGACCAGGGATATGCATATGACTGATCTGGGAACATACATGTCTGTGAACAACAAAACTCTGTAAAAACTTTTTAAAAAATAAAATTTAAAAAATTACATGCAAATGAGATGCAAAGCCATAGATAAACAGGGTATCTAATATTTGCTTAGCCCAGACTGTTTCTGGACAGGACATGGGGTATCTTACTAGAGCTAGAATGCCAAGTTTTCAGGCCATTGTTCTCTGGTAGTTTTATCAGGGTAGGGGTTCTTTTGAAGCAGTACTTATAGAGTATCCTTTTGATATGGCTTCAACACAAGCCTCCTTCTTCACGGTCTTCTTGGGAGTTGGCCTGCTGAAGAGAAAAGTGGAAAAGTCTCAGGGAGATTCCACACAGATATAAAACAATGATTTATGTCATGTGGAAAACATCTGAGTCCAGTGATTATACTCCATTTTTAACTGAATGAGATACTAAGAGCTTGACATATGCCTATCAGAAAAGATGAGAGTCAACGCTATTGGGATATACCAACCACTAACAATCCATAATTTACATGTAAATGAATCCCACTATTAGGTTTATACCCTGATGAAATCAAAAACTGAAAGAGGCACCTGTACCCCAATGTTCACTGCAGCTCTCTATATAATAGCTAGAACATGGAAGCAACCTAGATGTCCATCGACAAATGAATGGATAAAAAAGCTCTGGTACATATATACAATGGAATACTACTCAGCTGTAAAAAGAAGTGCAGAAGAATCAGTCCTAATGAGGTGGTTGGATCTGCAACCTATCATAAAAAGTGAAGTAAGTCAAAAAGAGAAAGACAAGTACAGTATACTAACACATATATATGGAATCTAGTAAAAGGGTAATGATAACACATGCAGTGAACCATGGAAAAACAGAGAATAGACATATGGACATTGTGGGGAATGAATAGTGGTGGGTGAGACGCGTAGAGGGAGTAACATGGAAACCTATACTATCATGTGTGAAAAAGATAGCTATTGTCATTGTGCTGAGGGAATAGGAGTGCCTACAAGGGCTCGGTGCAACAGCCTGGAGGGGTGGGATGGAGGGGGCCTGGAAGGTGGGAGGGGACCAGGGATATGCATATGACTGATCTGGGAACATACATGTCTGTGAACAACAAAACTCTGTAAAAACTTTTTAAAAAATAAAATTTAAAAAATTACATGCAAATGAGATGCAAAGCCATAGATAAACAGGGTATCTAATATTAAACTGATTGAAGAACTTTTAACATATTGATGCATGGGAAAGTCACTATGGCTTGTGCTAATTAGAAAAACCTCTCTTACTACCCATCTGTTTGAACTATTAAAAAAAAAAAGAATGCCTTTATCAGATTTTTCTCAAAACCTGCTTTCAAGATAAGGACAAACATCTGCCTTCTTCTCATGCCTGGTATTCCTTGGAGGATGAGTTTCCCTTACAAGATAGTGAGGTCATGCTGACTAGCCGTATGTCAATCTTTCTCATTCCAAACCTTGAAGTGACATACTCCATCATATCTGACACTTGTTCTTTGCTATGAAATAGAACAGAACTGTGTTTCAGGCACTTCAACAGGAGCCAGATGGCCATGGTGGCTGTGGTTCCAGAAATGTTCCTGCATCACTGAGTTCTTGAATTTCCTGAACCGTGTCAAATTCCAGGACACCACCAGCTCTTTTTTAAAAAATAAATAAATAGGGACTTCCCTGGTGGTCCAGTGGTTAAGACTCTGTGCTTTTAATGCAGGGGGCCCGGGTTTGATCCCTGGTCAGGGAAATAGATCCCACATGCCACAGCTAAGACCCAGTGCAGCCAAATTAAGATAAATAAAGCAATAATTTTAAATAAATAAATAAAAGCCTGCTAGCAGCTGTCAGCTGCAAATTTACGGCCTCGAGGTCTTCCTCTGTGAGTAGGAAGAGTCTCAGACCTCAATCAGTCCTTACCACCATCCTTACTTCTTGCCAGCTCCAATTATACCTTGTTAAAAATAACTCATGGAACTAAGTGCAACACTGCAGATTTTGTCTTTATAAGTCTACTCCATTTTGTATTCCAGGGGAAGATAACTCAAGTGATTCTGGAACCTGTGTCTTTGGGGTTCTAGCTTTCAGTTTGGCAAAAACAGACCCTCTTCTATTCTTACTATGAACTGTTTCTTGATTATTTTCATCAACACAATAGAAATTAACCACTTAAAACTGAAAATACAATGCAACAGAAACAAACAACAAAAAAGAACCAAATCAACTCAAAATTTCAAACTTGGTCTACTGGAAAATAAATGTATATTCTTTTTATAAGCTGAATTAAAAACATTTGAAAATTTATGTATGATTCTGTACACTTAGAGTGCCAACCTTTAAGACTTTCGGTAGAGAAACCATTGATCAGCAGCAGGGCTACCAAATTCATTTTCCATTTCAAGAAAATGCCCAAGCCACTCCCAATTCTTTTACCCTATTTCTGAAACACAGTCCAATAAAAACTGTCACTGCAACCTTAGTGGTCACTTACACCTTCATTAACGTTAAAGGGCATCAAGATATTTGGACGATCCAGCAACAAAGCCCAGATGCTGATGTAAACTTACCACTTGATGAGCTGATGAATCTCCATGCTGGGGGAGCCACACCGAAACTGCTGGATAACTGTTCAGTTCCTGGAAGCACAAGACTTACAAAGTACAAGGATGCCCCACTCCTATCTATCTCAACAGCTTCCAACCATAAACCCTCACTCAAAATTTAAAGCTTTGAAGGAATCCTGTGAAGCAAGTGGAAATTAAATCAAAGGCAAGTTCAGAGGCTACCAGCTAACTTCTGAAGCTGCCATCACATTTTCGCCAGTAGAGTTTTATTTCAGGACTCTCTAGTTTTCACACAGTCAAATAGTTTGTTTTCAGTTGCAGTCTGTGACACTGGGTTCCTCCGGATTAGGTTTGGGTATGTTCTTTCCAAAGTGAAGACCCTTACTTTCTTCGGTACACTGCGCATTTCCCTCACCATCTTCAGAAGCCCACTCCACTCCATCTCTAAATCATTTCCTTTATTTGAGGTGCTGTCTAAAAATAACTCATGGAGCTCCAATTATACCTTGTTAAAAATAACTCATGGAACTGCAACACTGCAGATTTTGTCTTTATAAGTCTACTCCATTTTGTATTCCAGGGGAAGATAACTCAAGTGATTCTGGAACCTGTGTCTTTGGGGTTCTAGCTTTCAGTTTGGCAAAAACAGACCCTCTTCTATTCTTACTATGAACTGTTTCTTGATTATTTTCATCAACACAATAGAAATTAACCACTTAAAACTGAAAATACAATGCAACAGAAACAAACAACAAAAAAGAACCAAATCAACTCAAAATTTCAAACTTGGTCTACTGGAAAATAAATGTATATTCTTTTATAAGCTGAATTAAAAACATTTGAAAATTTATGTATGATTCTGTACACTTAGAGTGCCAACCTTTAAGACTTTCGGTAGAGAAACCATTGATCAGCAGCAGGGCTACCAAATTCATTTTCCATTTCAAGAAAATGCCCAAGCCACTCCCAATTCTTTTACCCTATTTCTGAAACACAGTCCAATAAAAACTGTCACTGCAACCTTAGTGGTCACTTACACCTTCATTAACGTTAAAGGGCATCAAGATATTTGGACGATCCAGCAACAAAGCCCAGATGCTGATGTAAACTTACCACTTGATGAGCTGATGAATCTCCATGCTGGGGGAGCCACACCGAAACTGCTGGATAACTGTTCAGTTCCTGGAAGCACAAGACTTACAAAGTACAAGGATGCCCCACTCCTATCTATCTCAACAGCTTCCAACCATAAACCCTCACTCAAAATTTAAAGCTTTGAAGGAATCCTGTGAAGCAAGTGGAAATTAAATCAAAGGCAAGTTCAGAGGCTACCAGCTAACTTCTGAAGCTGCCATCACATTTTCGCCAGTAGAGTTTTATTTCAGGACTCTCTAGTTTTCACACAGTCAAATAGTTTGTTTTCAGTTGCAGTCTGTGACACTGGGTTCCTCCGGATTAGGTTTGGGTATGTTCTTTCCAAAGTGAAGACCCTTACTTTCTTCGGTACACTGCGCATTTCCCTCACCATCTTCAGAAGCCCACTCCACTCCATCTCTAAATCATTTCCTTTATTTGAGGGTGTGATCATGATACTACAAATACTACAGGTGAATGGGTAAGTCCAGGGCCTACCCATGGATCACACTCTTGGGTCCCAACTACTCAGAAGCTTTCTGGGTGTAATCTGAAATCCACCCTGTTACTTACATACCAGAGACTCTGAAGAAATGGGCAGACCACACTAGATAGGTAGGCAGCAAGGGAATCTACATCTGAGGCTTGTCTTGGGCAGCCACAAGATGATTTCCCACCTGTATGCCAGAATCTTTAAAAACATTCAATAGAAGCCTTTAGGAGTTCAGTCAGCTATACTGTCCAAAGGTGCCAACAACACCATGCTGTCTCAAAGGTGTGTCCTTGTTAAGCTTCCTTCTTGGGGAAGCCAAGAAAAATGCACAAGGTCCACCTCCCAGGTCAACCCAGGTCACATTCTCTCCATGAATGCCAACAACACATGCCCAACAGCATAGAATGCGTAGCTAAGGGTATCCAATGCCAAGAAATAAGACATACTCTAAAGAAATGTTCTTTGACAAAATCCCCAAAAGGGAGAATAAAACATAACTGTTTAATGGGTTAAGGAAAAGGAATTCACCATTGTTGGCTGGATATTCCTTCTCTGGTCTGGAAGTGTCAGAAAACACACAAGTACAGAAAAGAAGAGTAATAACCCAACAACTTATGAGAAGAAAAAGACAATTCAAATAAGGTGGGAAGTACGAGAGCCCCACAGCATCCAAGATAGACCTCATTATGTAAATTACAAAAACAAAATACAGACCTGAAGTGCCAACTTCTATTTTTTAAATGGTATGTTTAAAAAAAGAGAATGTAACAACTTAGATGATGGTTGACACCGTCATGTTTGGAAGGAATGAGATATGTATGAAAAGTACTTACCAGGCCAACATTTTAGTTCAGTTTGGGCTTTTGACAATTCAAAAATTAAAACCCACATACAGAAATTACCAACTTCAGTGTATTCTTCTGCCACCCAGGTTTATGAAACCCAGAAAGGGGGACTAATATGAATACAATTAAGACTATTTAGAATTGGGAATGCAAATAACTGTACCAGCCCTTCATTAAAATGAATTAGGCTAAAGTAATGCTGACATGAGTGTGCTTGTGTGTTTTTTACGTATATCTGGCAGAACGCCCACTGGCTCTACATAAGCAAAACACCATTATTCTAACTAAATATGTTTTGTGGAGGCATGGCATTCTTCCCAAGCAATAGCTTGCTCTCCACCCTCAAACACATCTAGGACTGATTTACTTAACAGTACAAAGACCTGCTCGACTAGGAAGCTTCTAGCATGAGCACAGTAACCTTCTTTGCACGAGGGCCTCATCTGTAGCCTCCCTGAAGGCATTAAACCCCCAGCCTCGTCCAGGATCTTTGTCTGGCTCCAGAGGCCAAATGGTCATTCTGGTTGCCATATTTTTTGTGTTTGATTTTCTGCCCACTCTAAAGACAGTCATCAGGTGGTACCTGTGGATGGCTGCCACTGGGACCAGAGCTGTCTTCAAGCCTCAGGAGAAGGTCTTAAAGACATCTAGATTATGGTCTTTTGTCCTCAGGTGCCACAGATGGGGCGTGCCAACTTTTTGGGACCAGGTTTAGATATGACCCCCAAAGAGCCTGTTTAATGGGTTAAGGAAAAGGAATTCACCATTGTTGGCTGGATATTCCTTCTCTGGTCTGGAAGTGTCAGAAAACACACAAGTACAGAAAAGAAGAGTAATAACCCAACAACTTATGAGAAGAAAAAGACAATTCAAATAAGGTGGGAAGTACGAGAGCCCCACAGCATCCAAGATAGACCTCATTATGTAAATTACAAAAACAAAATACAGACCTGAAGTGCCAACTTCTATTTTTTAAATGGTATGTTTAAAAAAAGAGAATGTAACAACTTAGATGATGGTTGACACCGTCATGTTTGGAAGGAATGAGATATGTATGAAAAGTACTTACCAGGCCAACATTTTAGTTCAGTTTGGGCTTTTGACAATTCAAAAATTAAAACCCACATACAGAAATTACCAACTTCAGTGTATTCTTCTGCCACCCAGGTTTATGAAACCCAGAAAGGGGGACTAATATGAATACAATTAAGACTATTTAGAATTGGGAATGCAAATAACTGTACCAGCCCTTCATTAAAATGAATTAGGCTAAAGTAATGCTGACATGAGTGTGCTTGTGTGTTTTTTACGTATATCTGGCAGAACGCCCACTGGCTCTACATAAGCAAAACACCATTATTCTAACTAAATATGTTTTGTGGAGGCATGGCATTCTTCCCAAGCAATAGCTTGCTCTCCACCCTCAAACACATCTAGGACTGATTTACTTAACAGTACAAAGACCTGCTCGACTAGGAAGCTTCTAGCATGAGCACAGTAACCTTCTTTGCACGAGGGCCTCATCTGTAGCCTCCCTGAAGGCATTAAACCCCCAGCCTCGTCCAGGATCTTTGTCTGGCTCCAGAGGCCAAATGGTCATTCTGGTTGCCATATTTTTTGTGTTTGATTTTCTGCCCACTCTAAAGACAGTCATCAGGTGGTACCTGTGGATGGCTGCCACTGGGACCAGAGCTGTCTTCAAGCCTCAGGAGAAGGTCTTAAAGACATCTAGATTATGGTCTTTTGTCCTCAGGTGCCACAGATGGGGAGGTGACGTGACCATCTTGTTGGATCAAGAGTCTTTCTTGAGAAGGTTGAAGTTTTTGCTGATAGAATTCCCTGAAACTTCTGATTAGACTGCTACTCTTGCCAAAGCATTGGCTGCCAGACTTTCATCAGTTCTCAACTGGACAAATCAGGTGGCAGGGTGCTTGTGAGAGAAGGGGCTTATTTTTTTGTCTGTTTGGCTTCCCCACACTGCCAGTGGGATCTTAGTTCTCCAACCAGGGATGAAACCCAGGCTCCCTGCAGTGGAAGCAGGGACCAGGGAAGTCCTAGAGCAGAGGCCCTGATATGCACAACATCCAAGGCATCCTGAGAGCACGCAAGATGTACTACTGGACAAGCCATCAAATGACTGTGTGGGCTCCAATGCCCATTCCTGGGCTCCTCTGCAGTGGGTGGCACTAGACCCAAGAGGGTCTAAACCACAGCCCTTTGCTCTGTCTACAGCCTGCAGAAGTCCTACCAACAAAGGATCTGAGTGTTTCCAGCCACCCTGAAGTAATCTTCCTCTGGCTGTATTGAAAGACATAATCCTTTCAACAAGGAGTCCCACTGCAAATCTCAAGCCCCATTTGTCCTGAGGCTACCATGTTCAGATTCTTTTTCCAGAGGCACTATCCCACCATGTGTGGCCACTCTAACAGGATCTTCCTATCAAATGAAAACAGAGGCAGATCTGTATAAATATATAAGGGAAACTGGAAATGGATGAAACCACAACCAAAAAGTCACACTGAATTCAAAGATATGTTTGTTGAATCAAGGAAATGAATGGAATTACTTTCCCCACTAGGAAGCTTCTAGCATGAGCACAGTCTTTGCACGAGGGCCTCATCTGTAGCCTCCCTGAAGGCATTAAACCCCCAGCCTCGTCCAGGATCTTTGTCTGGCTCCAGAGGCCAAATGGTCATTCTGGTTGCCATATTTTTTGTGTTTGATTTTCTGCCCACTCTAAAGACAGTCATCAGGTGGTACCTGTGGATGGCTGCCACTGGGACCAGAGCTGTCTTCAAGCCTCAGGAGAAGGTCTTAAAGACATCTAGATTATGGTCTTTTGTCCTCAGGTGCCACAGATGGGGAGGT
This sequence comes from Tragulus kanchil, assembly GCA_022376925.1. Taxonomy (NCBI): domain Eukaryota; kingdom Metazoa; phylum Chordata; class Mammalia; order Artiodactyla; family Tragulidae; genus Tragulus; species Tragulus kanchil. Next base: position 94,111,083 of record JAIOJX010000005.1, on the reverse strand, counting down.
GACGTGACCATCTTGTTGGATCAAGAGTCTTTCTTGAGAAGGTTGAAGTTTTTGCTGATAGAATTCCCTGAAACTTCTGATTAGACTGCTACTCTTGCCAAAGCATTGGCTGCCAGACTTTCATCAGTTCTCAACTGGACAAATCAGGTGGCAGGGGGCTTGTGAGAGAAGGGGCTTATTTTTTGTCTGTTTGGCTTCCCCACACTGCCAGTGGGATCTTAGTTCTCCAACCAGGGATGAAACCCAGGCTCCCTGCAGTGGAAGCAGGGACCAGGGAAGTCCTAGAGCAGAGGCCCTGATATGCACAACATCCAAGGCATCCTGAGAGCACGCAAGATGTACTACTGGACAAGCCATCAAATGACTGTGTGGCTCCAATGCCCATTCCTGGGCTCCTCTGCAGTGGGTGGCACTAGACCCAAGAGGGTCTAAACCACAGCCCTTTGCTCTGTCTACAGCCTGCAGAAGTCCTACCAACAAAGGATCTGAGTGTTTCCAGCCACCCTGAAGTAATCTTCCTCTGGCTGTATTGAAAGACATAATCCTTTCAACAAGGAGTCCCACTGCAAATCTCAAGCCCCATTTGTCCTGAGGCTACCATGTTCAGATTCTTTTTCCAGAGGCACTATCCCACCATGTGTGGCCACTCTAACAGGATCTTCCTATCAAATGAAAACAGAGGCAGATCTGTATAAATATATAAGGGAAACTGGAAATGGATGAAACCACAACCAAAAAGTCACACTGAATTCAAAGATATGTTTGTTGAATCAATGGAATGTCACATACAACTTGAAAAATCCAATATATACTTTTGAAATGAAGGGAGCAAGTTCTGCAGAAGGAAGACCACCAAGAGCCTTAGAATGCGGACTTTTTTTTAAAACATCCACAAAGAAAAATTATAGGTACATATACAGGCCTATAGACTTCTCTGGTGGCTCAGGCAGTAAAGAAACTGCCTGCAATGAAGGAGATCTGGGTCCAATCCCTGGGTCAAAAAGATCCCCTAGAGAAAAGCACAGCCACCCACTCCAGTATTCTTATCTACAGAATTCCATGGACAGAGTCAGACATGACTGAGGCCAAGATTAACACATATAAACATACAGACCTATACATACAAACATGCTAAAGTGACAGAAAGAATGAGGCTCCTATCCCTTCCTGAGTGATGGGCTAGAGATGCTACTGTGTCTTCTCCTGGCATTTTTTATATTGCAAATGCTTCAGGGGAAAATAATACGCAGTCTCCACCATCTCAAGGGCTGAAGCTTTGAAGCACCCATTACTAGTCAGAGGCTTAAGTTGCTCTCAGTGCCAGATCTGACATTCACAGCCACGAAAGGAGCTCATATTCCTGGACCCAAACGTTCAAGCCATGTCACAACCCCTCCTCTTCTATACACCAAACACACTGCAGATACACCTTCCAGTTTTGACAGAAAGGTAATGCATGTGAATGAGTCCTTCTTATATCTAATATCCTTGACTTCTTTTGGTTCCAGTGCAGACAAAAGAGTTGGGCCACTAGACCCAAGAGGGTCTAAACCACAGCCCTTTGCTCTGTCTACAGCCTGCAGAAGTCCTACCAACAAAGGATCTGAGTGTTTCCAGCCACCCTGAAGTAATCTTCCTCTGGCTGTATTGAAAGACATAATCCTTTCAACAAGGAGTCCCACTGCAAATCTCAAGCCCCATTTGTCCTGAGGCTACCATGTTCAGATTCTTTTTCCAGAGGCACTATCCCACCATGTGTGGCCACTCTAACAGGATCTTCCTATCAAATGAAAACAGAGGCAGATCTGTATAAATATATAAGGGAAACTGGAAATGGATGAAACCACAACCAAAAAGTCACACTGAATTCAAAGATATGTTTGTTGAATCAATGGAATGTCACATACAACTTGAAAAATCCAATATATACTTTTGAAATGAAGGGAGCAAGTTCTGCAGAAGGAAGACCACCAAGAGCCTTAGAATGCGGACTTTTTTTTAAAACATCCACAAAGAAAAATTATAGGTACATATACAGGCCTATAGACTTCTCTGGTGGCTCAGGCAGTAAAGAAACTGCCTGCAATGAAGGAGATCTGGGTCCAATCCCTGGGTCAAAAAGATCCCCTAGAGAAAAGCACAGCCACCCACTCCAGTATTCTTATCTACAGAATTCCATGGACAGAGTCAGACATGACTGAGGCCAAGATTAACACATATAAACATACAGACCTATACATACAAACATGCTAAAGTGACAGAAAGAATGAGGCTCCTATCCCTTCCTGAGTGATGGGCTAGAGATGCTACTGTGTCTTCTCCTGGCATTTTTTATATTGCAAATGCTTCAGGGGAAAATAATACGCAGTCTCCACCATCTCAAGGGCTGAAGCTTTGAAGCACCCATTACTAGTCAGAGGCTTAAGTTGCTCTCAGTGCCAGATCTGACATTCACAGCCACGAAAGGAGCTCATATTCCTGGACCCAAACGTTCAAGCCATGTCACAACCCCTCCTCTTCTATACACCAAACACACTGCAGATACACCTTCCAGTTTTGACAGAAAGGTAATGCATGTGAATGAGTCCTTCTTATATCTAATATCCTTGACTTCTTTTGGTTCCAGTGCAGACAGAAGAGTTGGGCCACATCTGTCATTACAACGTGAGATTTCCCTAACCCCTTTCTGGTGTCCATGCTTCCTCTGAATCCAGATGGAGCTGGGCAACACTCATGGAGGCAACCAGACAGAGGGGAAACAAGCCCTTCAGGCTTTCAAGTCAAGGATGGGTCTTCTTACATATATGTGGCTCCCAAACACTGTAGTGTTGCTTGCTCCTTCTTTTTATCAAGACACCTCTGTATCCCGACAAAGAAGGTCTGAAAGGGGGTCAGGAGAAAGTTTCCTTTTTCTCCCTAAGTCTGAGGCTTTGGTGAGCTTGACAGCATGTCAATAAGAGCTGAAATGTTTCCTTGCTGAGGGATGCTTCCAGAATTCCTTGGCTCCTCTTACCATGCATCCACATTCAGGAAAGATTATACCTTTTCTTGAATGTCTGTGGCTGACAAGAGTTCATCTAAGAGGCCTGATGAAATTCTGAGTGCTGAGTGCCGGTGTAGGTACAGCAGAGGGGACGTCTCTTCACTTGAGAGTGCCTACTGCTGAACATGTGGCTCAGCCTGTGCCGGCTGCAGAATCTTTCCTTCCCGAGGCTCCCAGCTGGAGATTACAACTTGGGTTCTCAGCTCCATGGCTTGAAATAAGCATGGCCATGCCAGATACAAGTGTGGCTGAGGACTATCAAGGTCACGCTGAGGGGAGTCTTGGAGGGGGAGTGCTATCAAGCCAGTGTATATGTTGTTCTCCTGGCATACTCCTTCAGATGAAAGTCAGAGAACTGTAAGAGTAGGTGGAGACCTGCCCCTGGATTTCACCCTACTGAGGAGTGCCTTGGAACTGTTCCCAGAGGCTTAGAGTTCTCTCTTCCCTGCATAGCCAGGGTGGGCTGCACCACCATGGACTTCAATGACCAGACCCGAGAGGGAACACAAGGAACAAAGAACCTGGGGGATAAAAAAGGAGCGGCTGCAGCAAAAGATTAGATGTTTTCAAGCAGATTGGAAAGAGGTCAATGATGAAGTTACCATGGGCAGGGGACAGGCGGCCTTGGTCCCACGGAACAGTTAGAGCTAGTCTGGCACTGGGGCCTTCTGTCAGGATCTTTGTATCTCCCAGGTAGCTCAGTATTAAAGAATCTGCCTGCCAGTGCAGGAGACGCAGGAAAACTCAGGTTTGGCCCCTGGCGGGGAAGATCCCCTGGAGGAAAACATGGCACCCACTCTAGTATTCTTGCCTGGAGAATCCCATGGACAGAGGAGCCTGGTGGGCTACAGTCCATGGGGTCACAAAGAGCTGGACATGATGGAGCAACTGGGCATGTACTCACCAGGACGTTCCCAGGCCCACTTCTGCACTTCTCTAGGTACCAAGCTCTTCAGCTATGAAACCGTATCTAGGGAAGAAGGGAGGCATGCATATCAGAAGTAAGACATCCCAAATCAATTTTACCTAGTCTTTCATGCAGAGGGAAATTTCAGTTAGGCCTAATCTCAGGGGGATTTGATCTAGACCTGAAAATTTGATCTAGGTCCTTGAAAATGACAGGCACATCAGGCCAACACCAGACACCTGGCTTCCAGCAGATTCTTCACTGACTGGCAGAAATGTCAGGTCCTTCGCACACTACCCAGCGCCTCTGCTGCCCTCTCCTCTTCTAGTAACGGACGACTTCAGATCAGCCCCCTTAGGAGTCCTCTGGGGAATAGAGATTCACCTCCACTTGCTTATGCACTAGGCTCCAGGTTCTCAGCACTACTCCAAACCTTTCCCATGTTTGTCAGTGCCTGGGGTCCAAACGAAAAATCACCTTTCCTGGATCCTGTGCTTTTCCTGGATTAGAGGCATGAGTTGAAATACATGGCTCCAGTGTCTATGTCCACTGGGTATGTCCACCAGCCCATCTCTTACGGACAGAGGTCCAGGCCCCAGGAGGCACCAAGTCCAGATGAAAATCCTCTGGGTCTAGATTCAGTCCCAAACTTTCTAGTCTGGATCAAGAAAGAAGCTCTCCTGATCGGGTTAAGGTTCTTCCCAATCCATGGTGAATAGATGTAAACTACTTGAAGCAAAGATACACGTTCTTGATTCAAATGTGAGTCTTTCAGAGACACTGTCTCCATATGCCTATGGACCTGCTTCCTGACTCATATTCTCAAAAACACTGTCAGTAACATGCAGTACAACAGTTCTCATCCGGGGCAACTGTCCCTCCTCCCGCCTACTGAGGATAATGCAAAAGACCCTAAAACATTAAGGTATCTCTTTAAGAGGGAAAAGAGGCTGGTGAGTTGAGGGCTGGCTCTGCACAGGTCCAAAAGCCTGAGGTCCAAGACACAAGCTGCCACGTAAAGTTCAGTGTTCCCACTTCTATAACCAAGACGTTTCTCAGGTTGAGCTGAGCTTCAATAGCACTGATGATGTTTCTGACAAAGAGCAAAGCTTCTTCCTCCCACTTGTGTTCTGCCACTCTGTATGAGTATGCACCACTGCCAATGTGATATGGAAATCCTTAGCCTAGAAGGACTTTCACGTGCAATGCCAGGCCTTAACACCTCACAACTCTGTGAGCAAGATTCAGAATAGACCCCCAAAGCCTACATGTATCCAGTACTATCCCAGGGGTTAATAACCCTTCCACACTAGACAAATCATATTCCTCCCACTGAGAACTCACCTGGACTTAAGATTCTGAAATTCCTGTTTGACAAGCCAATTCTTCCCTGGTTGAAATGCCAGGAAACTGGTTCTTTATGAAAACCTGCACAAGGATACTTGTTTGAAATGGAAAGATGAATGTCCACTTTCCCCTGATCCCTTTGGGAAGCATTCTGAATGAAAATAGATAAAAAAAAAAAAAAAAAAGACAGATGAAAATTTAGGTCAATTGCACATTTAGTGCAGATAGTGTGTAGTACAAATGAAATATACATGTATCATTTATATGATTTATCTTATACATACATGTGTATTTACATACGTATGTATTTTTTCCTCACTACCTTTCTCCCCACTGAGTGCTCAGAAGTACCCTCTCGACAATCCTAGCTCAGTAGCCCTAGGATAAAATTGCCAAGGTGATGGAAAAGGGGAACTCTGACTTGGCAGTTTTGAGACTAGATTCAAAAACTTCCTAGTCATGCACCATTGCACCCTACAACCAAGGACATGATGCTCATATCTGGAACTCTTAACAGGACAAGAAGTAAATTATCGTTGGTTTTCTCCTAAGCATTCTCTGGCACACATTTATCATTCATGTTTGGAAGTGATTCTGTCTCCAGGAGATCCTCTGAGGAAATGAATTTGGAAATGCTGGGTACTTTAAGTCCAAATCTGAGACTACTGATGATGGAACTGCCCTTAGGGTTTTCATGGACACCAATGAACTCTGCCTTAGATTTCTTCTTCATTGGTTTTGAAACAAACTCTAAGCACAAATAGAGAATCCACTGTCACTCAATGTTTATACGTAAAGTTCAGTTCCTTCTTCCTCCACTTAAGATGTTTTCTGACAAAGAGCAAAGCTTCTTCCTCCCACTTGTGTTCTGCCACTCTGTATGAGTATGCACCACTGCCAATGTGATATGGAAATCCTTAGCCTAGAAGGACTTTCACGTGCAATGCCAGGCCTTAACACCTCACAACTCTGTGAGCAAGATTCAGAATAGACCCCCAAAGCCTACATGTATCCAGTACTATCCCAGGGGTTAATAACCCTTCCACACTAGACAAATCATATTCCTCCCACTGAGAACTCACCTGGACTTAAGATTCTGAAATTCCTGTTTGACAAGCCAATTCTTCCCTGGTTGAAATGCCAGGAAACTGGTTCTTTATGAAAACCTGCACAAGGATACTTGTTTGAAATGGAAAGATGAATGTCCACTTTCCCCTGATCCCTTTGGGAAGCATTCTGAATGAAAATAGATAAAAAAAAAAAAAAAAAAGACAGATGAAAATTTAGGTCAATTGCACATTTAGTGCAGATAGTGTGTAGTACAAATGAAATATACATGTATCATTTATATGATTTATCTTATACATACATGTGTATTTACATACGTATGTATTTTTTCCTCACTACCTTTCTCCCCACTGAGTGCTCAGAAGTACCCTCTCGACAATCCTAGCTCAGTAGCCCTAGGATAAAATTGCCAAGGTGATGGAAAAGGGGAACTCTGACTTGGCAGTTTTGAGACTAGATTCAAAAACTTCCTAGTCATGCACCATTGCACCCTACAACCAAGGACATGATGCTCATATCTGGAACTCTTAACAGGACAAGAAGTAAATTATCGTTGGTTTTCTCCTAAGCATTCTCTGGCACACATTTATCATTCATGTTTGGAAGTGATTCTGTCTCCAGGAGATCCTCTGAGGAAATGAATTTGGAAATGCTGGGTACTTTAAGTCCAAATCTGAGACTACTGATGATGGAACTGCCCTTAGGGTTTTCATGGACACCAATGAACTCTGCCTTAGATTTCTTCTTCATTGGTTTTGAAACAAACTCTAAGCACAAATAGAGAATCCACTGTCACTCAATGTTTATGAACATATTTTCAAAGATCTTCTGCAGTGATTTACAGTCAAACAAATAAGCAAGCACACTAGTGAAAACACAGAATGGCCCATCTATCTCCAGTGAAAATACCTGACTCAAAGACAGTAGTGTACATACAAAGAATAATCCTCTTATCTATTAATAAGAGTACAGAATTTTAGAAAATACATAATCTGCTATCAATGAAAAGAACCATTTCTCCTTTAGCTGTCTTGATGGAACCCAAACACCCATGACTTACAAAAAAATGCTTGAAAGGGGTGCACATGGGATGGAGCCCTTGTCCACCACAGAAGCCCCGTTATTGATGTGAAGGATGGGGCATACGTCAGTCATAGAAGCCTCACTGTTGCTATGTTCACAAGGGGCACAGCTCTGGCTGGGGCAGACCTTAGGAGCATGCACATGCTGACATCTGAGCTGACTACTGGTGCTCCCTAAGTGGGAGAAAGATTTAGTGGGCTTTGAGAGCTCATAGCCTTGGTAGACTTTGCAAGCTTGGGCTTTGAGAGTATGCATACACACTGAAAGCGGGAGGGGCTGTTGCATGAGCCAATTACTGGTGCTCCCACAGCAGAAACAGGCCTGATTCTGTGGTATGTACACTGGGTTACCAGCAGTGTCAAAGAGTGGCACGTTCCAGTGGACAGCTCCTGCAGAGGAACTCCTTGCCCAGAGGGAGCATTCCAGTCCCACCTACCTCCCACTGCAGTTTGGAATCAAACCTGGGGGCTTCTACTTCAATGAATGGAGAGACGATCCTGCCCCCAACAAGGCTGTGACAATCACAGAAAAAAAGGAAGCTCCATCCAACATCCAGTGCAGGTTCTGGTCATCCCAACACCAAACACACCCCCCTCATCAAGGAGACATTGCCAGCACACCCTGAAGAAAGATGTGGCAGGTATTCCTACCAAACGCAACCCTCACACCAAAAATATTGGACTCACACAGTCTACACAGGGATACTCCCACATAAAAAGTCTTTCAGGACCAGAGTAGTTAACTATTTCTCCTAAATTCACAAAGCCAAAGAAATATAAGTAAAATTTAAAAGTTCAGGAACTACTCCCAAATAAAAGAACGAAAGAGGTGCTAATCAGTCCACCAGTGGTGAAGAATCAGCACTGTCACTGCTGGGCCCTGGGTTTAATCCCTGGTTAGGGAACCGAGATCTCACAAGTCATGTAGTGCCACCACAAAAATAAAAATTAAAAAAAGAACGACAGAACTCTTCTGAAAGAACAATTAAACAGACCTTACCAGTCCACTAGACCCAAAGTCCAAAAAATCAGTGAGGTAATAAAAATGCTAAAGGAGGACTTTTCTGGTGGTCCAGTGGTTGAGAATCTGCCAGTGCAAGGAACACAGGTTTGATCTCTGCTCCAGGAAGACTCCACATGCTGAAGGGCAACTAGTAAGACTGTTCCACAACTACTGAGTCTGCGGTATAGAGCACACATGCTGCAGCTACTGAAGCACTTGTGCCCTAAAGTCCACACTCCACAACAAGCAAAACACCACAAAGAGAAGCCCACAGAGAGTAGTCCCCACTTGCCCAACTAGAGAAAACTCGCACACAGCAACCAAGACCTAGTATAGCCAAGGATAAATATCTTTTTAAAAAATGTCACAGTAACCAAGAATGATTATTGATAGAAGTACAGATCACTGTAACAAGGAACTAGAAACCATAGTCAATCAAAATTAGACAACTTAACTGCCAAGATAAAAACCCAGCCTAAGGCAATAAATAGCAAACTAAATAATGCAGAAGAATAAGTGATTTGAAAGACAGACTGACAGAAATCACCCAATTGGAACAGCCAAAAAAGACAAATGAAAAAAAAGAAAGCAACACATGAGATCTAAGGGACAATATAAAACATGCTAACCTATGCATAATAGGAATTTCAGAAGGAGAAGAAAGAGAAACAGGGATGAAAATGTATTTGAAGAAATTATGGCTGAAAACCTCCCAAACCTAAAGAAGAAAACAGATACTCAGGTACAGGAAGCAAAGAGGGTCCCACAACGCAACCCTCACACCAAAAATATTGGACTCACACAGTCTACACGGGATTCTCCCACATAAAAAGTCTTTCAGGACCAGAGTAGTTAACTATTTCTCCTAAATTCACAAAGCCAAAGAAATATAAGTAAAATTTAAAAGTTCAGGAACTACTCCCAAATAAAAGAACGAAAGAGGTGCTAATCAGTCCACCAGTGGTGAAGAATCAGCACTGTCACTGCTGGGCCCTGGGTTTAATCCCTGGTTAGGGAACCGAGATCTCACAAGTCATGTAGTGCCACCACAAAAATAAAAATTAAAAAAAGAACGACAGAACTCTTCTGAAAGAACAATTAAACAGACCTTACCAGTCCACTAGACCCAAAGTCCAAAAATCAGTGAGGTAATAAAAATGCTAAAGGAGGACTTTTCTGGTGGTCCAGTGGTTGAGAATCTGCCAGTGCAAGGAACACAGGTTTGATCTCTGCTCCAGGAAGACTCCACATGCTGAAGGGCAACTAGTAAGACTGTTCCACAACTACTGAGTCTGCGGTATAGAGCACACATGCTGCAGCTACTGAAGCACTTGTGCCCTAAAGTCCACACTCCACAACAAGCAAAACACCACAAAGAGAAGCCCACAGAGAGTAGTCCCCACTTGCCCAACTAGAGAAAACTCGCACACAGCAACCAAGACCTAGTATAGCCAAGGATAAATATCTTTTTAAAAAATGTCACAGTAACCAAGAATGATTATTGATAGAAGTACAGATCACTGTAACAAGGAACTAGAAACCATAGTCAATCAAAATTAGACAACTTAACTGCCAAGATAAAAACCCAGCCTAAGGCAATAAATAGCAAACTAAATAATGCAGAAGAATAAGTGATTTGAAAGACAGACTGACAGAAATCACCCAATTGGAACAGCCAAAAAAGACAAATGAAAAAAATGAAAGCAACACATGAGATCTAAGGGACAATATAAAACATGCTAACCTATGCATAATAGGAATTTCAGAAGGAGAAGAAAGAGAAACAGGGGATGAAAATGTATTTGAAGAAATTATGGCTGAAAACCTCCCAAACCTAAAGAAGAAAACAGATACTCAGGTACAGGAAGCAAAGAGGGTCCCAAACAGACCCACATCAAGGCGTATTACAGGCAATTACAAGGGGACCTCTATAAAGCTATCGGCTGATTTCGCTACAGAAACTTTGCAGGTCGGAAATGAGTGGCAGGATATTTTCAAAGTCCTGAAAGGATAAAACCTACAACCTAGGATACTCTACCCAGCAAGATTACTTAGAATACAAGCAGAGAAAGAACTTTTCAGACAAGTAAAACTACAAGAATACAGCAACACTAAACCTACCTTAAAAGGACATTTAAAAGGTTTTTTCCTAAGTATAAAAGAATCAAGAATCTATCTATAGGAAAGGGAAAAATCACAATAGGAAAGGCAAATATATAGGATTCAAGAACACTTAGATAAACCAATACGTAAATTAAAATATAAGAAAAAATTCTGTGAAATCAATTATCACTATAATAATCAGAAAAAGGATAAATAATAAGATGTAAAACAGGGCATCAGAATTACAAAATGTTGGAGAGGAGAGTAAGAAAAATGGAGATGGTTTAGAATGTGTTTGAGCATACAAGACTGTCCATCTATAGGAAATAGATGGTCATAGAATAACATACTTGAAAATCAGGGTAACCACAAATCAAAAACACACAGCAGACTCAAAAAAAAAAAAAAAAAAAAAAAAAAACCAGTAAGGAAAGAACTCAAGCATAATAAAAATATCAAATCACAAACGGAAATACAAAAAGAAGAAACACAGAATCAACAGGAAAATGAGGTGGCTTGTTTTTTTTTTTTTTTTAAAGATTTATTTATTTATTTATTTTGGTGTGGGTGGGGTGGGGAGGGAGGGGAGCAGGCGGGCCACTTCTATTGGTCTTTCATTTGTCCATTTTCATCCATCTTTGTTCTTTGGCCCGTGTGGGCCTCCCATTGCAGTGGCCTCTGTTGTCGCAGAGCACTGGCTCTGGGCGCATGCGCTCCCGAGCTCCGGCTCGGTAATTGGACACATGGGTCCAGCCGCTCGGCGGCACCTGGGATCTTCCCAGGTCAGGGATCGAACCAGCGCCCCTTGCACTGCAAGGCGGTGTGCTTACCCACTTGGACCACTAGGGAAGCCCAATGAGGTTTAATATGGCAATAAAAACATACTTATCAACAATTACTTTAAACGTTAACTGACTAAAATGTTCATATCAAAAGACACGGAAGGGCAGAATGGATAAGAAAAACCTATAATATACTGACAGGAGACCTACTTTAGGGCAAAAGACATGCATAGATTGAAAGTTAAGGGATGGAAAAAAGGCATCACATGAAAATGGAAACAATAAGAAAGTAGGGGCAAAAATATTAGCATCAGACAAAAAAGACTTTAAAACAGAGGCCAGAAAAAAGGATACTACACAATGATTAAAAGATCATTATAAAAAGATGATATTACTCTCATTTACATATATGCACCTGAGAGAGGGCTTCCTTGGTGGCACAGTGGTAAAGACTCTGCCTGCCAGTGCACGAGATGTGGGTTTGAACCCTGGGTCAGGAAGATCCCCTGGAGGAGGAACTGGCAACCCACTCCACTATTCTTGCCTGGAAAAGCCCAAAGAGGAACCCAGCAGGCTACAGTCCCCGAGGCCACAAAGAATCAGACATGATTGAGCAGCTGAGCATGCCTGACACGAGTGGCCAAGATGGCAGAGTAGACAGACCCTGAGCCCACCTTCATACCAAAATCATAACTATCTGGAGAAGAACCAGTGGTGAAAAGGACTGGAACCTATCAGAAAAGATCTTCTACAACTAAAAACAAAGAATGAACCATGAGTAGGAGGGGAGAACGCGTGATGTAATCAAATTCCATACCCACTGGGAGGCTGAACCACAACTGGAGAGTAATTGTATTACTGAGATTCTCTCATAAGAATGAGAGCTCTGAGCTCCCTGTCAGGCTCCCCAGCCAAGGGATCCAGAACTTGGAAGAGGAGCAAGAGCATCTGATTTTGAAGACCAGCAGGGATCAACTGCAGGACTAGGGGAAATAGAGACTTCACTCTCAAAGGGCACACAGAAGCTCCCATGCACACTGGGACCAAAGGCAAAAGTGTAATTTGATAGGAGCATGAGCCAGACCTATCTGCTTGGGGTTTTTTTTGGGGGGGGGGTGCCAGGCTGGGGAGGGAGGAGGGAGGGGGGCGGGTGGGCCACTTCTATTGGTCTTTCATTTCTCTATTTTCATCCGTCTTTGTTCTTTGGCCCGTGTGGGCCTCCCATCGCAGTGGCCTCTGTTGTCACAGAGCACTGGCTCTGGGCGCATGCGCTCCAGAGCTCTGGCTCGGTAACTGGACACATCAGTCCAGCCGCTCCGCGGCACGTGGGATCCTCCCAGGCCAGGGATCGAATCGGTGCCTCTTGCACTGCAAGGCGGTGTCCTTACCCACTGGACCACCAGGAAAGCCCTATCTGCTTGTTTTGGAGTGTCTCCAGGAATAGCAGGAGGCGACTGCAGCTCACCCTGGGAACATACACACTAGTGGCACACATATTGGGGAATATTCAAACATGTGAACACTAATGCTGGTGGCTGCCATCTTGGCTCATTAGAGCCAAGAGCCACTCACACCCATCAGTTTGTAGGTACCAGATTGGGACGTCTTAGGCTAAACTGGGTGGGGACAATCCACCCATCAGAAAACAGGCTACCTAAAGTTTTACAAAACCTACAGCCACCTCTAAACACACCCCAAGACATGGCTCTGCCCACCAGAGGGCCAAGACCCAGCTCTACTCACCAGTGGGTAGGCACCTGCTACAGACATAAAAAATGCAATAAACAGACCCTGAGCCCACCTTCATACCAAAATCATAACTATCTGGAGAAGAACCAGTGGTGAAAAGGACTGGAACCTATCAGAAAAGATCTTCTACAACTAAAAACAAAGAATGAACCATGAGTAGGAGGGGAGAACGCGTGATGTAATCAAATTCCATACCCACTGGGAGGCTGAACCACAACTGGAGAGTAATTGTATTACTGAGATTCTCTCATAAGAATGAGAGCTCTGAGCTCCCTGTCAGGCTCCCCAGCCAAGGGATCCAGAACTTGGAAGAGGAGCAAGAGCATCTGATTTTGAAGACCAGCAGGGATCAACTGCAGGACTAGGGGAAATAGAGACTTCACTCTCAAAGGGCACACAGAAGCTCCCATGCACACTGGGACCAAAGGCAAAAGTGTAATTTGATAGGAGCATGAGCCAGACCTATCTGCTTGGGGTTTTTTTTGGGGGGGGGGTGCCAGGCTGGGGAGGGAGGAGGGAGGGGGGCGGGTGGGCCACTTCTATTGGTCTTTCATTTCTCTATTTTCATCCGTCTTTGTTCTTTGGCCCGTGTGGGCCTCCCATCGCAGTGGCCTCTGTTGTCACAGAGCACTGGCTCTGGGCGCATGCGCTCCAGAGCTCTGGCTCGGTAACTGGACACATCAGTCCAGCCGCTCCGCGGCACGTGGGATCCTCCCAGGCCAGGGATCGAATCGGTGCCTCTTGCACTGCAAGGCGGTGTCCTTACCCACTGGACCACCAGGAAAGCCCTATCTGCTTGTTTTGGAGTGTCTCCAGGAATAGCAGGAGGCGACTGCAGCTCACCCTGGGAACATACACACTAGTGGCACACATATTGGGGAATATTCAAACATGTGAACACTAATGCTGGTGGCTGCCATCTTGGCTCATTAGAGCCAAGAGCCACTCACACCCATCAGTTTGTAGGTACCAGATTGGGACGTCTTAGGCTAAACTGGGTGGGGACAATCCACCCATCAGAAAACAGGCTACCTAAAGTTTTACAAAACCTACAGCCACCTCTAAACACACCCCAAGACATGGCTCTGCCCACCAGAGGGCCAAGACCCAGCTCTACTCACCAGTGGGTAGGCACCTGCCCTTCCCACTAGAAAGCTTGCACTGGCCTCTAGACCAGCCTCACCTACCAGAGGGCAAATGTCAGAAGAGAAAAATATGATCCTACAGCCTATGGACTGAGCCTGCCAACAACAAGCTAGATCCTAAACTGGGCTCAGCTAGATCCTGGCTCTGCCCACTAGGAGGCCAATGCAACATTCAGTACACCCTGGCCCCCATACCCAACTGTGTCAGGAACTACCCCTTACCCACAACCAATGATCTGAAATGAGCTCTGGGATCCCTGGGCCCTGCAGCACAACTCCAAGAACCAGCTCGTCCTGCCAACAATCTGCCACTAAGCCAAGAATCTGGCTTCATCTGCCAGGAGGTGAGCAATGGCCTCCAGAGTCTTTGGGACACTAACCTTGCTCATCATGGAGCCACCACTATCCTTGAGACCACTCAAGAGTTCTGCAGTCAGCTGCCTTATGATCACGCCCCACTAAACAGCAGTCAGCAGCATCCACACAAAGCAGCACTTGGCAACCACTTAGACTAGGGAATAACCAAACCTACCAGACCACTCACACAATTAGCCCATCACAACAGAAGGACCCACATAGCCCTCTTAGGGGGAACCCCTAGAACATATAGCTTCAGTGACAAGACAGGAATGCACTTCTGGAACATATAGGACATCTCCTACATAAGGCCACTTCTTCAAGGCTGAGAAATATAACTAACCTATCATACCCATAAAAATAATAACTTAGACAAAAGGAAGAGGAATGTTTCAGACAAAGGAACAAAATTCCAGAAGAACAATTAAGTGAGGTGGAGACAGGCAATCTATCTGAGAAAGAGCTCACAGTAATGATCATAAAGATGATCAAAGAACCCAGGGAGAGAATGGATACACAGAGCAAGAAGTTAAAAGTTTCAATAAAGAGTTAGAAAATACAGGGATTTCCCTGGTGGTCCTGTGGTTAAGAATCTACAAGCTAATGTAGGGGACATGGGTTTGATCTCTAGTCCAAGAACTAAGATTCCATGAGCCATGGGGCAACTGAGCTGGCCAAAACTATTGAACCCAGCCTGTGAAGCACGAACTACTGAAGCCCATGTACCCTAGACCCTCATGCTCCCCAACAAGAGAGAAGCCACTGCAATGAGAAGCCTGCACACCACAACTAGAGTAACCCCCGCTCACTGCAACTAGAGAAAGTCTGTGCAGACCAACAGAGACTCAGCATAGCCCATCAATAAACTGATTTTTAAAAAGAGTCAGAAAATATAAAGAACTATCAGTGATGAATAATAAATGAAATGAAAAATATACTAGAAGGAATAAATAGTACTAAATGATACAGAAGAACAGATTAGTGAACTGGAAGACAATAGCAGAAATCACTGCTACCAAAGAGAAAAAAGGAAAAAGAATGAAAAGAAGTTAGGTCAGTTTAAGAGACTTCTGGGACAGTATCAAGTGCTGTATTATTTGCAACATAGGGGCCCCAGGAGGAGAGAGAGAGAAAAGGCCCAAGAAAATGTCTGAAGCAACAATAGCTGAAAATTTCCCTAACCTGGGAACAGAAACAATCATCTAAATCCAGCAAGCACAGAGTTCCAGAAAGGATAAATCCAGAGAACACACCAAAGTTACACCATAATTAAAATGATGAAAATTAAAGAGAATATTAAAAGCAGCAAGGAAAAACCAACAAATTACTAGGCAACCGCCATAAGGCTACCAGCTTATCTTTCATCAGAAATTAAGGGGGTGGCATAGTATTTTTAAATGATGAAAGTGAAAAATCCTACAACCAAGAGTGCTCTACTTAGCGAAGCTCTCATTCATATTTGATGGAGAAATCAAAAGCTGTACAGATATGCAAAATCAGAAGAATTCAGCACCACCAATCCAGCTTTACAACAAATATTAAAAGGAACTTCTTTAGGCAAGCTCCCCACTGGCCATAACTAGAAAAAAGAAAATCATGAAATAAAAAGGCTCACTGGTAAAGGCAAACAGTAATGGTATGAAATTATCCACATAAACCTAACAGGGAAGTTAGAAAATACAGGGATTTCCCTGGTGGTCCTGTGGTTAAGAATCTACAAGCTAATGTAGGGGACATGGGTTTGATCTCTAGTCCAAGAACTAAGATTCCATGAGCCATGGGGCAACTGAGCTGGCCAAAACTATTGAACCCAGCCTGTGAAGCACGAACTACTGAAGCCCATGTACCCTAGACCCTCATGCTCCCCAACAAGAGAGAAGCCACTGCAATGAGAAGCCTGCACACCACAACTAGAGTAACCCCCGCTCACTGCAACTAGAGAAAGTCTGTGCAGACCAACAGAGACTCAGCATAGCCCATCAATAAACTGATTTTTAAAAAGAGTCAGAAAATATAAAGAACTATCAGTGATGAATAATAAATGAAATGAAAAATATACTAGAAGGAATAAATAGTACTAAATGATACAGAAGAACAGATTAGTGAACTGGAAGACAATAGCAGAAATCACTGCTACCAAAGAGAAAAAAGGAAAAAGAATGAAAAGAAGTTAGGTCAGTTTAAGAGACTTCTGGGACAGTATCAAGTGCTGTATTATTTGCAACATAGGGGCCCCAGGAGGAGAGAGAGAGAAAAGGCCCAAGAAAATGTCTGAAGCAACAATAGCTGAAAATTTCCCTAACCTGGGAACAGAAACAATCATCTAAATCCAGCAAGCACAGAGTTCCAGAAAGGATAAATCCAGAGAACACACCAAAGTTACACCATAATTAAAATGATGAAAATTAAAGAGAATATTAAAAGCAGCAAGGAAAAACCAACAAATTACTAGGCAACCGCCATAAGGCTACCAGCTTATCTTTCATCAGAAATTAAGGGGGTGGCATAGTATTTTTAAATGATGAAAGTGAAAAATCCTACAACCAAGAGTGCTCTACTTAGCGAAGCTCTCATTCATATTTGATGGAGAAATCAAAAGCTGTACAGATATGCAAAATCAGAAGAATTCAGCACCACCAATCCAGCTTTACAACAAATATTAAAAGGAACTTCTTTAGGCAAGCTCCCCACTGGCCATAACTAGAAAAAAGAAAATCATGAAATAAAAAGGCTCACTGGTAAAGGCAAACAGTAATGGTATGAAATTATCCACACATAAACCTAACAGGGAAGTTAGAAGACAAAAGTAATAAAATCATCTGTATCCACAATAAGCAGTTAACTGTTAGAAAGTCTGTTAGCTCAGTCCTGTCCAACTCTTTGTGACCCCAATGGAACCCACCAGTCTCCTCTGTCCATGGAACTGTCCATGCAAGAATACCGGAGTGGGTCGCCATTCCCTTCTCCAGGGGATCTTCCTGACCTAGGAATCAAACCTGGGTCTCCTGCACTGTAGGCATATTCTTTACCATCTGAGTCACCAGAATAGTAAGATATAAAATATGATATGAAAGCCTATAATCATGAGTGGAGAAGCATACAAATGCAGGTTTTAACAATGCGTTTGAAATTAAAGAGATCAGCAACTTAAAAATCACACACACACACAGACTGCGCTACAAACACCAAATGGTAACCACAAATCAAAAATCTGTAATATACATACACACAAGAAAGAAAACAGAATCTGAACATTAAAGTAAGTATCAAATAACAAAAGAAGAGAACAGGTAAAAAGACATAGGAAAAAAATCCAAAGTAATTAGTGCTGTGCCTAATTGCAATAAGTGCATATGTATTCACAATTACTTTAAACCTAAATGGACAAAAAATTCAGTGGCTGAATGGACACAAAAACGAGACCTGTAAATATGCTGCCTATACAAGACTCACTTCAGACCTAGAGACACATACTGATGGATAGTGAGGGGATGGGAAAGGTATTCCATGCAACACAAATCAAAAGTAAGCCAAACAGCAATACTTTTATCAGAGAGAATAGACTTCAAGACTGTTACAAGAGGAAAAATACTGCTACACAATAATGAAAGGATCAATCCAACAAGACATAACAATTATAAACAGAGGCATTCAATACAGCAGCACCTCAATATATAAGGCAAATACTAACACACATACAAGAAGCAGCTGACAGAAACAGAATACCAGCAGGTATCTTTAACACCCCACTTACATCAATGAACAGATCCACACAGAAAATCAGTCAGGAAACACAGACCTTAAATAACACATTAGGGCTTCCCTGGTGGTCCAGTGGGTAAGGACACCACCTTACAGTGCAAGGGGCGCCGGTTCGATCCTTGGCCTGAGAAGATCCCACGTGCCACAGAGCAGCTGGACTGATGTGTCCAACTACCGAGCCAGAGCTCTGGAGCGCTAGAGGCCACTGTGATGGGAGACCCACACAGGCCAAAGAACAGAGATAAATAAATGAAAGACCAATAGAAGTGACCAAAAAATAAATAAATAACACGTTAAACCAAATGGATTTATTGATGTATATATGGAAAGAGTATTCAATTCAAAAGCAGCAGAATACATTCTTTTCAAGCACAAAGGTAACAGTCTCTAGCACAGATCACATACTAGGCTTACAAAACAAGCCTAAGTAAATTAAAGAAAATTTAAATCACATCAAGCATCTTCTCCAACCATAACACTGTGTGAGTAAAACTCAACCACAAGGAAAAAACTTCAAAAAGCACAAACACATGGAAGGCTAAAAAATATGCTACTAAACAACCAATGGATCACTGAATAAATCAAAGTGGAAATAAAGTATCTACAGACAAATAAAGACCAAAAAAAAAAAAAAACCCATGATGAACCAAAACCTATGGGATCCAGCAAAACTAGTTCTAAGAGAGAAGAGTATAGTGATACAAGGCAACCTCAGAAAACAAGAAAAATCTCAACATGTTGACATTACACCCAAGGGAACCAGAGAGAGAAGAAACAAAAGCCAAAGTTAATATAAGCTAAGAAATAAAAGATCCAAGCTGACTGTGGTGAGCTCAATGGGAAGTAAATACAAAAAAGAGGAGATGCATGTATATACAGTGGAGTCACTTCATTATACAGTAGACACTATTAATAACACAACACTGGAGAGCAACTCCAGTATACATTAATTAACAAAACTCATTTACTCCAAGATTTCTACCTAAGTAAGAATAACATCTCAGTTTAAAATGTGCATACCTGAATACCAATTCCTATAATTTCCATGTACAGCTTATCATTAAACTTAACATATCAATTTGGAGCGGTATCACTGCTTCTTGACCCAGCACCAATTGGCACTCACTTCTGTATCACCAGCACTCAGTGCTGTGCCTAATAAATATAATGTACTCAAACAGCTTTAGTTAACTGAAAGAATGTATAACCCCAAATAAAATATAGCCTAGTTCACTGTTTAGAAATTGGAAAAGACATTAAAACTCTTATGAGTGCTAGACAGCAAAAGGCTTAGCTAGTTTAATTTGTACCCTACATATACCTCAAGGACAACTAAATCTTGCCATTATTGAAATTCTTTTTTTCCCTATTTGTAACTCTAATGTTAATGGGTTTAGTTTACAAATTTATCTTCAAAATGTAGGAAGTATTCAATCAGCAATACATTCTTTTCAAGCACAAAGGTAACAGTCTCTAGCACAGATCACATACTAGGCTTACAAAACAAGCCTAAGTAAATTAAAGAAAATTTAAATCACATCAAGCATCTTCTCCAACCATAACACTGTGTGAGTAAAACTCAACCACAAGGAAAAAACTTCAAAAAGCACAAACACATGGAAGGCTAAAAAATATGCTACTAAACAACCAATGGATCACTGAATAAATCAAAGTGGAAATAAAGTATCTACAGACAAATAAAGACCAAAAAAAAAAAAAAACCCATGATGAACCAAAACCTATGGGATCCAGCAAAACTAGTTCTAAGAGAGAAGAGTATAGTGATACAAGGCAACCTCAGAAAACAAGAAAAATCTCAACATGTTGACATTACACCCAAGGGAACCAGAGAGAGAAGAAACAAAAGCCAAAGTTAATATAAGCTAAGAAATAAAAGATCCAAGCTGACTGTGGTGAGCTCAATGGGAAGTAAATACAAAAAAGAGGAGATGCATGTATATACAGTGGAGTCACTTCATTATACAGTAGACACTATTAATAACACAACACTGGAGAGCAACTCCAGTATACATTAATTAACAAAACTCATTTACTCCAAGATTTCTACCTAAGTAAGAATAACATCTCAGTTTAAAATGTGCATACCTGAATACCAATTCCTATAATTTCCATGTACAGCTTATCATTAAACTTAACATATCAATTTGGAGCGGTATCACTGCTTCTTGACCCAGCACCAATTGGCACTCACTTCTGTATCACCAGCACTCAGTGCTGTGCCTAATAAATATAATGTACTCAAACAGCTTTAGTTAACTGAAAGAATGTATAACCCCAAATAAAATATAGCCTAGTTCACTGTTTAGAAATTGGAAAAGACATTAAAACTCTTATGAGTGCTAGACAGCAAAAGGCTTAGCTAGTTTAATTTGTACCCTACATATACCTCAAGGACAACTAAATCTTGCCATTATTGAATTCTGCTATTTGAACCTTAGATTAATGATTCTCAACCAGTATGAGATCTGTAACTCTAATGTTAATGGGTTTAGTTTTACAAATTTATCTTCAAAATGTAAAGGGAGGGCTTCCCTGGTAGCTCAGTGCTAAAGAGTTTGCCTGCCAATGCAGGAGACACGAGTTCAATCCCTGATCTGGGAAGATCCCACATGCTGCAGAGCAACTAAGCCTGTGAGCCACAACTATTGAGCTTGTGCACTAGAGCCTAAGAGCCGCAACTACTGAAGCTTGTGTGCCCTAGAGTCCGAGTTCCACAACAAGAGAAATCACCACAACAAGAAGCCTGCCCACCTCAACTAGAGGGTAATCCCCACTACCTGCAACCAGAGAAAAGCCTGTGGCAGAAGTGAAAACCCAGAATAGCCAAAATATAAATAAATTTATTTTTAAAAATTTTACTGTAAAGGGAATGTATAAATGTATATATTTCTAAATATAATAAAATTTTTAAAAATCAGAGCAGAGGGCTTCCCTGGTGGTCTAGTGGGTAAAGAGTCTGCCTTGCAGTACAAGGAGCACCAGTTCGATCCCTGGCCCAAGACGACCCCAAATGCCAAGGAATGGCTAGACCGGTGTGTCCAATTATAAACCAGCGCTCTGGAGCGCATGCCCCCAGAGCTAGTGCTCTGTGATGAGAGAGAGGCCGCTGTGATGGGAGGCCCACATATGCCAAAGAATAATAAAGATGGATGAAAAATGATGACTTAGTGGCAAAAATAAATAAAACTTGAATAAAAATCAGAGCAGAAACATATGAAATAAAGACTAAAGCAATATTAAAAATAGGGCCCAAATCAATAAAATCAGAAATAAAGTCATACCACAGAAATACAAAGGATGATGAGGGATTACTACAAACAACTATAGCTAATAACATGAACAATCTAGAAGAAATGAACCAATTATTAGACAGATACACTCTCTCAAGACTGAACCAGGAAGAAATAGAAAATATGGACAAACTGGTTACCAGTACTGAAACAGAAACAGTAATTTTAAAACTCTCAACAAACAAAAGTCCGGGACTAGAGGACTATATAAGTGATTTTTATAAACCATTTAGAGAAGAGTTAACACTATCTTTCTGAAACTATTCCAAAAAATAACAGGAAGGAACATTCCCCAACTCATTCTATGAAGCCACCATCCCCACTAACGCCAAAACCAAAGATATCACAAAAGAAGAAAATCATAGGCCAATATCACTGATGAACACAGATGCAAAAATCCTCAAGATACCAGCAAACTGAATCCAGTAATACATGCAAAGGATCATACACCATGGTCAATGGGATTTATATCAAGAATGCAAGGATTTTCCCATATCCTCCAAACAATTAATGTGATATACCACATCAGCGAATTAAAGAATAAAAACTATATAAACATTTCATTAGATGTGGAAAAAGCTTTTTGACAAAATCCAACACCCATTTATGAAAAAAAAATTACTCGAAAAGTAAACATGGAGGGAACATACCTTAACATAACAATATAATATGACAGCCCACAGTGAACATCACACTCAATAGCAAAAAGCTGAAAGCACTCCCTCTAATAACAGGAAAAATACAAAGATGTCCATTCTTGCCACATTTATTCAACACAGTCTTGGAAGTCCTAGCCATAGCAATTAGAAGAAATAGAAACAAAAGAATTCCAGGCCTGGGGTGGGATGGGGGGGATATACATATAAGTAATCTGAGATCATACATATCTGTAAACAACAAAACTCTGTAAAAGTAAAAAGTAAAATAAAATTAAAAAAAGAATTCCAGGCCTTCCATGGTAGCTCAGTGGTGAAGAGTTCACCTGCCCAGGCAGGAGTCACGAGTACAATCCCTAATCTGGGAAGATCCCACATGCTGCGGAGCAACTGAGCCCGTGAGTCCCAACGATGGAGCCTGTGCTCTAGAGTCTCAGAACTACAACTATTGAGCTCATGTGCCACAACTACTGAAGCCTGTGTGCCCTAGAGCCCGAGTTTCACAACAAGAGAAGTCACCACAACAAGAAGCCTGCTCACCTCAACTGAGAGTAGCCCCCACTCCCTGAAACTAGAGGAACCTGCGGCAGCAGTGAAACCCAGAATAGCCAAAAATAAATAAATAAATAAAATTGAAAAAAAAAATTCCAAATTGGAAAGAAAAAAGTAAAACCATTTGCAGATGACATGACAACTACACACAGAAAATCTTGAGACCAGTACATTACTAGAGCTCAATTCAGTAGAGCTTCAGGATACAAAATTAACACCTTATTGACCAGAGAGGTGTTAAAATTCTTTGGTTACCTTAATGTTACTCACCAAAGACATTTCAATACTCTTACATAACAAATCACCAGCCACAGGTATTAGTTTCTGCAAAAATCCCCCAGTCAATAATGTGTTAATACACAGAAATCTGTTTCATTTCTATCCATTAACAATGAAATATCAGAAAGAAAAATTAAGGAAACATTTCCATTTACCATCACATTAAAAAGAATGAAATACCTAGCAATAAACCTAGGAGGAGGCGAAAGACTTAAACTCTGAGAACGCTTAAGATGCAGACGTAAGTAACTAAATATGACACAAACAGAAAGATATACTGTGTTCTTCAGTTGGAAGAATCAATATTATTAAAATGATCATATTACCCAAGGCAATCTACAGATC
Organism: Tragulus kanchil; assembly: GCA_022376925.1. Lineage (NCBI taxonomy): Eukaryota > Metazoa > Chordata > Mammalia > Artiodactyla > Tragulidae > Tragulus > Tragulus kanchil. The sequence continues at coordinate 94,087,592 of JAIOJX010000005.1, read as the reverse complement.
AATGCAATCCTTATCAAAATACCAAAGGCATTTTTCACAGAACTAGAACAAAAATGTTTAATTTATGAAAAATATCCTGAATAAAAATAATCTTGAGAAAGAAAATCAGAGATGTAGGAATTCAGACTGCCTGACTTTATACTACAAAGCTACAGTGATCAAAACAGTATGGTACTGGCACAAAAACAAACATAGATCGGGTAGAAAGTTCAGAAATAAACCACATATTACGGTCACTAATCTACAACAAAGTAGGCAAGAATATACAGTGAATAAAGTTCCTTCAGTAAGAGGTGTTGGGAAAATTGAACATTATATGAAAAGTATGAAATTAGAACATTATCTAACACTATATACAAAAACAAACCCAAAATGGGTTAAACACATAAATATAAGAGGAATATTATACAACTCCTGAGGAAAATATAGGTAGAACAGTCTGACATAAAGAACATCAACATTTTTTTGGATCCATTTCCTAGAGTAATGGAAATAAAAATGAAAATAAACAAATGGAACCTAATCATATATGAATGTTTTTCCAAAACAAAGGAAACCATAAACAAAAGAATTTACAGAATGGGGGAAAAGATTTTTAAATGACGTGACACACAAGAGAATAATTTCCAAAATACAGAAAGCTCATACAGCTCAACAACTAAAAAACAAACAACCCAATCAAAAACAGGCAGAAGACCCTAATAGACATTTTCCCAAAGAAGACATCAAAATGGCCAACAGGAACATGAAAAGATGCTCCACAAGGCTGATTATTCACAAAAATGCAAATGAGTACCACTATGAGTATATCAAAAACAACAGAATGATCCCAGTACATTTCCAAGCAAAACCATTCAACACCACAGTAATCCAACTCTATGCCCCAAACACTGATGCTAAAGAAGCAGAAATTGACTGGTTCTATGAAGACATATAACACCTTCTAGAACTAACACCAAAAATGATGTCCTTTCCATCATAGGGAATTGGAATGCAGGGAGTCAAGAGATACCTGGAGTAACAGATACTTTTGGCACTGGAGTACAATATGAAGCAGGGCAAAGGTTAACAAGAGTTTAGTCAAGACAAATATAATGCTCAAAACAAACATCTTTTACCAAAAACCAAAGAGACAGTTCTACAAATGAACACCACCAGATGGTCAATCCCAAAATCAGATTGATTATGTTCTTTGTAGCCAGTGTAGATAAGCTTTACACAGCCAGCAAAAACAAGACTGGGAGCTGACTGTGGGTCACAGATTGTAAGCAACTTCTTGTAAAATTCAGACTTAAAATTAAGAAAATAGGGAAAACCACTATGGCAATTCCCTTAAGAATATACAGTGGAGGTGACGAATAGATTCAAGGGACTAGATCTGGTAGACAGAGTGCCTGAAGAACTATAGATGGAGGTTCAAAACACTGTACAGGAGGCAGTGACCAAAACCATCCCAAAGAAAAATAAATGCAAGACGGTTAAGTGGTTGTCTGAGGAAGCATTACAAACAGCTGAGAAAAGAAGTGAAAGGCAAAAGAGAAAGGGGAAAATATATCCAACTGAATGCAGAGTTTCAGCGACTATCAAGGAGAGATAAGAAGGGCTTCTTAAATGAATAATGCAAAAAAAAAAAAAAAAAAAACCAGAGGAATAAAACAGAAGGGGAAAGACTAGAGAACTCTTTAAGAAACTGGAGATATCAAGGGAACATTTCATGCAAGAGTGGGGACAATAAAAGACAGAAACAGTAAGAACTTTACAGACCCAGAAGATTAAAAAGAGCTGGCATGAATATATAGAACTGTACAAAAAAACGTCCTAATGACCCAGATAAACACAATGGTGTGTTCACTCATCTAGAACCAGACATCCTGAAGTGTGAAATCAAGAGGACCTTAGGAACAAAGCTCACTGTGTTCACTACAAAGCTAGTGGAGGTGATGGAATTCCAGATGAACTGTTTCAAATCCTAAAATATGATCCTGTTGAAGTACTGCACTCTATATGCCAGCAAATGTTCAAAATACCATACAACTGTGCTCATTTCATATGTGAGTAAAGTTATGCTCAAAATCCTTCTAGTCAGGCTTCAAGAGTACGTGAACCAAGAACTTCCAGATGTACAAGCTGGGTTTAGAAAAGGCACAGGAACCAGAGATCAAATTGCCAATATCCACTGGATCAGAAAGAGCAAAGGAATTCCAGAAAAGCATCTACTTCTGCTTCAATGAATTCACTAAAGCCTTTGACTGTGTGGATCACAACAAACTGCGGAAAGTTAAAGACAGGGGAGTACCAGACCACCTTACCTGTCTCCTAAAAAACTTGTAGGCAGGACAAGAAGCAACAGTTAGAACTAGACATGGAACATCTAACTAGTTCAAAATTGGGATAGGAGTACATCAAGGCTGTATATTTTCACCCTCCTTATTTAACTTACATGCAGAGAACATCATGCAAAATGCTGGGCTGGATGAAGCTCAAGCTAGATTCAAGACCATTAGGGGAAAAATTAATAACCTCAAGATATGGAGATGACACCACACTAATAGCAGAAAGCAAAGAGGAATTAAAGAGCCTCTTGATGACGGTGAAAGAGAAGAGTGAAAAAGCTAGTTTAAAACTGAACATTCGGGACTTCCCTGGTGGTCCAGTGGGTAAGGACACCGCCTTGCAGTGCAAGGGGTGCCGGTTCCATCCCTGGCATGGGAAGATCCCATGTGCCGCGGAGTGGCTGGACTGATGTGTCCAATTACCAAGCCAGAGCTCTGGAGCGCATGCGCCCAGAGCCGGCGCTCTGCGACAACAGAGGCCACTGCAATGGGAGGCCCACACGGGCCAAAGAACAAAGACGGATGAAAATGGATAAATGAAAGACCAATAGAAGTGGCCCACCTGCCCCCCTCCCTCCCTAACCCGCCCACCCTCCAAAACAAAATTCTAAAAAATAAAACAAAAAAACTCAACATTCAAAAAATGAAGATCATGCCATCTGGTCCTATCACTTCATGTCAAACAGATGGACAATGGAAACAGTGACAAACTTTATTTTCTTGGGCTCCAAAATCACTGCAGATGTTGAGTGCAGCTGCAAAATTAAAAGACACTTGCTCCTTGGAAGAAACACAATGACAAATCTAGATGCCATATTAAAAATCAGAGACATCACTTTGTCAAAAAAGGTCTGATGCAGAAGGTAAAGGTCCAATACTTTGGTCACCTGATACAGAGAGTCAACTCTTTGGAAAAGACCCTGATACTGTGAAAGATTGAGGCAAGGAGGTGAAGAGGCTGGCAGAGGATGAGATGGTTGGATGGCATCATCGATTCAATGGACACGAGTCTGAACAATCTCTAGGAAAAAGTGAAGGACAGAGAAGCCTAGTGTGCTACAGTCCGTGAGTCACAAAGACTCAGACACGACTGAGTCACTGAAGAACAATAACCAGACAACCTTATCTGTCTTCTAAGAAACCTATATGAAGGTTAAGAAGTAACAGAACCAGACATGGAACAACTAACTGGTTCAAAATTGAGAAAGGAGTATGACAAGGCTGTATATACTGTTATGTTGTTTATTTAACATATATGCAGAATACATCATGTGAAATGCCAGGCTGGAAGAATCACAAGGTGGAATCAAGATTGCTGGGGGAAGAATCAACAACCCAGGTGAAAGAGAAGAGTGAAAAGCTAGTTTAAAACTGAACATTCGGGACTTCCCTGGTGGTCCAGTGGGTAAGGACACCGCCTTGCAGTGCAAGGGTTATCGGTTCCATCCCTGGCCTGGGAAGATCCCATGTGCATGGAGTGGCTGGACCGATGTGTCCAATTACCAAGCCAGAGCTCTGGGCGCATGCGCCCAGAGCCGGCGCTCGACAACAGAGGCCACTGCAATGGGAGGCCCACACGGGCCAAAGAACAAAGACGGATGAAAATGGATAAATGAAAGACCAATAGAAGTGGCCCACCTGCCCCCCTCCCTCCCTAACCCGCCCACCCTCCAAAACAAAATTCTAAAAAATAAAACAAAAAAACTCAACATTCAAAAAATGAAGATCATGCCATCTGGTCCTATCACTTCATGTCAAACAGATGGACAATGGAAACAGTGACAAACTTTATTTTCTTGGGCTCCAAAATCACTGCAGATGTTGAGTGCAGCTGCAAAATTAAAAGACACTTGCTCCTTGGAAGAAACACAATGACAAATCTAGATGCCATATTAAAAATCAGAGACATCACTTTGTCAAAAAAGGTCTGATGCAGAAGGTAAAGGTCCAATACTTTGGTCACCTGATACAGAGAGTCAACTCTTTGGAAAAGACCCTGATACTGTGAAAGATTGAGGCAAGGAGGTGAAGAGGCTGGCAGAGGATGAGATGGTTGGATGGCATCATCGATTCAATGGACACGAGTCTGAACAATCTCTAGGAAAAAGTGAAGGACAGAGAAGCCTAGTGTGCTACAGTCCGTGAGTCACAAAGACTCAGACACGACTGAGTCACTGAAGAACAATAACCAGACAACCTTATCTGTCTTCTAAGAAACCTATATGAAGGTTAAGAAGTAACAGAACCAGACATGGAACAACTAACTGGTTCAAAATTGAGAAAGGAGTATGACAAGGCTGTATATACTGTTATGTTGTTTATTTAACATATATGCAGAATACATCATGTGAAATGCCAGGCTGGAAGAATCACAAGGTGGAATCAAGATTGCTGGGGGAAGAATCAACAACCTCAGATATGCAGATGATGCCATTGTAAGAGCAGAAAGTAAAGAGGAACTAAAGCGCCTTTTCATGAGGATGAAAGAGGAGAGTGAAAAAGCTGGCGTGAAATTCAACATCAAAAAAAAATAAGATCATGGCATCTGGCAACTCATCACTTTACGGAAAACAGAAGAGAGAAAAGTGGAAGCAGTAACAGGTTTTATTTGGCTACTTTACTTGGAGCCCAGAACTTGACTGCAGCCATGAAATTAAAAGACGCTTGCTCCTAGACAGGGGTATCCACTTTCATCACTATTATTAAACATAGTCCTGGAAGTTCTAGCTACAGCAATAAAAGATGAAAAACAAATAAAAGGAATCCAGACAGGAAAAGAAGAAGTAAACTCTATTTGCAGACGACATGATACTATACATAGAAAACCCCAAAGACACTAATAGAAAACTACTAGAGCTAATCAACAAATTCAGCAAAGTTGCAAGATACAAAATAAATATGCAGAAATCACTCACATTCCTATATACAAACAATGAAAACTCAGAAAGAGAAATCAAGGATGCAATCCCATTCACCACCGCATCCAAAAGAATAAAATATCAAGGAATAAACCTACCTAGAGAGGCAAAAGAACTGTACACAGAAAATTACAAGACAATAATGAAAGAAATCAAAGATGACAGATGGAGAGATATTTCATGTTCCTGGGTCAGAAAAATCAATAGCATGAAAATGACCATGCTACCAAATATCTACATATTAAATGCGATCCCTATCAAGTCACCAATGACACTGTCCACAGAACTAGACCAAAAAATAGTACAGTTCATATGGAGACACAAAAGACCCCAGAGAGCCAAGGCAATCCTGAGAAAGCAGAATGGAGCTGGAGGGATGAGCATCCCTAACTCCAGACTCTACTACCAAGCAACAGTCATCAGGACAGTATGGTCTGGCACAAAACAGAAATAAAGACCAACGGAACAAGATAAAAAGAACCAGAGATGACATTTCATGTGAAATTGCCAGGCCTGGAAGAATCACAAGGTGGAATCAAGATTGCTGGGGGAAGAATCAACAACCTCAGATATGCAGATGATGCCATTGTAAGAGCAGAAAGTAAAGAGGAACTAAAGCGCCTTTTCATGAGGATGAAAGAGGAGAGTGAAAAAGCTGGCGTGAAATTCAACATCAAAAAAAAATAAGATCATGGCATCTGGCAACTCATCACTTTACGGAAAACAGAAGAGAGAAAAGTGGAAGCAGTAACAGGTTTTATTTGGCTACTTTACTTGGAGCCCAGAACTTGACTGCAGCCATGAAATTAAAAGACGCTTGCTCCTAGACAGGGGTATCCACTTTCATCACTATTATTAAACATAGTCCTGGAAGTTCTAGCTACAGCAATAAAAGATGAAAAACAAATAAAAGGAATCCAGACAGGAAAAGAAGAAGTAAACTCTATTTGCAGACGACATGATACTATACATAGAAAACCCCAAAGACACTAATAGAAAACTACTAGAGCTAATCAACAAATTCAGCAAAGTTGCAAGATACAAAATAAATATGCAGAAATCACTCACATTCCTATATACAAACAATGAAAACTCAGAAAGAGAAATCAAGGATGCAATCCCATTCACCACCGCATCCAAAAGAATAAAATATCAAGGAATAAACCTACCTAGAGAGGCAAAAGAACTGTACACAGAAAATTACAAGACAATAATGAAAGAAATCAAAGATGACAGATGGAGAGATATTTCATGTTCCTGGGTCAGAAAAATCAATAGCATGAAAATGACCATGCTACCAAATATCTACATATTAAATGCGATCCCTATCAAGTCACCAATGACACTGTCCACAGAACTAGACCAAAAAATAGTACAGTTCATATGGAGACACAAAAGACCCCAGAGAGCCAAGGCAATCCTGAGAAAGCAGAATGGAGCTGGAGGGATCAGCCTCCCTAACTTCAGACTCTACTACCAAGCAACAGTCATCAGGACAGTATGGTCTGGCACAAAAACAGAAATAAAGACCAACGGAACAAGATAGAGAACCCAGAGATAAACCCGTGCACGTATGGGCACCTATATGAAATAGGAAAAGACAGCCTCTTCAACAAATGGTGCTGGGAAAATTGGACAGCAACATGCAAAAAAATGAAGTTGGAACACTCCCTGACACCATACACTAAGATCAACTCAAAATGGATTAAAGACCTAAATGTAAGAACAGAAACCCTAAAACTCTTTTTTTTTTTAGAATTTACTCCCCCAGTTTGCTTTCATTGCATTTTTTTTTTTTTTAAGATTTATTTATTTATTTACTTTGGGTGAGGGTCCGGTTGGGGAGGGACGAGAGAGGGCAGGCCACTTCTATTGGTCTTTCATTCCTCTATCTTCATCCGTCTTTGTTCTTTGGCTCCCGTGGGCCTCCCATCACAGTGGCGTCTGTCGCTGCAGAGCTCCGGCTCTGGGCGCATGCACTTCAGAGCTCCAGCTCGGTCATTGGACACATGGGTCCAGCCGCTCCGCGGCACGTGGGATCTTCCCAGGCCAGGGAACGAACCGGCGCCCCTTGCACTGCAAGGCGGTGTCTTTACCCACTGGACCACCAGGGGAAGCCCCCTAAAACTCTTAGAGGAGAATACAGGCAAACACTCAGTGACATAAATCAAGGCAAAATTTTCTATGACGCACCCTCTAGAATAACAGAACTAAAAACAAACATAAACATGTGGGATCTAATGAAACTTAAAAGCTTTTGCACAGCAAAAGAAACTACAAACATGGTGAATGGACAACGCACAGAATGGAAGAAAATAACAGCAAATGAAACAACTGACAACGAATTCATTTCCAAAATATACAAGCAGCTCAGACAACTCAACACTGAAAAAACAAACAACCCAATCAAAAAATGGGAAAAAGACCTAAACAGACATCTCTCCAGAGAAGACATACAGATGGCCAAAAAACACATGCAAAGATGCTCAACGTCGCTGCTTATTAGAGACATGCAAATCAAAACTACAATGAGGTATCACCTCACATCAGTCAGAATAGCCATCATCAAAAAATCTACAGATAAACAGCAAATGAAATAACAAAGAATTAATCTCTGAACTCTACAAGCAACTCAGACAACTCAGCACTGGAAAAATGAACAACCCAATCAAAAAATAGGAAAAAGATCTAAAGAGACATCTCACCAAAGAGGACATAAAGATGGCCAAAAAGCACATGAAACGATGCTCAACCTCACTTATTATTAGGGAAATGCAAATCAAAACTACAATGAGATATCACCTCACACCCGTCGGAATGGCCATCATCCACAAATCGACAGACAATAAATGCTGGAGAGGGTGTGGAGAAAAGGGAACCCTCTTGCATTGCTGGTGGGAATGCAAATTGGTACAGCCGCTACGGAAGACAGTTTGGAGATTCCTTAAAAAACTAAAAACAGAAGCATCATACGACCCAGCAATCCCACTGTTAGGCTTATACCCAGATGAAATCAAATCTGAAAGAGGCACCTGTACCCCAATGTTCACTGCAGCTCTCTATACAATAGCTAGAACATGGAAGCAACCTAGATGTCCTTCAACAAATGAATGGATAAAGAAGCTCTGGTACATATATACAATGGAATACTTCTCAGCTGCAAAAAGAAATGCAGAAGAATCAGTTTTAATGAGGTGGATGGACCTAGACCCTATCATAAAAAGTGAAGTAAGTCAAAAAGAGAAAGACAAGTACAGTATACTAACACATACATATGTAATCTAGTAAGAGGGTAATGGTAACACATGCAGTAAAGTGGTGGAAAAACAGACACAGAGAATAGACATATGGACATTGTGCAGTATGAGCAGCGGGTGGGAGACAGAGGGAGTAACACATAAACCTATACTATCGCAAAAGAAACTACAAACATGGTGAATGGACAACGCACAGAATGGAAGAAAATAACAGCAAATGAAACAACTGACAACGAATTCATTTCCAAAATATACAAGCAGCTCAGACAACTCAACACTGAAAAAACAAACAACCCAATCAAAAAATGGGAAAAAGACCTAAACAGACATCTCTCCAGAGAAGACATACAGATGGCCAAAAAACACATGCAAAGATGCTCAACGTCGCTGCTTATTAGAGACATGCAAATCAAAACTACAATGAGGTATCACCTCACATCAGTCAGAATAGCCATCATCAAAAAATCTACAGATAAACAGCAAATGAAATAACAAAGAATTAATCTCTGAACTCTACAAGCAACTCAGACAACTCAGCACTGGAAAAATGAACAACCCAATCAAAAAATAGGAAAAAGATCTAAAGAGACATCTCACCAAAGAGGACATAAAGATGGCCAAAAAGCACATGAAACGATGCTCAACCTCACTTATTATTAGGGAAATGCAAATCAAAACTACAATGAGATATCACCTCACACCCGTCGGAATGGCCATCATCCACAAATCGACAGACAATAAATGCTGGAGAGGTGTGGAGAAAAGGGAACCCTCTTGCATTGCTGGTGGGAATGCAAATTGGTACAGCCGCTACGGAAGACAGTTTGGAGATTCCTTAAAAAACTAAAAACAGAAGCATCATACGACCCAGCAATCCCACTGTTAGGCTTATACCCAGATGAAATCAAATCTGAAAGAGGCACCTGTACCCCAATGTTCACTGCAGCTCTCTATACAATAGCTAGAACATGGAAGCAACCTAGATGTCCTTCAACAAATGAATGGATAAAGAAGCTCTGGTACATATATACAATGGAATACTTCTCAGCTGCAAAAAGAAATGCAGAAGAATCAGTTTTAATGAGGTGGATGGACCTAGACCCTATCATAAAAAGTGAAGTAAGTCAAAAAGAGAAAGACAAGTACAGTATACTAACACATACATATGTAATCTAGTAAGAGGGTAATGGTAACACATGCAGTAAAGTGGTGGAAAAACAGACACAGAGAATAGACATATGGACATTGTGCAGTATGAGCAGCGGGTGGGAGACAGAGGGAGTAACACATAAACCTATACTATCATATGTGAAAAAGATAGCTATAGTCATTGTGCTGTGGGAATAGGAGATCCTGTAGGGGCAGGGTGCGATGGCCTGGAGGGGTGGGATGGGGGGGACTAGGAGGGAGGAGGGTGCCAGGGATATGCATATGACTGATCTGGGAACATACATGTCTGTGAACAACAAAACTCTGTAAAAAAAATTTTTTAATAAAATATAAAAATATCTACAGATAATAAACGCTGGAGAGAGGGCAGAGAAAAGGGTGTACTCTTGCAATGTTGGTGGGAATGTAAATTGATACAACCACTATGGAAGACAATATGGAGATTCCTCAAAAAGCTAAGAACAGAAGCACCATACAACCCAGCAATTCCACTCTTAGGCTTATACCCCGATAAAATAAAAATTGAAAGAAACACCTGTACCCCAATGTTCACTGCAGCACTCTACACAATAGCCAGATCATGGAAGCAACCTAAACGTCCACAGACAAGTGAAAGGATAAAGAAGCTCTGGTACGTATATACAATGGAACACTTCTCAGTCACAAAAAGAAATGCAGAAGATTCAATCCTGAGTAGATGGATGAATCAAGAACCTATTATACAAAGTGCAGTCAGCCAAAAAAAGGACAAATACAGTATTCTAACACACATATATGGAATCTAATAAGTTCGTACTGATAAATACACACACAGAGCATCGATGGAAAAACAGTCATAGAGAACAAACTTATGGACATTGGGGAGAGGGAAGAAAGGGTGAGAGAGACGAAAAGAGCAGCACAGAATCATATACTATCTTCTGTAAAAGAGATAACTACTGTCAATGCGCTGCGGGTCTGAGGGATCGTATATGGGGGCTATGTGACGGCGTAGAGGGTTGGGATAGGGGGAATGGGATATACATATGAATAATCTGGAATTATACGTATCTGTAAACAACAAAACTCTGTAAAATCAAAAAAGCAAAATAAAGAAACTTATGATTGTGAGAAAAAAAACTCAATAAGGTTGACTTATTAAAAAGTAAAACAGGGCTTCCCCTGGTGGTCCAGTGGGTAAGGACACCGCCTTGCAATGCAAGGGGCGCCGGTTCGATCCCTGGCCTGGGAAGATCCCACGTGCCGCGGAGCGGCTGGACTGATGTGTCCAATTACCGAGCCGGAGCCCTGGAGCGCATGTGCCCAGAGCCGGCGCCCAGGAACGACAGACGCCACCGCTACGGGAGGCCCACAGGAGCTAAAGAACAAAGACGGATGAAAATAGAGAAATGAAAGACCAATACAAGTGGCCCGCCTGCTCCCCTTCCTCCCCAACCCGAATCCTGCCCAAAATAAATAATAAAAAAAAAAAAAAAAAAGTAAAACATTTTGAAGGTTTCAATAAAAATTATTCATCAAAAAAAAAAAGTAAAACATTATGTTGAGGCAAAGAACCCAGAAACCCAGACACTAAAGAATTCATACTGTCAGATTACATCTGTATGAACTCTGAGATCAGGTAAAACAAATCTGTGGTGATAGAAATTACAACAGAGCTGCCTGGGTTAGGGGTTGGGTGCTGACTACAAAAAAGCATAAACATTTAGGGGGTGAAAGAATGTTCTCATTCTCATTTTGAATGATGGATATAGGTGTACACAATTGTGAAAATATATTAAGTTGCACATTAAGCTACACCTTAATTTTTTTAAAGTTCTTTCCTTAAAAACAAAACCAAAAACTTCCTTTTCTAATCCCACAACTAACAAATACAAGTAAAAGGAAAAAAAGTCAAACCTTACTAATTTTTTAATCATGAGAAAAACAGTAGAATGAAAAACAATTCCAAAAGTTACGAATCTAATAAAACAGATAAACTGCAAGTCTAACTCAAAAACCAAATCTGACCAACGATCATGAAAGAACCTGAAGATGTTTCTTGGGAAGCTTTCGCATAGGTAAGCATACCTGCCAAAAATGCTTAACTGAAATCTAATCACAGCACATAAACAAGAATGATTATTTTTAACACATGATAAAATTTATGGTAAACTTCCTACTCTTCTTCAACATCCAAACCTACCAAGTAAATTAACCAGACAGAGAAAATAAGACCATCATGAAAGGAGGAACTAGAATGTTACTCCTGTCAGAACTCCTATCCGAGTTCCCCAAAGTATTTCACAATTGACTAATATCTTCAACTTGACAACTTCCTTGATACGGAAGAAAATAAGATACAAAAAAGCAGTCTTCTCTGAAGAATACAGCGTTTTACTATCTTCTGCTAAGATCTTGGACTTTTCTGCTTCCCATTTCCTGGTCACAAAGCAATCTCTGATGCTGTTCATAACCTTATACAGAAAAGTCAGACGCCACCGCTACGGGAGGCCCACAGGAGCTAAAGAACAAAGACGGATGAAAATAGAGAAATGAAAGACCAATACAAGTGGCCCGCCTGCTCCCCTTCCTCCCCAACCCGAATCCTGCCCAAAATAAATAATAAAAAAAAAAAAAAAAAAGTAAAACATTTTGAAGGTTTCAATAAAAATTATTCATCAAAAAAAAAAAGTAAAACATTATGTTGAGGCAAAGAACCCAGAAACCCAGACACTAAAGAATTCATACTGTCAGATTACATCTGTATGAACTCTGAGATCAGGTAAAACAAATCTGTGGTGATAGAAATTACAACAGAGCTGCCTGGGTTAGGGGTTGGGTGCTGACTACAAAAGGCACAAACATTTAGGGGGTGAAAGAATGTTCTCATTCTCATTTTGAATGATGGATATAGGTGTACACAATTGTGAAAATATATTAAGTTGCACATTAAGCTACACCTTAATTTTTTTAAAGTTCTTTCCTTAAAAACAAAACCAAAAACTTCCTTTTCTAATCCCACAACTAACAAATACAAGTAAAAGGAAAAAAAGTCAAACCTTACTAATTTTTTAATCATGAGAAAAACAGTAGAATGAAAAACAATTCCAAAAGTTACGAATCTAATAAAACAGATAAACTGCAAGTCTAACTCAAAAACCAAATCTGACCAACGATCATGAAAGAACCTGAAGATGTTTCTTGGGAAGCTTTCGCATAGGTAAGCATACCTGCCAAAAATGCTTAACTGAAATCTAATCACAGCACATAAACAAGAATGATTATTTTTAACACATGATAAAATTTATGGTAAACTTCCTACTCTTCTTCAACATCCAAACCTACCAAGTAAATTAACCAGACAGAGAAAATAAGACCATCATGAAAGGAGGAACTAGAATGTTACTCCTGTCAGAACTCCTATCCGAGTTCCCCAAAGTATTTCACAATTGACTAATATCTTCAACTTGACAACTTCCTTGATACGGAAGAAAATAAGATACAAAAAAGCAGTCTTCTCTGAAGAATACAGCGTTTTACTTACTATCTTCTGCTAAGATCTTGGCTGCATCTTTATCTGCTTCCCATTTCCTGGTCACAAAGCAATCTCTGATGCTGTTCATAACCTTATACAGAAAAGTCAACACTCAGTTGACAGGCTCCAGTCGTTCAATAAATAACTGCTTTTAAAAACAGTAGGTGGTCTCGCCCACTGGGCCTCATCAGGGAGGGGCTGCGTCTGCCTGCTCACAGCTTTGTCTTCCTCAGCAAGCCCAGCACACTATCTGCTAAAACAGTGACTGTGTAATTCAGACTCTATTCTGAAGAGTGAGCCAGAGAAAGCCCAGACCTTTCCTTCCGCCTTTTCCAAGGGGGCACTGAAAAAGTCTCCTGCTGCTTATAAAGCTGTCATTTCAGTGCTGTAGGTCGCAAAGAAATGAGTGGCTTGAGCTTGAAGACCAGGATTCAACCAGTTTGGCAAGATTTCTTTCTGCTCTGCAGAGAAGCACTTTGCCCCCCGTGAGGAGGAAGAGAAGTATTGGAGGAGCCGCCGGAACCCGCCCACCGCGAGGAGCCGCCGGAACCCGCCCGCCGCGAGGAGCCGCGAGGCGGGTAAGTTCAGCCACTCCAACTGGAGGGCTTGCTGAACGGAGAGAGGAAGTCGTCCACGGGTTGCTGACCAGGGACCGGGCACGAGTTGGACGGGAAAGCTCGCGTCCGCCTTTGGTACTTAGACACATAACCGGCAGTGGTGGAGGAGCCCGCGCTCCCCTAGAGCTGCAGCAGCAGCGGAGGAAGCCGGGGAAAGAGCAGGGATTGGAGACTACAGGCGGGCGCGCGGTCGAGCCGGGGCGCCCCCCTCCAACACGGGACTGCGCGCGCCGCGGCCTCCGCCCGACTGACTGGGATCAGCCCACCGTCCCGGCCAGCACCCAGTATGGCAGCAAAGCCCTCATTTTGCTGAACACAAAAACAGAAACCACAGCAACCGGCACTGTAAGGGAAAGACCACGCCATCAAGACACCACCATCAAGAGCAGATTGGTTTCCAACAGGCAGATATGAAGATAAAAACCAAGGACAGTATTTAACTTTTTTTTTTTTCTTTTTTCATTTTTTTCTGCTTGTTTGTGGTGGACTATTTTGCTTATTCAATTGATTGGTTTGGGGTTTATTAGTTTCTTTGTTTACTGGGGGTTTTTTATGTTTGTTTGTTTGTTTGTTTGTTTGTAGTTTTCATTTGTTTGATTTATTCTATGTGTTTTTTCTTTGTTTTTCGGTCTCATTATTTTTTTTTTTTGCTCTTTTTAATTTTTAACCTTCTTTTGACTTTTATTATATTTTTTAACTTTAATTTTAATTCTTGAAAACCTCTAATTCTCTTTTCTCTTTCCTCTTTCCCACTGCTTTCTTTCTCTATGTTCTAAATGTAAAACATCTTCCTAGCTATCAATATCCTCTAGATAAATTATTTCCTATCTTTCTGTCTGCACTATTCACTTCCAAATGCATTAAACAGTACACACACTAATCTTTGCTACCTAATCCTATAAAATACTTCCAAGACAAATCTTTTCCTTTTTATTACTTATAGACTCTCCTCCTTGTCACCCCGAGCACATGTCCTAATTTAAAATTGCTTTCATTGTAATTATCCAAGCCAGGACCTTGTGCTAGATCTATTATTCAGGCACTATTTTAATTAATTCAAAGCTTAACGGGCAAGTATCATCTGTGATTGCATGAGTTGCTAGAAAGATTTCCTGCACCTTATCTCTGTAAAACTGGTCAGTTGTGGGGATTGCTGTATATGTATGTATATCTTATGATTATGTTAGAAAACATCTGCATGCTTTTATGACTGTCACCCATCAGGGATGCACCTCTTGTTCCTCAGATGCTAGTGTGTGAACTAGTATCACAGAACACCATAGCAAACCAGACATAGAGCCTACACTCCCTGACCAATCATCAAACCAAGGATCCTCAAAGCGGAAGCCCGGATTCCAAGACCCCACACTGATTATCAAAGAACATACAACACTACAGATTATTCACCTGTAAACAAGGTCTATCACCACCCAAGACACAAACCACTGAACCCTTCTACAAGGACAAAAACCCAAAGGAAGGGAGAATTCAACCAAGAAGCCTGGTGGGAATAAGAACTCCATACACACAGACACACACAAAGAAACAAAAATTAACCTAATAATAAAACGTCAGAGAAACACTGTACAAATGAAGGACCAAGCTAGAGAAACACCACTTCAAATGACAGAGGAGGAGATAGACAAGCTATCTGAAAGAGAATTCAGAAAAACTATACTAATGAGGATGCAAAACACCGAAAACAGAATATTAGAGGAAATTAGTGCATTGAGAAAAGACATGCAGGAAATGAAAAATAAGCAAATAGAGACCACCAACTCAATTGCTGAACTCAAAAATACTATAGAAGGTCTCAACAGTAGAGTATCAGAGGCTGAAGAACGGATAAGTGAGCTGGAAGACAGAATGGTGGAAATAAGTGCTGAAGAACAGAACAAAGCCCAAAGAATTAAAAGAACTGAGGATAGCCTCAGAGACCTATGGGACAATATTAAACGCACCAACATTAGAATTATAGGAGTTCCAGAAGAAGAAGAAGAGAAGAAAGACTATGAAAAAATTCTTGAAGAGGTTATAGTTGAAAACTTCCCCACCATGGGAAAGGAGATAGTCAGCCAAGTCCAAGAAGCACAAAGAGTTCCATACAGGAGAAACCCCAGAAGAAACACACCAAGGCACATACTAATCAAACTAACGCAGACTAAATATAAAGACAGATTACTAAAAGCAGCTAGGAGCAAACAACAAATAACATATAAAGGAAACCCCATACGTTTAACTGCGGATCTCTCAACAGAAACCCTACAGGCCAGAAGAGAATGGCAAGATACATTTAAACGGCTACAAGAGAATAACCTGCAACCACGAATTCTCTACCCAGCAAGAATCTCATTCAAAATCGATGGTGAAGTCAAAAGCTTCACAGACAAGCAAAAACTAAAAGAATTCTGTACCACAAAACCAGCCCTACAACAAGTGTTAAAGGGCCTGATATAGCCAATACATACAAGAGTAGGAGAAGCCTTACAAATCAAACCCCAAATTTCTAAGAAGATGACAATAGGAACATTCGTATCAATAATTACTTTGAATGTAAATGGACTAAATGCTCCAACCAAACGACACAGGCTGGCTGAATGGATCCAGAAGCAAGACCCCACACTATCAAAGAACATACAACACTACAGATTATTCACCTGTAAACAAGGTCTATCACCACCCAAGACACAAACCACTGAACCCTTCTACAAGGACAGAAACCCAAAGGAAGGGAGAATTCAACCAAGAAGCCTGGTGGGAATAAGAACTCCATACACACAGACACACACAAAGAAACAAAAATTAACCTAATAATAAAACGTCAGAGAAACACTGTACAAATGAAGGACCAAGCTAGAGAAACACCACTTCAAATGACAGAGGAGGAGATAGACAAGCTATCTGAAAGAGAATTCAGAAAAACTATACTAATGAGGATGCAAAACACGAAAACAGAATATTAGAGGAAATTAGTGCATTGAGAAAAGACATGCAGGAAATGAAAAATAAGCAAATAGAGACCACCAACTCAATTGCTGAACTCAAAAATACTATAGAAGGTCTCAACAGTAGAGTATCAGAGGCTGAAGAACGGATAAGTGAGCTGGAAGACAGAATGGTGGAAATAAGTGCTGAAGAACAGAACAAAGCCCAAAGAATTAAAAGAACTGAGGATAGCCTCAGAGACCTATGGGACAATATTAAACGCACCAACATTAGAATTATAGGAGTTCCAGAAGAAGAAGAAGAGAAGAAAGACTATGAAAAAATTCTTGAAGAGGTTATAGTTGAAAACTTCCCCACCATGGGAAAGGAGATAGTCAGCCAAGTCCAAGAAGCACAAAGAGTTCCATACAGGAGAAACCCCAGAAGAAACACACCAAGGCACATACTAATCAAACTAACGCAGACTAAATATAAAGACAGATTACTAAAAGCAGCTAGGAGCAAACAACAAATAACATATAAAGGAAACCCCATACGTTTAACTGCGGATCTCTCAACAGAAACCCTACAGGCCAGAAGAGAATGGCAAGATACATTTAAACGGCTAAAAGAGAATAACCTGCAACCACGAATTCTCTACCCAGCAAGAATCTCATTCAAAATCGATGGTGAAGTCAAAAGCTTCACAGACAAGCAAAAACTAAAAGAATTCTGTACCACAAAACCAGCCCTACAACAAGTGTTAAAGGGCCTGATATAGCCAATACATACAAGAGTAGGAGAAGCCTTACAAATCAAACCCCAAATTTCTAAGAAGATGACAATAGGAACATTCGTATCAATAATTACTTTGAATGTAAATGGACTAAATGCTCCAACCAAACGACACAGGCTGGCTGAATGGATCCAGAAGCAAGACCCATATATATGCTGTTTACAAGAGACCCACTTCAGACCTAGAGACACTCATAGACTGAAAGTGAAAGGCTGGAAAAAGATATTTCATGCAAATGGAAATCAAAAGAAAGCTGGAGTAGCAATCCTTATATCAGACAAAATAGACTTTAAAGTAAAGAAGATTCTAAGAGACAAGGCAGGTCACTACATCATGATTAAGGGATCTATCCAAGAGCAAGACATAACAGTCATGAATATCTACGCACCCAACACAGGGGCACCTCAATACATAAGACAGGTACTTTCAGACATAAAAGAAGAAATCAACAATAACACAATAATAGTAGGAGACTTTAACACTCGTCTCACACCAATGGACAGATCAACAAAACAGAAAATTAATAAAGAAACAATAAAGAAATTAATAAAGCCTTAAATGCCACACTGGAAAAGATGGACCTCATCGATATCTTTAGGACGTTCCATCCAAAAGCAGAAGAATACACTTTCTTCTCAAGCGCTCACGGAACATTCTCCAGGATAGACCACATCTTGGGCCACAAATCTAACCTCAGTCAGTTCAAGAAAACCGAAATTATATCAACCATCTTCTCGGACCACAATGCAATGAGACTGGAGATCAACTACCAGAAAAAAAACCCTAAAAAAAAAAAAAAACAACAGTAGGTGACAATTTGCCTTTCAGTATTTCTCATAATACTTCTATAGATATTTCATTTTCATTCTATGGATATTTTAATTCCAAACTTCAATTCAAATAGTGTAACAACAGAGATAACATAAATATCATAGCAGTAACCAGTGGATGGAGATATACTGTCTGCCAAGTGACTTCATAAGTAAACAAACAGATATTTACTAATTCTTTAATCCTCCAGACTTATCATGGCTGTTTAAAAGCCTCCCTATAGCCAATACTCTGGCAAAGACAAAATGTCTTACATGAGTACATCAGTGCAAAGAGTACTGAGGCTCCCAGTTCCAGATCTGCCAGATCATCCGGTATACACACGCAGTGGATGCTGGGTGCAATTCTCAAATACAGACTAAAACTTTTACACAACTCTGTGTTTCAGAGTGTTTCCTGGGAACCCGACCTAAGACAGCACATGTCACTCAACTTCCAATGGCTCAAAGGATATAGAAATCTTCAGATGGTAACATTTTGATCATGACTCATGCTTTTCATGTATAACCTCGCTCTCTAAGAGCAGCCTTGGGGGACTTCCCTGGCAATTTAATGGTCAAGACTCTGCTCTCCCAGTGCAACCGGGTATGAGTTCAATCCCTGATCAAGGAACTACGATCCCACATGCCACCTGGAGTGGTCCCCACCAAAAAAGAGAAACAGTTGCCCTGAAGCTAGTATGACTACAATGGATGCAAAAGCAAATCTGCTCATTTACTCATTCCTTCATGCCTACCATCACTCACTAAATTATTACTGGACATTTACTCTGTGCCAAGAAGCTGTGCAGGCACTGAATGACAAAACTGTTTCAAGAAGATCCTTGCTCTCATGAAGCTTAACAACTGATTTATGGAAACCAGGGGTCAAATAAATTTTCAAAAACAGACCATCCAGGGTAAAAAACACTCAACAAACTTAGATGAGAACTTTCTAAATCTGATAAAGAGCATCCATTAAGAAACCCACAGCTAACATCATACTCTTTGGTCTTCTCCAATGAGTATTCTCTTTGGCCACCTGATGTGAAGAGATGACTCACTGGAAAAGACCCTGATGCTGGGAAAAGCAGAAGACGGGAGGAGAAAAGACGACAGAGGATGAAATGGTTGGATGGCATCACTGAGTCAATGAAGATGAGTTTGAACAAGCTCCGGAGATGGTGAAGGACAGGGAAGCCTGGCATGCTGCAGTCCATGGGATTGCAACAGAGATAACATAAATATCATAGCAGTAACCAGTGGATGGAGATATACTGTCTGCCAAGTGACTTCATAAGTAAACAAACAGATATTTACTAATTCTTTAATCCTCCAGACTTATCATGGCTGTTTAAAAGCCTCCCTATAGCCAATACTCTGGCAAAGACAAAATGTCTTACATGAGTACATCAGTGCAAAGAGTACTGAGGCTCCCAGTTCCAGATCTGCCAGATCATCCGGTATACACACGCAGTGGATGCTGGGTGCAATTCTCAAATACAGACTAAAACTTTTACACAACTCTGTGTTTCAGAGTGTTTCCTGGGAACCCGACCTAAGACAGCACATGTCACTCAACTTCCAATGGCTCAAAGGATATAGAAATCTTCAGATGGTAACATTTTGATCATGACTCATGCTTTTCATGTATAACCTCGCTCTCTAAGAGCAGCCTTGGGGGACTTCCCTGGCAATTTAATGGTCAAGACTCTGCTCTCCCAGTGCAACCGGGTATGAGTTCAATCCCTGATCAAGGAACTACGATCCCACATGCCACCTGGAGTGGTCCCCACCAAAAAAGAGAAACAGTTGCCCTGAAGCTAGTATGACTACAATGGATGCAAAAGCAAATCTGCTCATTTACTCATTCCTTCATGCCTACCATCACTCACTAAATTATTACTGGACATTTACTCTGTGCCAAGAAGCTGTGCAGGCACTGAATGACAAAACTGTTTCAAGAAGATCCTTGCTCTCATGAAGCTTAACAACTGATTTATGGAAACCAGGGGTCAAATAAATTTTCAAAAACAGACCATCCAGGGTAAAAAACACTCAACAAACTTAGATGAGAACTTTCTAAATCTGATAAAGAGCATCCATTAAGAAACCCACAGCTAACATCATACTCTTTGGTCTTCTCCAATGAGTATTCTCTTTGGCCACCTGATGTGAAGAGATGACTCACTGGAAAAGACCCTGATGCTGGGAAAAGCAGAAGACGGGAGGAGAAAAGACGACAGAGGATGAAATGGTTGGATGGCATCACTGAGTCAATGAAGATGAGTTTGAACAAGCTCCGGGAGATGGTGAAGGACAGGGAAGCCTGGCATGCTGCAGTCCATGGGATTGCAAAGAGACAGACCTGACTGAGAGACTGAACTGAACTAACATCATACTTAACAATGAAGGACTTAGAATTTTATCTCTGAATTCAGGAGTAACCTAAGGATGTCTCCTGTCACCACTTCTATTCAACAACTGCACTAGATGTCTAGTCAAGGCCATTAGGCAAGAAAACAGATCCAGTTTGCAAAGAACAACTATTTCTATTCACAGGTGTATGATCTTATATATGGAAAACTCTAAGGAATCCACTGAAAAATTGTAAGCACTGCAATTACTGGGACCCTGTGCTTGAAATGGGTACATAGGCAGACTTGGCAAGGAGGCTACCCAGTTCCAAGGACAAGGAGGAGGAGGGTGAGGAACAAACATTTTTTGTTTTGTTTTGTTTTCTTTTTTTTTGCAGGGGGGAGGAGGGTGGGCAGGCCACTTCTATTGGTCTTTCATTTCTCTATTTTCATCCATCTTTGTTCTTTGGCCCGTGTGGGCCTCCCGTCACGGTGGTGTCTGTAGTTGCAGAGCGCCGGCTCTGGGCGCATGCGCTCCAGAGCTCCAGCTCCGTAATTGGACACATCGGTCCAGCCGCTCCGCGGCACGTGGGATCTTCCCAGGCCAGGGATCAAACTGGCGCCCCTTGCACTGCAAGGCGGTGTCCTTACGCACTGGACGACCAGGGAAGCCCGAGGAACAAACATTTTTAGCCAAGGTGCCTTCACCTTGATTGTCACACCTATGACAATAATCCATTTTGCCTAAAATGTTCTTTTAAGCCCAGAGCTAAGGTATATAACAATGTATCTTGCTGGAGGACATGTTTCTCGTCTTAACTTGTACCTATGTTATTCAAAGATGTATACGGTGGGTGTGGGTCTGGTAAGATCTTTTATCGCCTCAATATATTCTTTTAAACCACTGTTAATAACCAACTGAGAAAGTATAAAATGCCATGCCTAAAGTGGCTTCGCGGGGATACTCTTCTATCCCCCTTCTAGTGTCTATACTGGAAGCTTTTCCCTGTCCTTTCTTACTTTAATGAACTTTTCACTACACGAAGCTCTGAGTGACCATCACCAAGTCTTTTGATCCCAATGTAAATTCTTCTCCATTGGAAGTTAAGAATTCGACACTGTTCACAGTAACCTACTGTCTATCACCTATCCTGTTCTAGAGCCTACAAACCACAAAGAAGATCTCATGTGCTGCAAATAAGATATCCAATGCAGCCAAATAAATTAATTAATTAATTTTTTAAAAAAAGGATACTAGGAAAAAAATCCAACGAAAGTGCAAAGCTGATACTCTGTTAACTGTAAAAGATTATTGAAAGAAAATATCTAAATAAAAGGAAAGGCATTTCATGTTAACATATTAGAAGTCAGTATCATTAAGGTATCGATACTGACACTACCTAAAATACAGATTCAAAGCAATTCTTATCAGAATCCCAGCTGGTTTCTTTGTAGAAATGGAAAGTTAATTCTAAAATACAGAAAACCCAAAAGACGAAGAAAAGATAAAATAATCTAAAAACCTCTGTAGTTAATGATAGGCTGTATCCCTCCCATGATGGGTTTCTTAATATAAATGAGTAATAATTTTCTCCATTAAATGCTTGAGTATAAGCACTAGTCCCCATTCATTATAAATCCAGCCTTAACTATTCAGTATTGATCGCCAACAAGGTCTCAAGAGTCAGCATGAAATCCCCATTTGTCTACTCTCTCTAGATCTATTTTGGAATACTGAGGCTTAACCAGGGATTGATACACACTCAGAATTGAGTGCAGGGTCTTGGAATCTGGAGTTTTGGTTCCAACTGGCTGCTCTGTAGCTGATCAGTTAAGGTATTTATTTCATCTCTCTCTCTCTCTCTCTCTCTCTCTCTCTCTCTCTCTCTCTCTATATATATATATATATATATATATATATATATATATATATATATACACACTTATATCAGTCTTTTGGTGTCCTGGGCAATGTGCCATGGCTATTTCTTCTGGCACAGTAACGAAAGGTCAGTATCCCCTCCGTGTGTTTCTTTCCTTTCTGAAACTAGTAGATTTCTCTCTCCATGTGGCCACATGTGCATGCATGACAGAGAAAGCACACATCGACAGCTGCCTTTCTCTTGCTCCAGGGCTTTTAGTTTTGTCTTCTGGGAAGATGTACTTTTTCTTCAGGACTTCTGAGGAGTTGCTACTGCATATCCAGCCTTTAAAAAAATCTGTGATCCATGAAGCTGCACCCATCCATAAACGTGTCCATATCTGGATATCCTAAAGGTTGCTCAATCCGCTTAGATCTACAAGAATGAACTTTTTCAATTATTTGTATGGCATGGAACACCTAATGGCAAGCTGCAATCCAGTTTAATGGCTCAATGCCATTTCTTTTAGGAGCTTCACATAGGTGTCTGGCCATAAATCTAAAGTTAGAAATCACAATGTGATAAGACCCAGCCCAACAGTCCTCTCAGTTACCTTCTAGTGGTGGGCACAGTAACCCAAGCTAATAAATTCCTTCAACTCAGCAATATGTTTCTATGTTCTTTTGCTAACTCAAGCCCTAGATATTTCACAGATGACTGAGAAATTGACACTTATCTTTGGAGATTTTATATCCCTGGTCTGCCAGAAAGCTTAAAGTAAGGACTATTTTTCTCCATTAAATGCTTGAGTATAAGCACTAGTCCCCATTCATTATAAATCCAGCCTTAACTATTCAGTATTGATCGCCAACAAGGTCTCAAGAGTCAGCATGAAATCCCCATTTGTCTACTCTCTCTAGATCTATTTTGGAATACTGAGGCTTAACCAGGGATTGATACACACTCAGAATTGAGTGCAGGGTCTTGGAATCTGGAGTTTTGGTTCCAACTGGCTGCTCTGTAGCTGATCAGTTAAGGTATTTATTTCATCTCTCTCTCTCTCTCTCTCTCTCTCTCTCTCTCTCTCTCTCTCTATATATATATATATATATATATATATATATATATATATACACACTTATATCAGTCTTTTGGTGTCCTGGGCAATGTGCCATGGCTATTTCTTCTGGCACAGTAACGAAAGGTCAGTATCCCCTCCGTGTGTTTCTTTCCTTTCTGAAACTAGTAGATTTCTCTCTCCATGTGGCCACATGTGCATGCATGACAGAGAAAGCACACATCGACAGCTGCCTTTCTCTTGCTCCAGGGCTTTTAGTTTTGTCTTCTGGGAAGATGTACTTTTTCTTCAGGACTTCTGAGGAGTTGCTACTGCATATCCAGCCTTTAAAAAAATCTGTGATCCATGAAGCTGCACCCATCCATAAACGTGTCCATATCTGGATATCCTAAAGGTTGCTCAATCCGCTTAGATCTACAAGAATGAACTTTTTCAATTATTTGTATGGCATGGAACACCTAATGGCAAGCTGCAATCCAGTTTAATGGCTCAATGCCATTTCTTTTAGGAGCTTCACATAGGTGTCTGGCCATAAATCTAAAGTTAGAAATCACAATGTGATAAGACCCAGCCCAACAGTCCTCTCAGTTACCTTCTAGTGGTGGGCACAGTAACCCAAGCTAATAAATTCCTTCAACTCAGCAATATGTTTCTATGTTCTTTTGCTAACTCAAGCCCTAGATATTTCACAGATGACTGAGAAATTGACACTTATCTTTGGAGATTTTATATCCCTGGTCTGCCAGAAAGCTTAAAGTAAGGACTATTTTTTCTGATGCTCTCTTAGTTATACAAGCAATTAGTATATAACAGTAAGACTCCCTCATTTAACTGGAAATCCCCTAAGTCCTTGGCTAAGAATTCCCGAAAGATGATGGGGACATTCTTAAATTCTTGTGGAAATACCACCCAACAATACTGTTGTTTTTATATTAGTATCTGGGTAGTCCTATTCAAAGGCAAACAATTCCTAGAACTCAGGACTTAGGAATATATAGTAAAAAGCTTCTAAAGTCTGGAATTCTAAACCAGCAAAAGTCTCTAGATAAAGGTGTAAGCAGAATGTAAGTACACACCACTGGTTGCACTACAATTTGGTTAATGACTCTCAAATCCTGTACAGAACAGTAACTTCCATTCTCTAGTATTTGTACTAGCAGGACTGGAGGGTTATATGGAAATTAGCAATTGGCACTTGAGAAAAGTGGTTATCAGCAGCTTCATACCTTCCTTCACATGCCTCTTTGAAGGAGCATTTAGCTCCTCTAAATTGAGAGCCTTGGCGCATGAACAGAGTTTTACTACTGGGTGAGCTCCCATAGTTCTTCCTGGCCTTCATCAGTGCAAACATCCACTCTTACAGAATTTCTTCAGGGACTTTAATTGAGGCTTACCTACCAACTGTAACTAGTGCAACTTGGAGGGAATAGGCTTGACTTAGGAATATTTTAATGTCTACTTTTCTAGTAAAAGTCATATAATTTTGTTAGCAGATCTTCTTCCAGCAAGAGACTAGAACATTCAGCAACACAGAAAAGGCTGTACTTTAAATGTTTTTCCCTCACTGTTTGAAGGGGGAATCTCTACAAACACTGTGGAGACTTTCTTCAACAATACTCCGAGAGTCAAGGGTCTAGCCTTAGTCCTTTCCTTACCAGATAGTCGAAAGGGATCAGTCTCTTCTCCATGTATCTGCCACGTTACTCAGTTCAGCAGTGAGGGTACTCTTCTTCAGTCAGGGCAATATCCTCTGAGACAGCTTCCTTCAGATCTAGATGGTCAAAGTCAATCATTGAGGGAATTAATTTGTGTGAATGCCCTATTTTCTATCCCTGATCAATGTCTGCAGAGATTCCCCCTTCAAACAGTTAGGAAACGGCAGGAGGCACCAAAGGAGCCAAATATAGTAGAGATCATTAAGACTCTGACTCAGGCAAGACAGGCTCTTTCTGAGGGTCTTTGCTCGTCGCTGCTGAACAGTGTACAAAATAACTTAGAAAAGTCAAATTCAGATCAAATGTTGTGAGTCTACTCCTTGTACGTAACTCCTCTCTACTGAGGAAAGTTGGTAACACAGTGTAAGGCAGAGCTGAAGGGAGGACAGTTAAGAGTTCTCTATCTAGGAGTCCCCGCTCTGAGGAAAAACAATTCCTTAGTGAAGTCAGTGCTCTGCAGTTGACTGGCCAGGTTATCCTCCACTGTAGTGCTCACAAGAGTATACCTAGCAGGACTGGAGGGTTATATGGAAATTAGCAATTGGCACTTGAGAAAAGTGGTTATCAGCAGCTTCATACCTTCCTTCACATGCCTCTTTGAAGGAGCATTTAGCTCCTCTAAATTGAGAGCCTTGGCGCATGAACAGAGTTTTACTACTGGGTGAGCTCCCATAGTTCTTCCTGGCCTTCATCAGTGCAAACATCCACTCTTACAGAATTTCTTCAGGGACTTTAATTGAGGCTTACCTACCAACTGTAACTAGTGCAACTTGGAGGGAATAGGCTTGACTTAGGAATATTTTAATGTCTACTTTTTCTAGTAAAAGTCATATAATTTTGTTAGCAGATCTTCTTCCAGCAAGAGACTAGAACATTCAGCAACACAGAAAAGGCTGTACTTTAAATGTTTTTCCCTCACTGTTTGAAGGGGGAATCTCTACAAACACTGTGGAGACTTTCTTCAACAATACTCCGAGAGTCAAGGGTCTAGCCTTAGTCCTTTCCTTACCAGATAGTCGAAAGGGATCAGTCTCTTCTCCATGTATCTGCCACGTTACTCAGTTCAGCAGTGAGGGTACTCTTCTTCAGTCAGGGCAATATCCTCTGAGACAGCTTCCTTCAGATCTAGATGGTCAAAGTCAATCATTGAGGGAATTAATTTGTGTGAATGCCCTATTTTCTATCCCTGATCAATGTCTGCAGAGATTCCCCCTTCAAACAGTTAGGAAACGGCAGGAGGCACCAAAGGAGCCAAATATAGTAGAGATCATTAAGACTCTGACTCAGGCAAGACAGGCTCTTTCTGAGGGTCTTTGCTCGTCGCTGCTGAACAGTGTACAAAATAACTTAGAAAAGTCAAATTCAGATCAAATGTTGTGAGTCTACTCCTTGTACGTAACTCCTCTCTACTGAGGAAAGTTGGTAACACAGTGTAAGGCAGAGCTGAAGGGAGGACAGTTAAGAGTTCTCTATCTAGGAGTCCCCGCTCTGAGGAAAAACAATTCCTTAGTGAAGTCAGTGCTCTGCAGTTGACTGGCCAGGTTATCCTCCACTGTAGTGCTCACAAGAGTATACCTCTCAGCCAACAAGAACATGGAAGAGACTGCAACAAGTGCCTTCAGCAAATGTTGGTCACCTCTTTTCAGCCTTCATGGCTTGGGCCCAATGTCAAATAGCAGTCTTATGATAACCTCAAGAGCTGTATGATGCAGCAATCGTGGCTGCATCAGGAAAATCTTTGAGTTCACGAGACATGAAGGAAAGCACCAAGGTTTACCAACTGGTGGTTCAGAACACACTTTACAGAAAGCAGAGGGACACATTAGAAGTTTGCCCCCCTCAACTACTCATGACCTTAGTGCTGGTTCTGAGGGGTTACCTGGCTCCTCTGAGGATGAGGGGAGAGAGAAAGACAAAGAGAAAGATGGGGGTAGAAAACATGCAAACAAGGAAAGTCAAAGGCTTTATCAATATCCAGGGTTAAAACCAAAAGGCTGGGCTTCCCTGGTGGTCCAGTGGGTAAGGACACCACCTTGTAGTGCAAGGGGCACCGGTTCAATCCCTGGCCTGGGAAGATCCCATGTGCCGCGTAGCGGCTGGACTGATGTGTCCAATTACTGAGCCGGAGCTCTGCGATGACAGAGGCCACCGCGATGGGAGGCTCACAGAAGTCAAAGAACAAAGACGGATGAAAAATAGAGAAATGAAAGACCAATAGAAGTGGCCCGCCTGTTCCCCTCCCTCCCCACCCCACCTCCCCAAAAGATAAATAAAATAAATGTTTTAAAAAAAAAAGAAAACAAGAAACCAAAAGGCTGAGAACAGTCTATGGATTGAAAATCTCCAGAAAGTATCCCACCGCCCCAACAAAAAGCATAGGGAACTTAATCTCAAGAGGCATGAGAGAGCAAGAGTCTCAGGATTTAGGAACCAATTCTGTCTCCTAGTTTGGTTTCTGGAAAGAAGCAAGCAAATATAATAACAACTCTATACAACTGGGCTGTAGGAATTCCCTGGAGAAGCCACTTTGGAGGATGGACAGTCTCAACGATGACTAGTGTGAATGTGAGGGTTTTCTTAGGGAACACTGAGAAGCTTTCCATTAGAGATGATTGTTAACCTGAAAGTCATGCATGCTATCCAGCTGTCAAGGAATCTGTTCAAGTAGCTCCAAGGCTGTGGCCAATTTGGTCAGAGACTTCTAATAATTTCCTCCACACCATGTGCTGAAGGCAAGCTTGCCTATTACAAAGAAGCCTACGAAGTCCAGGCTGTGTCCCTCACCACCCTGAAAAACATACTGGGTAAAGAGGGTGGTGGAAAGGTGACTGTATCACCTTGAAGAAATCCATGTGAGAAGGCTGTCTTAGACACATCTGAGCTGAATTTGAGGAGAAATTAAGGTGAGTATACGAGGTGAAATACTGAAACCTTCACTTCCTTTCTGAGCATGAATAAGTATAACCTTCCAGGTAGATGACATACCCAGCAGAGATCAAAAATGAAATGTGCAATGATCTACATGTCTAGGCAACTTTCTGATAGAACTATTCAGCCTGAGGCCTCCATATGGCCAATCTGGCACCACCACCAAATCTTTCCTCCTGGCAAATTTATATTAACACACACTGAGAAGCATTTCAGTGCTAACTTCTGGCTAATTGGGCTCATATAAAAGAAGGTTAAAACTCTCAGTGAGGAAAAATCAAAATATATAAAATTCCTTTAATCCAAGCACTGGGTATGTTCTTCTGGGATGGAGAATTTTCCTATTTTACACTCCTTCATTTCTCCTTTAACCTCTCACCCCAACAAGGGGTGATTAGGGCTGTTCCATTAAGAATGCACACCTGTATCAATACTGCCAGGGAATTATATTAGGCCCAGGTGAAAATACTGACACTTCCTTAAGGCAATGTTTCTAATCAGGCAGCAATGTGATCTCCTGAGGCAGAGGACTTACATTAATATCAGGTTTAATAAAGCTTTGATACAACCATTAAGAACCAACACCCCCCGCCAAAAAAAAAAGAACCAACCACATGAGCTACTCCTAAAAAAAGTCAAGACATAAGAAAAAAATGGACAAAAAAATTCAAAAAACCAGGCTTCAGGAGTTTAACTAAATCTTTTTTATAACCTCACTGGCTGTTACCTTTAATCTTGTCTCCCTAGAGTGGGACTCTACCCTAGTTTCAGAACTATATCCTGACAAAAACCTTCCCAATGTAAGATTCTAACCCACAATCCTGCGGAGGTTATTAGAAAGTTTAGGCACAAAAGCATTCTAACCACGTCACTCACCCCCAAGGTGTCTGGTCCAGGAGCCATTTCCTTTCCAAAACATGAAAGCAGCACACAGGGCCTGAAGAGCCTGGCTGGGAAGCAGGAACCACATAGCTGACGTTCTACACAAATTTAGTCTAGGTGGCCACTCAGAGTCAGTGGCAAGAGCAAATACACACTCTGCCAGGAACTGCAGTACCTCAGGGAAGTGGGCACAAGACCTAGAAAACTCTGTGTTCCCCAAATAGTTATCTACCAAGGGCTGCCCACCAGACACACACAGAAGCCAACACTATGGCACTGGCTTGAGAAAATAAAAAGCTTTATGGTGAGGTTAACTGACGAAATTCTCAAATTTGTCTCCCCAATCCCAGGTCAAGACACAAAGGGGATTAGGAAACCTTGGAACTTGGTTCCTAACCTTCCAACCTCAAACTTGGAAACCCACTGGCTAGTTTGAATCAATCCATATAAGCTACTTATGCTACTGGAAGCCAGATTTTCAATAGAAGGGCTTCCCACTTAAAGGAGCTCAGTGGCAACCCTCAGTGAGGAAAAATCAAAATATATAAAATTCCTTTAATCCAAGCACTGGGTATGTTCTTCTGGGATGGAGAATTTTCCTATTTTACACTCCTTCATTTCTCCTTTAACCTCTCACCCCAACAAGGGGTGATTAGGGCTGTTCCATTAAGAATGCACACCTGTATCAATACTGCCAGGGAATTATATTAGGCCCAGGTGAAAATACTGACACTTCCTTAAGGCAATGTTTCTAATCAGGCAGCAATGTGATCTCCTGAGGCAGAGGACTTACATTAATATCAGGTTTAATAAAGCTTTGATACAACCATTAAGAACCAACACCCCCCGCCAAAAAAAAAAGAACCAACCACATGAGCTACTCCTAAAAAAAGTCAAGACATAAGAAAAAAATGGACAAAAAAATTCAAAAAACCAGGCTTCAGGAGTTTAACTAAATCTTTTTTATAACCTCACTGGCTGTTACCTTTAATCTTGTCTCCCTAGAGTGGGACTCTACCCTAGTTTCAGAACTATATCCTGACAAAAACCTTCCCAATGTAAGATTCTAACCCACAATCCTGCGGAGGTTATTAGAAAGTTTAGGCACAAAAGCATTCTAACCACGTCACTCACCCCCAAGGTGTCTGGTCCAGGAGCCATTTCCTTTCCAAAACATGAAAGCAGCACACAGGGCCTGAAGAGCCTGGCTGGGAAGCAGGAACCACATAGCTGACGTTCTACACAAATTTAGTCTAGGTGGCCACTCAGAGTCAGTGGCAAGAGCAAATACACACTCTGCCAGGAACTGCAGTACCTCAGGGAAGTGGGCACAAGACCTAGAAAACTCTGTGTTCCCCAAATAGTTATCTACCAAGGGCTGCCCACCAGACACACACAGAAGCCAACACTATGGCACTGGCTTGAGAAAATAAAAAGCTTTATGGTGAGGTTAACTGACGAAATTCTCAAATTTGTCTCCCCAATCCCAGGTCAAGACACAAAGGGGATTAGGAAACCTTGGAACTTGGTTCCTAACCTTCCAACCTCAAACTTGGAAACCCACTGGCTAGTTTGAATCAATCCATATAAGCTACTTATGCTACTGGAAGCCAGATTTTCAATAGAAGGGCTTCCCACTTAAAGGAGCTCAGGTGGCAACACTTCTATTCCTTGAGTTCTACAGACTGCGAATTCCTGGTTCTAGGGTCATCCTGGTGGTACAAGTTCACATTTTGCGCATACACTGTTGCTGCTATAAAATGACCCAAAGTGAAAAAAAGTGAAAGTCACTCAGTCATGCCCAATTTTTTGTGACCCATAAACAAGCCATGGAATTCTCTGGGCAAGAACACTGGAGGGGGAAGCCATTCCCTTCTGCAGGAGATATTCTCAACCCAGGGAGTGAACCCAGGTCTCCTACACTAGCAAGCGGATTCTTTACCATCTTCATCAGGGAAGCCCAACAATACTGGAGTGGGTAGCCGATCCTTTCTCCAGGGGAAACTTCCCCACCCAGGAATCAAATTGGGGTCACCTGCACTGTAGTTGGATTCTTCACTAGCTGAGCTACAAGGGAATCCATAAAATGACCCAGGGTTTGAATAATCAACAATCTATTTAAGGAGACCAAAATCATTTCAGCTGGTGCTGTTTCAATTTGATCAAAAACATAAGGAGGCAAAATCAGCTTAATTTATTCAACGTTTTACTTGCAGTTTCAGAACTGAAAATCCAGAATTGGCTGACTTGCCCCTGTGGAGTTGTTTCAAAGGTACTGTGCTATACGAAGAAACCCTTGTGGCTTATCTATTTTATGTACAGTAGCTTGTATCTGTGAATCCCATGCTGCCAATTTGTTCCTCCCTCCATCTCCCATTCAGGAACCACATTTGTTTTCTGCATCTGTGGATAACACACATATTATTTTTAGATTCCACATAAAAAGTGATATGAAATATCAAATAGTATTTGTCATTCTTTTACTTCACTAAGTATAGTATTCTCTAGGTTTAAGGCAAATGGCAACAATGTTTTAATAGCTGAATAAATACATACACATCTCACATCTTAAGCCAGTCATCTGCTTAGGGGCACTTGGGCTGTTTCTATGTCTTGGCTGATGCAAAGAGTACTGCAATAAACACTGGAGTTCGCGTATCTTTTCAAATTATGGATTTCATTTTTTCCCCATATTTATATATACCCTAGAATAGACTGCTGGATCATACAGTAATGCTATTTTTAATTTAAAGAACCTCCATCTTGTTTTCCATAGTAGCTGCACCAATTTATATTCCCACCAACAATGTATGTGGGTTCCCTTTTCTCCACATCCTGTCTAGCATTTATCATTTGTAGACTTTTTGGTGATGACCATTTTGACCACTGTGAGGTGATACTTCAGAGTTGTATTGATTTCCACTTAATCACTAGCCAGGACAGAAAGCCCACAAACGTTATCAGTATGCTTATAGTCTATTAATTAATACAAACCAGCCAAGAATACACAATGGAGAAAGGGCAGTATGTTCAATAATTTGGGAGTTCCGGAAAGTAGGGAGCCACACACAAAAGAAGCAATGAGGACCAAAACCTTACACCACTTACAAAAACGAGCTCAAGCCCCCACCCCAACCTGGCTTGGAGGGTAGAACAATGGCGGCGCCCAAACCCCGGTTTGTCACCCACCTGCTCTTTGACATGGACGGCTCCTCCTGGGTGGGTAGCTTGCGACCTCCCTTGCCAAAGGCTGTGGACCGCGGCAGGGCGCAGGCAAGGCCAGGATGGTGTGAGGGACCATTGGGCTAGTGACGGAGAACCTGGAGCCACTTCAGGCAGACTACGTGTGGCTGGAAGCTGCGGCTGCGCCGTGTGTCTGGACGCAGAGCACGTGAGGACACAGGGCGCGTGGCTGGGCGTGGGGGGGCGGGGCACACGGCGTGCAAGGAGGAGCTACAGGTTTCTGTTCAGCTTTTGGGAACAAGGGTGCTCCGCGTGCAACCTGGCCTCAGTTTCCCCACCTGCACTCAGACCTCCAGGATCCCTACCAGCTTACCCCAAGGTACAGGCACCTTGCCAGTGGCATCCTACAGGGTATGATTCTCCACCCACCAGTTTGGGGTATCTGCCAATATCTGGACGCGTTTCAGGTGACCTAGCTGGAGTGTGGGAGTCAATGGCATCCAGGGGAAAGCAGCCAGTGATGCTGTTGGGCGTCCCACAATGCACAGAACCACCCCATATCACGGCAAATACTCCAGACCCAAGTATCTGTAGTACGGAGGTGGTAGTGGTGCCCTGCTAAACTGTTTGGCTGGTCCAAGTGACACCTAGCACGGACATCATCTAGGAACTGCTTTGCAGTGCAAGCCTGGTCCTCACTCCAAAGCTGCCCAATCAGAATCTGCATTTTTACCCAAGTGCAAGAAAGTGTGAGATACACATTGCGCTATGGATTTGGGCAGTTAACAATCTTTAAATACCAAGTGAACTTACCACAGGCTCCTGTCTAGCATTTATCATTTTGACCACCTGTGAGGTGATACTTCAGAGTTGTATTGATTTCCACTTAATCACTAGCCAGGACAGAAAGCCCACAAACGTTATCAGTATGCTTATAGTCTATTAATTAATACAAACCAGCCAAGAATACACAATGGAGAAAGGGCAGTATGTTCAATAATTTGGGAGTTCCGGAAAGTAGGGAGCCACACACAAAAGAAGCAATGAGGACCAAAACCTTACACCACTTACAAAAACGAGCTCAAGCCCCCACCCCAACCTGGCTTGGAGGGTAGAACAATGGCGGCGCCCAAACCCCGGTTTGTCACCCACCTGCTCTTTGACATGGACGGCTCCTCCTGGGTGGGTAGCTTGCGACCTCCCTTGCCAAAGGCTGTGGACCGCGGCAGGGCGCAGGCAAGGCCAGGATGGTGTGAGGGACCATTGGGCTAGTGACGGAGAACCTGGAGCCACTTCAGGCAGACTACGTGTGGCTGGAAGCTGCGGCTGCGCCTGTGTCTGGACGCAGAGCCCGTGAGGACACAGGGCGCGTGGCTGGGCGTGGGGGGGCGGGGCACACGGCGTGCAAGGAGGAGCTACAGGTTTCTGTTCAGCTTTTGGGAACAAGGGTGCTCCGCGTGCAACCTGGCCTCAGTTTCCCCACCTGCACTCAGACCTCCAGGATCCCTACCAGCTTACCCCAAGGTACAGGCACCTTGCCAGTGGCATCCTACAGGGTATGATTCTCCACCCACCAGTTTGGGGTATCTGCCAATATCTGGACGCGTTTCAGGTGACCTAGCTGGAGTGTGGGAGTCAATGGCATCCAGGGGAAAGCAGCCAGTGATGCTGTTGGGCGTCCCACAATGCACAGAACCACCCCATATCACGGCAAATACTCCAGACCCAAGTATCTGTAGTAATGGAGGTGGTAGTGGTGCCCTGCTAAACTGTTTGGCTGGTCCAAGTGACACCTAGCACGGACATCATCTAGGAACTGCTTTGCAGTGCAAGCCTGGTCCTCACTCCAAAGCTGCCCAATCAGAATCTGCATTTTTACCCAAGTGCAAGAAAGTGTGAGATACACATTGCGCTATGGATTTGGGCAGTTAACAATCTTTATAACCAGTCCCATAGCCTATGGTGGTAGGTGTGAACTTCACCAACCAAGGCAAATTCAAGTAGAATTCAAAGAAAACTCAGTTTATAACTCAAGAGAGAACTGCCCTGAGTGCTACCTAAAACTGAGACATGTGGTTCATGACACTAGGAAATGGGAAACGTGTTTCTGACCTCACAGTCTCCAGAAGGCATCACAGAAGTGTGAAAATATGCATACTTTAGGTAGCCTACTGACCCTCAGAGAGGTAGTTATTTGGCCAAAGTTGCACAGCTAATAAGGAACAAAACTGAGAAATTATTCCAGCTTGATCTGATTCTATACCTATGTGACCTTGTGATCTTACAGAGTGACTGTGACCTTGCCCCTGATGACCATTTATGGCTGAGTGGTTTAGTAATGAGACTGATTTTTTAAAGGACCACAAAAAGACAGTCTCTTCCTTTTATGGATCCAGAGATACAAACTAAAATTCCTAAGAGGGGAAATAATTTCCCTGAGAGGCCAATAATTAAAAGAACAGTGTATGCAGCTACTAAATAAAAAATGACTCCATTTCAAAAATCTTCTGGGAGTCATAAGTATAGTTTGTAGATAGTCTTTTCCTGGTCATGTGTTCAATTCAAAATGTCAAATAGGGCTTCCTTGGTGGTCCAGTGGATAAAGAGTCTGCCTTGAAGTGCAAGAGGCACCGGTTCGATCCCTGGCCCGGGAAGATCCCACGTGCCGCGGGAGTGGCTGGATCATGTGTCCAATTACGAGCCGGTGCTCAGGAGTGCATTCACCCAGAACCTGTGCTCTGCAATGAAAGAGGCCACTGCAATGGGAGGCCCGCACAACACAGGCCAAAGAATAAAGGTGGATGAAAATAAATAAAGAAAAAACCGGGCTTCCCCTGGTGGTCCAGTGGGTAAGAACACCGCCTTGCAGTGCAAGGGGCGCCACTTCGATCCCTGGCCTGGGAAGATCCCATGTGCCGCGGAGCGGCTGGACCTATGTGTCCAATTACCGAGCCGGAGTTCTGGAGCGCATGTGCCCAGAGCCGGTGCTCAGCAACGACAGACGCCACCGCGATGGGAGGCCCACAGGAGCCAAGGAACAAAGACCGATGAAAACAGACAAATGAAAGACCAATAGAAGTGGCCCGCCTGCTCCCCAACCCAACCCCCGCCCAAAAATAAATAAATAAATAAATCTTTAAAAAAAGAAAAAAGAAAAAAACAATAAAAGAGGCCAAAAAATTACCAAAAATGGAAATGGGAAACGTGTTTCTGACCTCACAGTCTCCAGAAGGCATCACAGAAGTGTGAAAATATGCATACTTTAGGTAGCCTACTGACCCTCAGAGAGGTAGTTATTTGGCCAAAGTTGCACAGCTAATAAGGAACAAAACTGAGAAATTATTCCAGCTTGATCTGATTCTATACCTATGTGACCTTGTGATCTTACAGAGTGACTGTGACCTTGCCCCTGATGACCATTTATGGCTGAGTGGTTTAGTAATGAGACTGATTTTTTAAAGGACCACAAAAAGACAGTCTCTTCCTTTTATGGATCCAGAGATACAAACTAAAATTCCTAAGAGGGGAAATAATTTCCCTGAGAGGCCAATAATTAAAAGAACAGTGTATGCAGCTACTAAATAAAAAATGACTCCATTTCAAAAATCTTCTGGGAGTCATAAGTATAGTTTGTAGATAGTCTTTTCCTGGTCATGTGTTCAATTCAAAATGTCAAATAGGGCTTCCTTGGTGGTCCAGTGGATAAAGAGTCTGCCTTGAAGTGCAAGAGGCACCGGTTCGATCCCTGGCCCGGGAAGATCCCACGTGCCGCGGGAGTGGCTGGATCATGTGTCCAATTACGAGCCGGTGCTCAGGAGTGCATTCACCCAGAACCTGTGCTCTGCAATGAAAGAGGCCACTGCAATGGGAGGCCCGCACAACACAGGCCAAAGAATAAAGGTGGATGAAAATAAATAAAGAAAAAACCGGGCTTCCCCTGGTGGTCCAGTGGGTAAGAACACCGCCTTGCAGTGCAAGGGGCGCCACTTCGATCCCTGGCCTGGGAAGATCCCATGTGCCGCGGAGCGGCTGGACCTATGTGTCCAATTACCGAGCCGGAGTTCTGGAGCGCATGTGCCCAGAGCCGGTGCTCAGCAACGACAGACGCCACCGCGATGGGAGGCCCACAGGAGCCAAGGAACAAAGACCGATGAAAACAGACAAATGAAAGACCAATAGAAGTGGCCCGCCTGCTCCCCAACCCAACCCCCGCCCAAAAATAAATAAATAAATAAATCTTTAAAAAAAGAAAAAAGAAAAAAACAATAAAAGAGGCCAAAAAATTACCAAAAAAATGTCAAATAAATTCCTTAACCTCTTTAAAAAAATGAACTCAAAACACTTTAAAGACTTGAATGTAAGACCTCAAATCATAAAACTCCTCAAAGAAGGGGGAAAAAAGGCACTAAGCTCTTTAAAATCAGTCTTGGCAATGGTTTTTTAGAATTGACTCCAAAAGCAAAATAAACAAACACAAACAAGTGGTACTACATCAAACTAAAATGCTTTTGCACAGCAAAGGAAACCATCAACAGAATGAAAAGGCAACTTGCCCAGAGGAAGAAAATATTTGCAAATCTTATACATGATGAGAGTTAATATCCAAAATATATAAAGAACTCATACAACTCAATAGCAAAGACAAAACAAAAAACTCCAAACAATCTTATTTTAAAGTTGGTAGAAGATTTTTTAATTTTTTTTTTTTTTTTGGCCACCTCTATTGATCTTTCATTTGTTTATCTTTGTTCTTTGGTCTGTGTGGGCCTCCCATTGCAGTGGCCTCTCTCGTCACAGAGCACCAGCTCTGGGCGCATGCACTCCAGAGTTCCGGCTCGGTAGTTGGACACATCAGTCCAGCTGCTCCGCGGCACATGGGATCTTCCCAGGCCAGGGATCAAACCGGTGCCCCTTGCACTGCAAGGCGGTGTCCTTACCCACTGGACCGCCAGGGAAGCCCTGGTAGAAGATTTGAATAGATATTTTCACAAAGGACACCTACAGATGGTCAACAGACCCATGAAAAGATGTTCAACATCACTAAGCATCAGGGAAATACAAATAAAAAACGCAGAGATAAATATATTTAAAAAACAGTCACCTCACACCTGCTAAAATAACTTATTAAAAAGTCAAGAAATAGGGCTTCCCTGGTGGTCTAGTGGGTAAAGAATCAAGCTTGCAGTGCAAGGGGCACCGTTTGATCCTTGGCCTGGAAGATCCCACATGCCAAGGGATGGCTGGGCCGTTGTGTCCAGTTAACAGCCAGCGCTCTGGTAAACGAGAGAGGCCACTGCGATGGGAGGCCCACACATGCCAAAGAATAAAGATGGATGAAAAATAAAAGATGACTTAGAGGCAAAAGAAAAGAAAGTCAAGAATAACAAATTATGGTGAGAATATGGCAAAAAGAGTTTCCTTGTCCACATTCCCTTACACTGGTGGAAATGCAAACTGGTATATCACTGTTGAAAACAGTATGGAGTTTCCTCAAAAAACTAAAAATAGGCCTCCGCTGCTGCCCGCAAAGCCACCACCACCCCACAAGGACCATCGCCACCCTTGCCCTGCCCCCATCCCACCTCGGGACTGGCTGTATGATTAAGCCACAATCTTCAATAAGTAGACATATTTCTCAGTTCTGTGGTGTTCTCGGTCACACATTTATGGAGTTTCTGAAGGGCAGTGGAGATTACTGCCAGGCACAGCACAACCTCCATGCAGACAAGTGAACTGTAGAAATTCATTACTGCTCCACCAAGAACCCCCCGGAAGAGTGGGTAACCTGGACACAGAAGTGCTGAATTGCAATCCATGGAGCATTTTTTACAAGAGTTCTGACCTGGATGTGGTCAGTCCACTTCCTTTCTATTGCCTCATATTACTGGATTGAAGAATTGCTGCTTCTTGTTAGGAGGTTCATTTCATTTCCCACTACTCCCAACTTCATACTCAAAGCACTGAGAATTTCAAGTGGAGTATATTGAAGTAGACTCAGCTTCTTTGCCTCATTTCTGTATTCAATATTTTAAATTCTTTCACATTCCTATTGAATGTTTTTTAACTGAGTTAACATGGCTCAAATGAACCACCCAGCTCCTGTGGAAGTTACATACAAGAACATGAGATTTCTCATTACACACAATCCAACAAATGTGACCTTAAACAAATTTATAGAGGAACTAAAGAAGTATGGACGCACACAGTCACCTCAAAAACCTAAATATATTTAAAAAACAGTCACCTCACACCTGCTAAAATAACTTATTAAAAAGTCAAGA
Source organism: Tragulus kanchil (assembly GCA_022376925.1). Taxonomy (NCBI): domain Eukaryota; kingdom Metazoa; phylum Chordata; class Mammalia; order Artiodactyla; family Tragulidae; genus Tragulus; species Tragulus kanchil. Next base: position 94,048,967 of record JAIOJX010000005.1, on the reverse strand, counting down.
AATAGGGCTTCCCTGGTGGTCTAGTGGGTAAAGAATCAAGCTTGCAGTGCAAGGGGCACCGTTTGATCCTTGGCCTGGAAGATCCCACATGCCAAGGGATGGCTGGGCCGTTGTGTCCAGTTAACAGCCAGCGCTCTGGTAAACGAGAGAGGCCACTGCGATGGGAGGCCCACACATGCCAAAGAATAAAGATGGATGAAAAATAAAAGATGACTTAGAGGCAAAAGAAAAGAAAGTCAAGAATAACAAATTATGGTGAGAATATGGCAAAAAGAGTTTCCTTGTCCACATTCCCTTACACTGGTGGAAATGCAAACTGGTATATCACTGTTGAAAACAGTATGGAGTTTCCTCAAAAAACTAAAAATAGGCCTCCGCTGCTGCCCGCAAAGCCACCACCACCCCACAAGGACCATCGCCACCCTTGCCCTGCCCCCCCCACCCCACCTCGGGACTGGCTGTATGATTAAGCCACAATCTTCAATAAGTAGACATATTTCTCAGTTCTGTGGTGTTCTCGGTCACACATTTATGGAGTTTCTGAAGGGCAGTGGAGATTACTGCCAGGCACAGCACAACCTCCATGCAGACAAGTGAACTGTAGAAATTCATTACTGCTCCACCAAGAACCCCCCGGAAGAGTGGGTAACCTGGACACAGAAGTGCTGAATTGCAATCCATGGAGCATTTTTTACAAGAGTTCTGACCTGGATGTGGTCAGTCCACTTCCTTTCTATTGCCTCATATTACTGGATTGAAGAATTGCTGCTTCTTGTTAGGAGGTTCATTTCATTTCCCACTACTCCCAACTTCATACTCAAAGCACTGAGAATTTCAAGTGGAGTATATTGAAGTAGACTCAGCTTCTTTGCCTCATTTCTGTATTCAATATTTTAAATTCTTTCACATTCCTATTGAATGTTTTTTAACTGAGTTAACATGGCTCAAATGAACCACCCAGCTCCTGTGGAAGTTACATACAAGAACATGAGATTTCTCATTACACACAATCCAACAAATGTGACCTTAAACAAATTTATAGAGGAACTAAAGAAGTATGGACTTACCACAGGAGTAAGAGTATGTGAAGCAACTTATGACACTACTCTTGGGAGAAAGAAGGCATCCATGTTCTCGACTGGCCTTTTCATGATGGCGCCCCACCATCTAACCAGATTGTTGATGACTGGTTAAGCCTTGTGAAAATTAAGTTTCGTCAAGGTCCTGGTTGTTGTACTGCTATTCACTGTGTTGCAGGCCTTGGCAGAGCTCCAGTGCTTGTCGCCCTAGCAGTAATTGAAGGTGGAATGAAATACGAAGATGCAGCACAGTTCATAAGACAAAAACAGAGAGGTGCTTTTAACAGCAAGCAACTTTTGTATTTGGAGAAGTACTGTCCTAAAATGCAGCTGCAGTTCAAAGACTCCAACGGACATAGAAACAACTGTTGCATTCAGTAAGACCAGGGTGTGTGATCCCATTGCTTGGAGGTAAAACCTGAGACAAGATGGAATCTGTCGTCCATATTAGCCAGCATGTTGGCTTTGTGTGAAAAAGTCTGATGAAGCTTCCATGGGAGTGTTGAAAAGCAGTTTTACAGGCCACAAGCCTGTCAGAATTGCAATCTCTGTTCAGGTTATGATCAGCTTATTTGGAAACTAGCAAAGAATTCTTGCCGTTCAGCATTTAAAACGTAACAATTAACCTTTCCTGAAATCACACAGTATTGAGTCATGTCTTTAAATCTGTTTCCATGCCAGAATCTTAGCAATATGTAAGAAATTTAGAAAGACTAAGTGCCATAATACCCAGCACAATACTTGTATATTTTGAGTATCAAATAGGACAAATCCCAGGAACTGTGAACACTCTGGACCTTATGTGATTTATTCCTTCCATCATTTCAAACATACAAAGTAGGGCAGGAGGACTTCCCTGGTGGCTCAGTGGTTAGGAATGTGCTCCCGATGCAGGGGGCCTGGGTTCAATCCCTGGTCATGGAACTAGGTCCCACGTGCTGCTACAAAGATGGAAGATTTCATTTGTAGCAACAAAGACATTGTGTGGCCAAATAAATAAATACAATAAAATAAAATAAAGTAGGGCAGGGTTTCCCTGGTGGTCCAGTGGTAGAGAGTCCATCTTGTAGTGCAAGGGGCACGGGTTCCATCCCTGGCCAGGGAAGATCTCATATGGTATACAGCAACTGAACCAGTGTGTCCAATTATGAGCCAGCACTCTGGAGAGCATGCGCCCAGAGCTGATGCTCTGCAACGAGAGAGGCAACTGTGATGGGAGGCCCACACAGACCAAAGAATGAAGATGGATGAAAATAAATCAAAAACCAATAAAAGAGGCCAAGTTTAAAAAAAGAAAAAAGAAAGTAGGGCGTATGAGGTTTGTTTGCTCACAATATGTTTACATCTCTCATATTCATACCAGTATACATCAGATTTGTTTCTCTTTTTAATTAACAAAATCTTATAGTGATTATATAATATCTTTATATAAATCTCATTTTGTATTGTAGAAGATCTCCATTTCAAAAATCTACATTGTACAAAAGCACACGTCTTTAATGTCTCCAGACAAAAAGCCTTACAGTTAATTTTAATGTTTGGACTTTGGGGTGCAACTTACAGGGAGGACCTGAAAAAAGAATGGGAGGGGGCTATAAAGTATTTTTAGTAAAATGCTGCCTTTGTCTTGAGCAGAACATGTAGAATATGCCCTTTAATTTAGTATATATTTTTTAAAAGGTAGAAATATTTCATTATTTCTAAATAACAATTTCTAAAACAATTCTTAATCAAAATTTCTGAAATTTTTGTAAATTTTTTCATACTTATCTGAAGTTGTTTACCAACCCAGTTTTGTCTGAACTGTGATTCCCAACCTCTCTTGCAAAAAAAGTGCGTTTCTGCTAATGAATTGAACAGACATTTAATATTTTATATACCTTTTGAGCTGTTTAACTTAATACTTGGATACCTGACCATGTTTTCTTACATAATTGATAATATGGTGATGTGTATTAATGTTAGCTCAACCATATATTTATACTTTCCAGGAACATGTGATTATAGTTCTGTGGGAAAAATAATTTGTCAGTGTTCATCAGCTTATAAAAATCTAGTGCAAGAGCTTAAGCATTCAATAAATGATGAAACACAAGGGGAAAAAAAAAAGTAAAAATAGAACTACCATATGATTCAGAAATTCTACTTCAGGGTGTGTGTTTGAAGAAAATGAGAACACTAACTGGAAAAGATATATGCACCACCATGTTCCTTATTTGTAATAGCCAACATATAAAAAAATAACCTAAGTGCCCAATGATAGATGAACAGATACAGAAATTATGTGCGTATGCATATATGTTATTTATCCTTGACTGCATTATGCTAAGTAAAATAAGTCACAGAAGACAAATACTGTTATGAATTTACATATATATGGGAGCTTAAAAAAAAAAAAAAAACTCTTGACATCCAACATTCATATATATAGAGAACAGACCGGTAGTTGCAAAGGAAGGAGTCTGAGCACTGGTGGAATGGGTTAAAGTCAAAAATACAAACTTCCAGTTATAAAGGAAGTCATGGGGATATAATATACAGATGGCAACACTATAGCAATTCTGCACTGCATATTTGGAAGTTGCTAAAGAACAGATCTTAAAAGTTCTTATTACAGAATAAAACATATGACTATATATGGAGACAGATGTTAGCTAGACTTATTGTGGTGACCATTTCCCAATACATATCAATATAAAATCTTCATATTGAATACCTGAAACTAACATAATGTTATGTCAATTACAACTCAATAAAAAAACAAGGTAACAACTATATCCTAGGGAAAATGCAAATAGTTATGACAATTTTTGTAAATTTTTTCAATACTTATTTTTTGAAGTTGTTTACCAACCCAGTTTTGTCTGACCTGTGATTCCCACCCTCTCTTGCAAAAAAAGTGCGTTTCTGCTAATGAATTGAACAGACATTTAATATTTTATATACCTTTTGAGCTGTTTAACTTAATACTTGGATACCTGACCATGTTTTCTTACATAATTGATAATATGGTGATGTGTATTAATGTTAGCTCAACCATATATTTATACTTTCCAGGAACATGTGATTATAGTTCTGTGGGAAAAATAATTTGTCAGTGTTCATCAGCTTATAAAAATCTAGTGCAAGAGCTTAAGCATTCAATAAATGATGAAACACAAGGGGAAAAAAAAAAGTAAAAATAGAACTACCATATGATTCAGAAATTCTACTTCAGGGTGTGTGTTTGAAGAAAATGAGAACACTAACTGGAAAAGATATATGCACCACCATGTTCCTTATTTGTAATAGCCAACATATAAAAAAATAACCTAAGTGCCCAATGATAGATGAACAGATACAGAAATTATGTGTGCGTATGCATATATGTTATTTATCCTTGACTGCATTATGCTAAGTAAAATAAGTCACAGAAGACAAATACTGTTATGAATTTACATATATATGGGAGCTTAAAAAAAAAAAAAAAACTCTTGACATCCAACATTCATATATATAGAGAACAGACCGGTAGTTGCAAAGGAAGGAGTCTGAGCACTGGTGGAATGGGTTAAAGTCAAAAATACAAACTTCCAGTTATAAAGGAAGTCATGGGGATATAATATACAGATGGCAACACTATAGCAATTCTGCACTGCATATTTGGAAGTTGCTAAAAGAACAGATCTTAAAAGTTCTTATTACAGAATAAAACATATGACTATATATGGAGACAGATGTTAGCTAGACTTATTGTGGTGACCATTTCCCAATACATATCAATATAAAATCTTCATATTGAATACCTGAAACTAACATAATGTTATGTCAATTACAACTCAATAAAAAAACAAGGTAACAACTATATCCTAGGGGAAAATGCCAGAACTAGTTATGACTTTCTGGAAGTAGTTAAAAAAATTTTTTTTACAGATTTCAATTACCTTCTACCCACCCCAATTTTTTTCTTTGTACCACATTTACATTGCCAGAACATAAAGCCATTACATGCTATAATCTCTTTTTTACCCTCATTTAATCTTAATTCTACAAGTAATTATATATTTACTGCTCACACTAATCCTTATTGTAATGCCTCTTTAGTTATTTTGATTTCTGAAGCTGGTTCTTCAGTGTATTTCTCAAGGAGGGCTCCTGGAACACTAATAAAACACTATAATTAGGTCTTCCTTGGTGGTTCAGTGGGTAAGGACACCCACCACCTTGCAGTACAAGGGGCACCGGTTCAATCCCTGGCTTGGGAAGATCCCACGTGCCGTGGAGTGGCTGGACCGATGTGTCCAACTCCCGAGCTGGAGCTCTGGGGCGCGTGAGCCCAGAGCCAGTGCCGTGCAGCAAGAGAGGTCACTGCGATGGGAGGCCCACGCAGGCCAAATAACAAAGATGGATGAAAATAAATAAATGAAAGACCAATAGAAGTGGCCCCAAAAAACCCCCCAAAACACTGTAATTAGACAGAATCAGTAGTACTGATTTTTCCTTTTGTTTGGTATGGTTCAACATGGAACTTTTAACGATTCTATATTTAAAACCTTGATGTTTTTGCTCATTAAGGACTTACTGGCATTAAATTTGCTTTTTCAAAAATTACTGCTTTAAATCACATTTAGCTTGATCTGAGTTTTTTTGTTGTTGTTGTTGTTGTTTTTAATCATTTATTTATTTGGCTCCACTGGGTCTTAGTTGCGGCATGTGGGATCTAGTTCCCTGACCAGGGATCGACCGAGGCTGCTTGCATTGGGAACACAGAGTCTTAACCACTGGACCACCAGGGAAGTCCCTTGATCTGAGTTTTTCGATGGCACTTGAAATTTTGTGCATGAGACCAATGTTTTTCATGCCTCATCTGATTCTAATCCTGAGTTGGAGCCTCTCTCCCTTGTCTTTACTGTTCCAAACCTATTTAATTTTCATTTCACTCCAAACAGTTGATGCCCTTTATGGGGTCCAGTCACTCAGAGCTCTGGGGCTCTGCGTGTGAATTCAAAACTCCATGTCTGGGCTTCCCTGGTGGTCCAGTGGGTAAGGACACCGCCTTGCAGTGCAAGGGGTGCCGGTTCGATCCCTGGCCTGGGAAGATCCCACGTGCCGCGGAGCGGCTGGACCCATGTGTCCAATTACTGAGCCGGAGCTCTGGAGCGCATGCGCCCAGAGCCGATGCTCTGCAACGACAGACGCCACCGCGATGGGAGGCCCACAGGAGCCAAAGAACAAGGACAGATGAAAATGGAGAAGTGAAAGACCAATGCAAGTGGCCCGCCCGCTCCCCTCCCTCCCCAACCCGACTTCCGCCCAAAATAAATAAATAAATAAATCTTTAAAAAAAAAAAAACAGTGGAGAGTCAGAATGATTTTCACACACACTGATAGCATTAAAACAAAACAAAAAAGTCTACATAAAAAAGAAAGAAAGAAACTATCATCTGTTCAAGGCATACATATGTTCTCACTGTTAAGGCAGATTGCAACTGCTACAGACATGACAGTCCCTGGTCCAGGAAGGGTGTAAACCAGATAGTCCAACCATCTTTGTGCTACAAACACCCAGACCTGTGATGGCCTGGCCCAGCTCAAAAGAAAGAACAGGAAAGGCTCCAGGAATGAAGAGAGGAGGGAAGACCAGGTGCACCTTTGGGATCCAATGTTTGAGCTGTCAGAGTGGGGTCTTGCTGTTGGTTCATGGAGCCAGGTGAGGTACTGTGTTTCACTGACTTGTGACATAGAGGAACTAGGAGAACAGGAATGGAGACACACACACACACACACACACACACACACACACACACTCAAAGCCAGGTCTGTGTGTGGATTGTGCCCCAACCAGAAGGTTGACTAGGAAATATTCTACTCACTGAGGAAGATTTATTGTCTGGACTCTGGGTGCTACAGACTGAATTTAACTATGTTTCTTCCAAATTTATATGTCGAAATCCTAACTCCTAGGATGATGTTATTGAGAGGTATGGTCTTTGGGAGGTGACTATATCCTTAGGACATCCCAGAAATGGGGTGAGAACCTTATAAAAGAGGCCTGAAAGAGCGCCCTTGTCTTCTTGTTCGAGGATGGACATCTATGATTGCAAAGTGGACCCTCACAAGTACATGCTAAGTCCCTTCTGTCTGTCTAATTCTTTGCAACCCTATGGACTATAGCCCACCAGGCTCCTCTGTCCATGGGATTCTCCAGGCAAGAATATTGGAGTGGACTGCCAAGCTTTCCTCCAGGGGGATCTTTCTGACCAGAGGGATGGAACCAGTATCTCTTATGTCTCTTGCACTGGCAAGCAGGTTCTTTATCACTAGGGCCCACACCAGAGGGTAAATCTGCAGGAACCTTGATCTGGGGACTTCCCGGTCTCTGAAATCATCATAAATAAAGTTATGTTATTCATATGCTACCCAATCTATGGTATTTTATTATAGGAGCCCAAATGGAATTATAGCCTGTTTGGAACACAGTCTGCTGATGTGTAAGTGATATAAATAAAACAGGAAAAGGGGTTGGGGTGCACAGTGGATAATAACTGAGAAGTCTTTGTGTCAGGAGGAATATGAAGGAAATTATATTTAAGAAGAATATCTATTATTTATATCTATCTATATAATAAGAATTATACACTATGAACACGTGAGAGTTTTTTGTGAAATGCAAGAATCCTTCAACCTAGGAAAATAACACGGGTTTAATGCACTACATTCATAGAATGTAGGGGACAGAAACTATGATCATCTCAATTAATGGAGAAAAAATAATTGAAAATATTCAACATCCTTTCATGATTAAAAAAAGCAAAACCCTCTACAAACTAGATTTCAACATAGAATTCAAGTCATATATGTCAATCCCACAGCCAACATCACACTCAGTGATGAAAGACTTCTGAAAACTTGTCCTCTGAAATCAGGAAGCATGTAAGAATGCTGGGTTTTACCACTTCTGTGCAACAGGGCACAACAGTTTCAGCCACAACCATTACGAAAGACAGATAAATTTAAAATTTAATGAATAAGTCACTAACATCCAGTGATTTGAAAGGAAGAAGTAAAATTATCTCCATTACCAAACTACATGATCTCATGTGCATAAATCCTAAGGATCTCATGAAAATAATGTTCTAACTAATAAATTCAGCACAGTATCAGGATACAAAATCAACATTAAAGATATGTGCATTTCTGTAGCCTAACATGATCAACCTGAAAAGGAAATTAAGAAAACAATTTTATTTACAACAGTATCAGAAAGAATAAACTACTTGGTAATTAATCAAGGGAGTGAAAACTTGTACAAAGACAACTGTCAAATTCTGCTATGAGATTAAGTGACATTAATGGACTGGAACTCACCACTGCTAAGATCTCAATTCTATCCATGGCAATTTACAACTGCAATGCAAACGCAATAAAAACCTCTTCCTAAGTGGAAAATTCCCTCATGACATTCGCTTTACACTGAATAGACATCCACATAGCCAACAGTTTTAAGGAAGATAAACAATGTGGAAGGACACACGTTTCCCGTTTTAAAATCTTACTGCAAAACTGAGAGAATCAGAACAGTATAGTTCTGGCGTAAGGTCAGAACTAGAGATGAAACGAATAGAATTCAGAGCCCCAAAACAAACTCTCACTTATACGGTCAAATGATTTTTGACAATTGAGGAAATTATATTTAAGAAGAATATCTATTATTTATATCTATCTATATAATAAGAATTATACACTATGAACACGTGAGAGTTTTTTGTGAAATGCAAGAATCCTTCAACCTAGGAAAATAACACGGGTTTAATGCACTACATTCATAGAATGTAGGGGACAGAAACTATGATCATCTCAATTAATGGAGAAAAAATAATTGAAAATATTCAACATCCTTTCATGATTAAAAAAAGCAAAACCCTCTACAAACTAGATTTCAACATAGAATTCAAGTCATATATGTCAATCCCACAGCCAACATCACACTCAGTGATGAAAGACTTCTGAAAACTTGTCCTCTGAAATCAGGAAGCATGTAAGAATGCTGGGTTTTACCACTTCTGTGCAACAGGGCACAACAGTTTCAGCCACAACCATTACGAAAGACAGATAAATTTAAAATTTAATGAATAAGTCACTAACATCCAGTGATTTGAAAGGAAGAAGTAAAATTATCTCCATTACCAAACTACATGATCTCATGTGCATAAATCCTAAGGATCTCATGAAAATAATGTTCTAACTAATAAATTCAGCACAGTATCAGGATACAAAATCAACATTAAAGATATGTGCATTTCTGTAGCCTAACATGATCAACCTGAAAAGGAAATTAAGAAAACAATTTTATTTACAACAGTATCAGAAAGAATAAACTACTTGGTAATTAATCAAGGGAGTGAAAACTTGTACAAAGACAACTGTCAAATTCTGCTATGAGATTAAGTGACATTAATGGACTGGAACTCACCACTGCTAAGATCTCAATTCTATCCATGGCAATTTACAACTGCAATGCAAACGCAATAAAAACCTCTTCCTAAGTGGAAAATTCCCTCATGACATTCGCTTTACACTGAATAGACATCCACATAGCCAACAGTTTTAAGGAAGATAAACAATGTGGAAGGACACACGTTTCCCGTTTTAAAATCTTACTGCAAAACTGAGAGAATCAGAACAGTATAGTTCTGGCGTAAGGTCAGAACTAGAGATGAAACGAATAGAATTCAGAGCCCCAAAACAAACTCTCACTTATACGGTCAAATGATTTTTGACAACGGTGGCAAAATCAGTCAAAGATGAAAGACAGTCCTGTCCACATGTGGTGCTGAAAAAATCATTTGACATGAATGTGCAAACAGAAACTTGACCTTGAACACACTGTTTATAGAAGTCACAAACAGAGACATAAAGGTAAGAACTAAAATCATGAAACCCTTAGAAACAAACATGGAACAAATTTCACTATGGTGGACACACATACATACATCCATACAAACACAGAGATTTCACAGTTTCCTTGCTTGAGTTTAAAAACACCTCCTTCCGGGGCTTCCCTGGTGGTCCAGTGGGAAAGACTGTCTTGCAGTGCAAGGGGTACCGGATTGATCTCTGGCCCGGGAAGATCCCAGGTGCCTCAGAGTGGCTGAACCAGTGTGTCCAATCACAACCTAGAACTCTGGAGTGCATGCACCAAGAACCAGTGCTCTGCAGCAGAGAGGAAACTGCAAAGGGAAGCCCACACAGGACAAAAAATGAAGATGGATGAAAATGAATAACTACAAAACCAATAATAGAGGTCAAAGTAACTTAAAAAAAAAAAAGCCTCCTTCCTGTTTAAAATTTTTTTGTAATTTATCGCTTTCACGTTTAAGTTCTACTAAATGAGGCAAGGCTGTAGTCTCAAGTGAGATAGGCTGTGTTTACATTTCAAAGACAAGAAAGAATGCCAACTGCAAGTTTTCTCTTATGAATAATTTTTCTGTAAGCGTCAAAATTTTGAAACTATATTTTTTCGAGTCAGCTCTCTACGGTTTCAGAATGTCAAAAGAACTCTATCCTGGCCAGTTAAGAGTTAAATAAGTGCTTGAAAGCACAACCTTTATTCCTGGTCTCTACAAGTCACCCTGAGGTTCAGGATGTAGCCATCGAGATTACTGACTGGCTTGGAAGGTGTGGCTTCACATTATTAATGTGGTACCTACATCAGATATGAACTGAACAATCTTCTCAGGGCCAAATGATGGATCAAATGTATGTGGATTAGGAATCTAGCTCCTGTGAGAGTTTAAACTTGGGTCTGTCCCATCGCTTGTCTTGGTTTTCTCGACTGGCAGAAAATCAGCTGTAAGTCCTCAGAACACCAAGTGATCAGATTCATTGCACGACCAGGTGAGCATATGTTACTTATAATTTCTGGTGAAATCCCAAGAAAGACCAAAAATCATCAAGACTTTGATTCTCAGCTACTTCCACTCTCTTCTCCGTTGTGGGCAAACACCTTGCTGACTGAAGAGGCAAACCTCTCTTGGCTTCAGAGCTGAGCAGCCTCAGTCTCTCCTTTCAGTCGCAAACAGACTGTCCAGACACACACACACACATCATCTTTCCCACCTCAGCCAGATTTCGCTTCCCTTCGAGTCATTCACTCCCAATGGACCCCCACGTGCCGGCCTAGTCATTTCCTCCTGAGGCTCTACCGAGGATAGGTCCCAGCAGCATCGTAGGGCTCCAGCTCCCAAGAACAACAGCTCTAGGCGACGTCAGAACGTCCTTGAAAGCCATGCTGTCGAGCTCTCAGGAGAACTCACCCAAGCACCTAGGCATGCTGAGAGGCACGTGGGGCTCACGGGGCCCAGGGCTAGCACCAAGTTCCAGGAGAGTGGGCACGCTGAAGGGATCGGCTGGCAGGGGGCTGGAGACCAGCCAAAGAACGATACTCCGGCTGCTGAAAACCAGCGCACAAGTCCACAAAAGACACCATTGGCAGCCCGTGCAAATCGGACTTTCTCCTGGAGCCATCTCACCGGTAACCAAAGCAAAGATTCGGGACCGAGGAGACAAGTCTTGCTTTTCCAAAGCCAGCAGGAGCTCGCTGACACCCGCTCTCTCCCCATCTCCCGCTCCCCTTCAACCCTGACAGCCTCTTGGCCTAGCTGTCTGGCCTGGCTCCGGTTCTCTCTCTCTGCTTCCGCCTTGTCCCCCTCTCGGTCTGGCTCCGTCTCTCTGCGCGCTCCCTTGCTCTCTTTGGCTCCTCTGGCCTCACCTCCGCTGTAGTCGATGCCTGACCGATGTCCCTCTGCCCCTGTTAGGTCCCCGCAGGCGGCACCCTTTCAGGAAACGCCACTCCCTGCAAGTACCCTTGTCCGAAATGCACGGAACCACGAGGACGAGCAGCCCAAACCCACACGACCGGGGAAGTACTCACTTCCAGCTGCCTCCTGTTGGATACGGGCCACAGTGCCTTCTGGAGCCAGAGGGTGGCCAAGGGGTGGCCACGCCTGAGCACACACGCACTTCTCGGTCAAGGAGACTCTTCTGTCCCTGGCCCCGTGCACGCCTTTGTCTTCCACATGAAACCATGGGGTTGCCTCCTCGTGAGCGGAGGCCGAACTGCAGTGCCGTCTAAAGTCATTCCTGGTTGCTGGGGACATGTGGCTAACTCCTGGAAAACAACGCGACAGACAATGACGACCACTTTCTATCTTACCAAGCTCCGTGCCTTGCACCCGTCAGGACTTTGAACTACATTCTCTGAGGATTGGAAATCTGGGAACGAGACCAACTGGTACCACCCAAAGGGCACAGCGACACCCGGACGCCAAGAAACTCTTCTCCAAGAAAAGAGGCATTCGCTGGAGCCATGTGCCACTGACCTGCGAGGAGACATTCCATTCCAAACGGCACTCGTGCACAGAACAGGATGACGGGACAGAAACCAAGCACCTATGTGGCGGGGCCGGGGGTAGCAAATCCAGGAGAGGCACGCTGAAGGGATCGGCTGCCCTGGAGACCAGCCAAAGAACGATACTCCGGCTGCTGAAAACCAGCGCACAAGTCCACAAAAGACACCATTGGCAGCCCGTGCAAATCGGACTTTCTCCTGGAGCCATCTCACCGGTAACCAAAGCAAAGATTCGGGACCGAGGAGACAAGTCTTGCTTTTCCAAAGCCAGCAGGAGCTCGCTGACACCCGCTCTCTCCCCATCTCCCGCTCCCCTTCAACCCTGACAGCCTCTTGGCCTAGCTGTCTGGCCTGGCTCCGGTTCTCTCTCTCTGCTTCCGCCTTGTCCCCCTCTCGGTCTGGCTCCGTCTCTCTGCGCGCTCCCTTGCTCTCTTTGGCTCCTCTGGCCTCACCTCCGCTGTAGTCGATGCCTGACCGATGTCCCTCTGCCCCTGTTAGGTCCCCGCAGGCGGCACCCTTTCAGGAAACGCCACTCCCTGCAAGTACCCTTGTCCGAAATGCACGGAACCACGAGGACGAGCAGCCCAAACCCACACGACCGGGGAAGTACTCACTTCCAGCTGCCTCCTGTTGGATACGGGCCACAGTGCCTTCTGGAGCCAGAGGGTGGCCAAGGGGTGGCCACGCCTGAGCACACACGCACTTCTCGGTCAAGGAGACTCTTCTGTCCCTGGCCCCGTGCACGCCTTTGTCTTCCACATGAAACCATGGGGTTGCCTCCTCGTGAGCGGAGGCCGAACTGCAGTGCCGTCTAAAGTCATTCCTGGTTGCTGGGGACATGTGGCTAACTCCTGGAAAACAACGCGACAGACAATGACGACCACTTTCTATCTTACCAAGCTCCGTGCCTTGCACCCGTCAGGACTTTGAACTACATTCTCTGAGGATTGGAAATCTGGGAACGAGACCAACTGGTACCACCCAAAGGGCACAGCGACACCCGGACGCCAAGAAACTCTTCTCCAAGAAAAGAGGCATTCGCTGGAGCCATGTGCCACTGACCTGCGAGGAGACATTCCATTCCAAACGGCACTCGTGCACAGAAGGATGGCACCTGCGATGCACAGTGCTGCTGATTCAGAAAGCCTCCCTTCCTCGTGCAAACTGCAGCAAGAAACCCTGCCACACAGGCTACCACCTAACACCCCAGCGTCCAGGGAACTAGGACGTGCAAATCGTTGAGCGTCCGGGATCACTGCTCAGAAATGAATTTCGGAAAGCGGACTTAACTCAGAGGAATACTGCTTCCAGAAAAGACGGCCTGCTGCTAGAACAGAGGCACACGAGCAACCCAAACCAAACTTTGCTTTCGAAGCCTTGCAGAGGCAACAAGACTCCAAGCCCGCAGTTCCCTTCGCTCCCCAGTCGCCCTCCAGAGAGCGCTCTGGCAGCTCCAACTCAGCGAACAAAGCGCCACGACTCGGCAAGGGCCCCAAGAACCTTTCGCAGCCCAGCCACCCGAAGGCTTCAGGAAACAGCAACGAGGCGCACCTCAACGCCCGCCCTTGGCGGCCAGCGCACAGGATCCCCGAGCCGCGCGCCCCCATCGCCCGCACGCGGCCCGACCCCAGAGACCCCTTCGCACCGGCCGACCCACCGCGCCGGACACGCGCTCCGCTCCGGGACACGCGCGCCCAACGCCCTCAACGGCCGCCTCCCCCGCGCTGCCTGGCCTCGCCGAGGCTCCAGGCGCCGCGAGCCCGCGGCCACGGGGCCCACGCCGGCGTCCGCACACGCGAGGCCGCCCCCGGGCTCGTGCGGTCGCCCCGCCGCAGCCGAGCCCCGAGGGGCCCCGAGCAGGGAGGCCAGCGAACACGCCGAGCGCCCGCCGCCGCTCAACGGCCGTCTCCGTGGCCCCGGCCAGGCGTCCTCACCCTGCGGCGGGGAGCGGTGGGGGGCGGCGGCCCCGGACCCGGGGGCCGAGGCAGGCTCGCGCTCCTCGGAGCTGCAGGCGCCGGGGCCCCTGGCTGCCGGGCAGCCGGGAGCGGCTCCAGGGCGCGCCGGGAGGGGCTGCTGGGGAGCTGCACTTACCCGTCTGTGCACGGCTCCCTGGTCCGCGCCGTCCCACTGTGGGGACCGCCTCAGTCTCCTCTTTGCCTTCCCTCAGCACCCGGGCTGCTAGGAGCGCCAGCAGCTCGGCGACGATGCATCCTCACCTGCCGCCGCGCGCGCCAGCGCACGCGCGCCTCCAGGGGCGCGAGGCGGGGCGGGGCGGCGCGGGGCGGGGCGCGGCTCCACGCAGCCTCAGGCTTCCTGGTCTGGGTATCTGCGTGTAAATGGCATCTTCGGAAGGTGTTTTCCTTGTCGTCAGTGTTTCCCAAGGCAGGGACACGTTCTCCCATCCAAATAATACTTGAATGACTACAGAGTCTGCCTCTGGGAGAATTCCTTTCGTTGTTTAGTCGCTAAGTCGCGTCCGACTCTTCCAGCCTGCAGTCCTTCGCTCCCCAGTCGCCCTCCAGAGAGCGCTCTGGCAGCTCCAACTCAGCGAACAAAGCGCCACGACTCGGCAAGGGCCCCAAGAACCTTTCGCAGCCCAGCCACCCGAAGGCTTCAGGAAACAGCAACGAGGCGCACCTCAACGCCCGCCCTTGGCGGCCAGCGCACAGGATCCCCGAGCCGCGCGCCCCCATCGCCCGCACGCGGCCCGACCCCAGAGACCCCTTCGCACCGGCCGACCCACCGCGCCGGACACGCGCTCCGCTCCGGGACACGCGCGCCCAACGCCCTCAACGGCCGCCTCCCCCGCGCTGCCTGGCCTCGCCGAGGCTCCAGGCGCCGCGAGCCCGCGGCCACGGGGCCCACGCCGGCGTCCGCACACGCGAGGCCGCCCCCGGGCTCGTGCGGTCGCCCCGCCGCAGCCGAGCCCCGAGGGGCCCCGAGCAGGGAGGCCAGCGAACACGCCGAGCGCCCGCCGCCGCTCAACGGCCGTCTCCGTGGCCCCGGCCAGGCGTCCTCACCCTGCGGCGGGGAGCGGTGGGGGGCGGCGGCCCCGGACCCGGGGGCCGAGGCAGGCTCGCGCTCCTCGGAGCTGCAGGCGCCGGGGCCCCTGGCTGCCGGGCAGCCGGGAGCGGCTCCAGGGCGCGCCGGGAGGGGCTGCTGGGGAGCTGCACTTACCCGTCTGTGCACGGCTCCCTGGTCCGCGCCGTCCCACTGTGGGGACCGCCTCAGTCTCCTCTTTGCCTTCCCTCAGCACCCGGGCTGCTAGGAGCGCCAGCAGCTCGGCGACGATGCATCCTCACCTGCCGCCGCGCGCGCGCCAGCGCACGCGCGCCTCCAGGGGCGCGAGGCGGGGCGGGGCGGCGCGGGGCGGGGCGCGGCTCCACGCAGCCTCAGGCTTCCTGGTCTGGGTATCTGCGTGTAAATGGCATCTTCGGAAGGTGTTTTCCTTGTCGTCAGTGTTTCCCAAGGCAGGGACACGTTCTCCCATCCAAATAATACTTGAATGACTACAGAGTCTGCCTCTGGGAGAATTCCTTTCGTTGTTTAGTCGCTAAGTCGCGTCCGACTCTTGCCACCCCGCCGACTGGAGCCTACCCAGGCCCCTCTGCCAAGGGGGTCGTCCAGGCAGGAATACTGCAGTAGGCTGCCATTTCCTGCCCCAAGGCATCTCCCCAACCCAGAGGTCTCCTCTGCAGATCGCATCTCCTTCGGAGGCAGATTCGTGGCACTGCTGAGCCACCAGGGAAGCTGGCTTGCTTCTCGACTTTGCAATGGAAGGACGACTGCTTTACAGAGTTTTGGTGTTTTCTGCCCGACAGCAATAGGAAGCAACCAGACCTCTACCTATGCCCCCTCCCTCTTGACCTTCCCTCCCATTTCCCTCCCCAGCCCACCCCTCCAGGTTGGGAAGGGCCCCTGGTCCAGGTCCCTGAGTCTCATAGCACATTCCCATTGGCTCTCTGGTTCTACACAGGCTCACCCAAGTCTCCATGGGGCTCTCTCCACACAGCTCACCCTCTTCTCCCTCCCCGCCATGTCCAAAAGTCTCTTCTCGAGCTCTCTTTCTCCACTGCAGGGAAGCTTCCTTCAGGGCATCCTAAGAGCTTCTCAGTCAACGGAAATATGTCAAATACCACGTATCAGAACGACTTGCAGTCGTGTCTTCCGTCGCAGTTTCCTTTGATCACTGTTTCCGACACGAATAAGCTGTACCCTGTGGGGTTTTGTCGGGTGTGGAGCATGTTTGCTGAGAATCGCCACGATGGCCAGTGGGTCCCTAGAGCCCCAGGCGGTGAGTTTTCCCGGGGAGTCTACTTCAGGGATCCACAGAGATCTTTCTTGAGGTGTGTTTGATACTGGCTTCTGAACATCCTGCTTCCCACAAAGACTGCACCCTCCACCTCTGGCCACCTCCTCGGGAAGAAAAGAATTTCCCCTGAGCTGCTGCCAACGCACCGGCAGATGAAAGCTACCAAATGGTTTCCAAAGCCCTGCCTGGGAATCGAACAATGCTTACCCTCTCCCACATCTCCCACATCCTGGTGAGAAACCACACCTCTAAGCTGTCTGGGTGGGAAGCATCGCCCACGAGAGCGTGTGCTGGGGACAGGAACAAACAACTCCCTGAAAAGGACTCCACTTCCTCTCCTGCATCCTGAAGGCTGTGGAAAACCGGCTGGCCAGCAACAGTCACCACCAACAATAATACTTGAATGACTACAGAGTCTGCCTCTGGGAGAATTCCTTTCGTTGTTTAGTCGCTAAGTCGCGTCCGACTCTTGCCACCCCGCCGACTGGAGCCTACCCAGGCCCCTCTGCCAAGGGGGTCGTCCAGGCAGGAATACTGCAGTAGGCTGCCATTTCCTGCCCCAAGGCATCTCCCCAACCCAGAGGTCTCCTCTGCAGATCGCATCTCCTTCGGAGGCAGATTCGTGGCACTGCTGAGCCACCAGGGAAGCTGGCTTGCTTCTCGACTTTGCAATGGAAGGACGACTGCTTTACAGAGTTTTGGTGTTTTCTGCCCGACAGCAATAGGAAGCAACCAGACCTCTACCTATGCCCCCTCCCTCTTGACCTTCCCTCCCATTTCCCTCCCCAGCCCACCCCTCCAGGTTGGGAAGGGCCCCTGGTCCAGGTCCCTGAGTCTCATAGCACATTCCCATTGGCTCTCTGGTTCTACACAGGCTCACCCAAGTCTCCATGGGGCTCTCTCACACAGCTCACCCTCTTCTCCCTCCCCGCCATGTCCAAAAGTCTCTTCTCGAGCTCTCTTTCTCCACTGCAGGGAAGCTTCCTTCAGGGCATCCTAAGAGCTTCTCAGTCAACGGAAATATGTCAAATACCACGTATCAGAACGACTTGCAGTCGTGTCTTCCGTCGCAGTTTCCTTTGATCACTGTTTCCGACACGAATAAGCTGTACCCTGTGGGGTTTTGTCGGGTGTGGAGCATGTTTGCTGAGAATCGCCACGATGGCCAGTGGGTCCCTAGAGCCCCAGGCGGTGAGTTTTCCCGGGGAGTCTACTTCAGGGATCCACAGAGATCTTTCTTGAGGTGTGTTTGATACTGGCTTCTGAACATCCTGCTTCCCACAAAGACTGCACCCTCCACCTCTGCCCACCTCCTCGGAGAAGAAAACAGAATTTCCCCTGAGCTGCTGCCAACGCACCGGCAGATGAAAGCTACCAAATGGTTTCCAAAGCCCTGCCTGGGAATCGAACAATGCTTACCCTCTCCCACATCTCCCACATCCTGGTGAGAAACCACACCTCTAAGCTGTCTGGGTGGGAAGCATCGCCCACGAGAGCGTGTGCTGGGGACAGGAACAAACAACTCCCCTGAAAAGGACTCCACTTCCTCTCCTGCATCCTGAAGGCTGTGGAGAAAACCGGCTGGCCAGCAACAGTCACCACCACTTGGTTTTCAGTGAAAAGAGAAACACAGTTTTATTGAAGACAGCAATTTGCAACATTCAACGTTCTAAATCCTAACCGCGCTGACACGTCAGAGTCCAGAGAAACGTCAAACCGGTGGAAGACCAAAGGATTACGTGGAATGGACGGGATCACTTGGAGCAGAGACAGAAGGGTGGGCCCTGGGACTGCCACCTCGGTCGCCTCCCGCCTAAGACACAGAGCCATGCCGGCTCGTCACGGCCGCTGCTTCACAGCCCTCTGGTGCCAGGAGACAGCCTTGAGGGTCGATGCCGGTGACCCGTGGTGAGGAGAAAGACAGAGGAGGCTGACTCTACTGACTGACTGTGCAGTCGAGGGGCGGCCACATCTGTCCAAGGCCATCGTCCTTTTTCACGAGAAAGGAAACCATCTCCCTCCTGGCTGAGCTCTCATGCTTTGGCTGCATGATGGTTCTCTACTCTTAAGGCAAGTATCAGGCCTGCACTCCAACTGCAGTGACCTTTGACACGACAATCCCCATCTCGGAGACACCTCCTTGGATGGACCACGGGGGAAGACGGCCCGGCCCCTCTATCTGGCAGATCCCATTCTCCTGCCCGGTGCACGGCCATGGCCTCTTGGGGGACGTCCATCCACATCCTCCATGACTCACAGTCCCTCAGCTGCTCTTGGGGCAATGGCCCCGCTTCCTCGGTGCACAAGTGGAAGAGAGTCTGAGCCCCTTCCTCACCGCAGCAAACAGAGCCCCACGGGGCCACAGGGAGGCCTTCAACCCATGGCGGAGGCCTGATGGTGCTCCTGTCACCCAGCCTCACACCACCCAGAGGCGAGGAAGGCTGGGCCCACGGTGTGCAGGCTTGGAACGCTCCCTGCTTAACCCATCCGTCACCGTCGTTTTGGAAAACGAAAGCCCAGAGGCTTGAGTGGCAAAGCCTGGGGCTCTGGGCAGGGGTAGGGTCTTGGACGAAGGAAGAGGACGGATCCCCTTGGCTGGGGCCGAAGCACGCACAGAAAGGCCGAGGAAGGCACGACTCTGCGAGTGGCACCAGGGATGGCAGGTGGGAAACTGGCTCCAGCACCCGAGCTGCTAGGAAACCTGGGTCTGCTGTGGTCTCTGGAACTGGAGCGGGTAACCCTGCAGCCACGGCAGGTTCCAGGGCACTGTGGAGCTCCGCAGCTGCCTCGAGCCTGGAAAAGGACTTGTCGGAGCCACACGAGCACGGGATTTCTGGACGATTCAGGCTCTGAAGATGGAAAGAGAGCTGCTGCTTGCACCTTCTCTGGATGTAGCCTTGGAGCCTGGGGAGGTGCTCTTCCCCTCGGCCTCGCTTAAAGGACAGTTTCGCGGTAAACGGGCCATGACGCTGGACTTGGAGCTGGCGCGTTCCCTTCGTCCAGAGCTCGAGCTGGAGTGGCAGCTGGCACTCGAGCTTGCTCTGACTCCGGAGCGGTGGCAAGTGGTGGAGCCGGAATTGCCTCGAGGGCCGCTGAGGACGCCAGAGCTGGTTCTGGAGCTGGTGCTGCGGCTCCAACGAGAGAAAAGATCACGCGTGAGACTGCTTTTCCACGGCTCTCCCGCAGACAGGAACCTCCTCACTGCTTATCACTGCCATCGCATTCCCAGATGCCACCCACCCCCAGGAAGGCGTCCCAGACGGCTAGGAGTCCAGGGGAACGGTGGGCTCAGCCTCCTCAGGGCTCCTGCCTCCGTGCCAGCCTCACAAGCCTCTGCCTTGGGTGGCCCAGCCCCTTGCCTCTCCCTGCTCGCCCCACTCCCCAAGCCCTGAGGCCTCCTCACCGGCCTCCTCCTCCTCACTGGGCTCCAGGTGCTCCAGATGGGCCAGGAGCAGGCGGGCTCTGTGCTCCAGGTCTGAGCCAGGCATGCTGAGCTCCGTGTAGGCCAGCAGCGTCTTCAGGCAGAGAAGTTCGGGGGGCTGGCAGAAATCCTCAGGGTAAAGGTGCAGCCAGGTGCCCAGGATGGAGGACAGGGCCCCGGGGGACGTCAGGGGGGCAGCAGAGTCAGAGGCCTGGCCTTCCTGGCCCGCCGCGCCCCCGGGACGGCCCTGCGGTGACCTGGACCGCGGGGCCTTCTGCTCCTCCCGCTCCAGAAGCCAGCGGCCCTCCTCGTCCCATCTGACCCGGCAGTCCTGTGGCAGCCGAGACCCTCTCTCTTCGAGCAGAGTCAACTCACGTTCTCAGCTGGTGCACGGGTCCCCCGTCCTCCTCAGCGCAAGGGAGCACGCATCCATACCTAGAGGAGGCCGGGAGGGCGTCACGCGGACAGTGCCGGGGACGCACCTGGATGGCATGGCTAGTGGGACAGTGGGACCCCCGGGAGAACTGAACCCTGGGGGGCAGGACTGCTGTCTGCTCCGTGCGCTCAGTGATGGCGGTTTCTCGCAACGGGCCTGCACCCGGTGGGCCTTCTCCTCTGTGTGGAGACGG
This sequence comes from Tragulus kanchil, assembly GCA_022376925.1. Lineage (NCBI taxonomy): Eukaryota > Metazoa > Chordata > Mammalia > Artiodactyla > Tragulidae > Tragulus > Tragulus kanchil. Next base: position 94,028,137 of record JAIOJX010000005.1, on the reverse strand, counting down.
AAGGAGCCCAACCAGCCCCGTCGTGCACATCTGACGGGCCTGGGGTCCCCGATCCCTCCCCGGGACCCCTGGCTCTCTCTCGCCCAGGACAGGGCACCTCCCACACATCACCCGGCAAGCGGGAAGGCAGTCGGGTCCCCGGCCAAAGGCACAGAGACACCCAAGGCAGAGGCTGCCTCGTGGGGGGGGAGGGGGGAGGAACAGGGTAACGCAGCACCGCCACCGCCTCTCCAGCAGACCTTGCCACGGGGCCAGGGCCCCAGAAAGCCCTTTCCAGGAAGGCCCCACTGTCACCCCGGGGACCGGCCCTCCCGGCACCCTCGTGGGCAGAGGGGCAGACAGGCTCAGACAGGTGGAGAGACACTCCCACCACTCGCACGGCTGCAAGGTGGCCGAGTCGCCACTGGGCCATGGGGGGAGGCGCTCACCTTGCGAAGATAAGGTCCAGCACCTGCTGGGTGGTGGCAAAAGCCCTGTAGGTGCCCAGGAAGGTGGCGAGGTAGGAGGGGTCTCCTCCCAGGACGGCAGGCACCAGGTTCCCCACCAGCATCGCCAGCCTGCCTCTCGGGACACTCCGTTCCACGCACGTCCCCCTCCTGTCCCCCGTGGACACGTCGTCCTCCTGGGGTGGAACACGGCAGAAGCACGAGTCAGGGCCGGCACCGCGGACACCAGGAGGGCCGGGCCTGCAGCTCACAGGGAGTCCCCGAGCCTCCGGGGCTCGGGGCAGGAGGGGGGCCAGGAGCGTCCTCAGCGCACTCAAGGTCCCGGCATCACCGGTGACCCGGCGGAGGGGGATGCTTCCATCCAGGAGCGTCGCAGGGCCGTCTGTCGGCACATCTCACAACTCCCTGCGTCTGCGTCTCCGTCTCCGCTGCATCACCCCTGTGCTGGTTATCGAACCCTCCCATCTGGGGCGGAGAACACAGAGGCGGATCCCGGGGTGGGAGGGACCAGGATTCTCAGGCCAACCTGGAGATGGGAGTTACAACGGGAGACTCTGCGGACCCAAGCAGAAATGTTCCTGAGGGAACGCGAAGGGAATCCTCTCAGAGGCTTCCTGAGAGTCCCACGTGCAGATGAACAGACTTTGCGTCTGGACGAGGCAGGGCCTGGACTGGGAGGGCTGGGCGGCACGGGAGACGGGGCCCACGTTCTCCGGCAAGCAGGACTCTCGGAGGGACTCGGGGGACGGGCAGGGCCACTCTGGGACCCGGGCCCCCCTGGGGGTGGGGTCTCTTTCGGGCCGACACTCACCCTCGGCCTGCCCCGGGCGCTCTGGCTGGTGCAGGGCTCCTGCCCCTCGCGCAGGGACACGCAGCAGGGGGCTCCACGGACTGGCTCTTGTCCGACCTCCGCTGTGGAGCCCTGTGAACACAGAGCCCGGCAGCCAGGCACAACGACTCAGCCCCGGCCGGCTGTCTGTGCGGCTGCTCACACCCGCAGACATCTCCCCTCAGACACACGCACCAGCCCCTCTCTAAACTGGCCTCCACCCAGGACTCTGAAGCGCCCACAACCCGAGCACCTCGGATCCACACTGAGACACAGGAGAGCACCTCGGGACTCCTATTCCCCACCACCAGCCTCTCCTCAGGTGTGACCGTGACAGGTCCACCAGGTGACCGGAGGCCCCACCGATCCACTGGTGCCCAGAGGACAGAACCTCCTCTCAAGTCCCCCCGGCCCCCTCCAGAGACGAAGGAAGGTGGGGCTGCCCGCAGGCGTGGCCAGGCCCGGAGGGGTCTGCTCCAGGCCACCGCGTGGTACCTTAGCGGACCTCCTGGTAGAGGACCGGAGGCGTCCGCGTGCAGTGGTGAACCATCTACAACATCGGGAAAACCTCTCGCTCCAGGCTTTCCTGAAGCGAAGCCCTGCTCACTGGAGACAGAGCGGGACATCTTTCTCTATCAAGCGTCTCCAGCCAAGTGAGCTGGCTGTTGGGGCTGTTGATAGAATGTGGGTGCCTGGTTACGGGGTTCTGAGTTCTGGGGGTCTGTTGTCCAGGACGTGACTCCCCCTCGCCCCGGGGCCGCTTCCTGGAACCCCTTCCTCAGATCACATGTGTGCACACAGCCCCCCGGGGATCCTGCTCACCGCTTCTCCATGCAGCCCGGAGCAGTTAGACCCCACCACCCTCCCCACAGCTCCCGGGCAGGCTCTGTGGGCAGCTCTGAGGAGAGAGGCCTGCCTCCAGACTCCTACCTGTTCTCCATCCTGGAGAAGTCCTCGTGGCTCTCAAGCCTTTCTTCCCACCTGCACCCTGGTGATGATTCTAGCCTGTCCTTCTAGGGACGTCCTCAGGCATAGGTGGACGAAGACCTAAGCCAGCTGGAAGCAGGGTCCCGTGGAGGCAGTGCCTCCGACCCCTGATCTCTTCTTCTTCCCTTCCTCCTGTCGGTCCACCTTCTGATCCTACCCCATCGTCCTTCTTCTAGTCACTGTGCACGTGTGTGTGTGTGTGTGTGTGTGTGTGTCTGTTCTTCCTCTCTGGAGACCGGAAAGAAACTTTTCCCACGCATGATAGTATGGTAAGAGATTTCTGGGAACTGAGCATTTCTATTTTCTAATGGATTAGGACATTGGACGGAATAAATGAATCATAAATCTCCTGGAAAGTAATTGTACCGAGTTCCTTAATATCACCTTTGCCAATGAGTTTGGATCCAATTCCAAAAGTAAAAAAAAGAAAAAAGAAAGAACGAAAAAATGTACAAGTGATGCTACATCAAACTCTAAAGCTTCTGCAAAGCAAAGGAACCATCAACAAAATGAAAAGGGAAATAATGAAATGGGAGAAAATATTGCCAATACATATGTATAGTAAGAGGATAATATCCAAAATAGAGCCCCCGTCCCCCGGCCTCCAGGACGAAGGAAGGTGGGGCTGCCCGCAGGCGTGGCCAGGCCCGGAGGGTCTGCTCCAGGCCACCGCGTGGTACCTTAGCGGACCTCCTGGTAGAGGACCGAGGCGTCCGCGTGCAGTGGTGAACCATCTACAACATCGGAAAACCTCTCGCCCAGGCTTTCCTGAAGCGAAGCCCTGCTCACTGGAGACAGAGCGGGACATCTTTCTCTATCAAGCGTCTCCAGCCAAGTGAGCTGGCTGTTGGGGCTGTTGATAGAATGTGGGTGCCTGGTTACGGGGTTCTGAGTTCTGGGGGTCTGTTGTCCAGGACGTGACTCCCCCTCGCCCCGGGGCCGCTTCCTGGAACCCCTTCCTCAGATCACATGTGTGCACACAGCCCCCCGGGGATCCTGCTCACCGCTTCTCCATGCAGCCCGGAGCAGTTAGACCCCACCACCCTCCCCACAGCTCCCGGGCAGGCTCTGTGGGCAGCTCTGAGGAGAGAGGCCTGCCTCCAGACTCCTACCTGTTCTCCATCCTGGAGAAGTCCTCGTGGCTCTCAAGCCTTTCTTCCCACCTGCACCCTGGTGATGATTCTAGCCTGTCCTTCTAGGGACGTCCTCAGGCATAGGTGGACGAAGACCTAAGCCAGCTGGAAGCAGGGTCCCGTGGAGGCAGTGCCTCCGACCCCTGATCTCTTCTTCTTCCCTTCCTCCTGTCGGTCCACCTTCTGATCCTACCCCATCGTCCTTCTTCTAGTCACTGTGCACGTGTGTGTGTGTGTGTGTGTGTGTGTGTCTGTTCTTCCTCTCTGGAGACCGGAAAGAAACTTTTCCCACGCATGATAGTATGGTAAGAGATTTCTGGGAACTGAGCATTTCTATTTTCTAATGGATTAGGACATTGGACGGAATAAATGAATCATAAATCTCCTGGAAAGTAATTGTACCGAGTTCCTTAATATCACCTTTGCCAATGAGTTTGGATCCAATTCCAAAAGTAAAAAAAAGAAAAAAGAAAGAACGAAAAAATGTACAAGTGATGCTACATCAAACTCTAAAGCTTCTGCAAAGCAAAGGAACCATCAACAAAATGAAAAAGGGAAATAATGAAATGGGAGAAAATATTGCCAATACATATGTATAGTAAGAGGATAATATCCAAAATAGATAAAGAACTCACACAACTCAAAGGCAAACATGCAAAGAAAACCCACCTCACTGAATATGGCAGTAAGTTCTGAACACAGTTTTCCAAAAAAGACACATAGATAGTCAAGAAACATATGAAGATTTTTTTCACATCGTTAACCATCACACAGATGGAAATTAAAAACACAATGAGTTACAGAATGGCTATCACCCAAAACCACTCTTAGCAAATCTTGAGTGGGAGACCTTACTGCCGCATGTATGGAAGGCAGTATGCAATTTTCGCAAAACGCTAAAAATAAAACTCCACTGTTACCAGCAACTCTATTCCTGAATATGTTTCTGGAAAAAAAAAAAAAAACAATCTGGAAAGTTACATGCACCCAAATTCTCATATCAGCAGTAGTTACAATAGCCAAGATAGTAAAGTAACATAGGTGTCCTGCTATCGATAAATAGAAACACATGTGTACTATATATATATATATATACATATATGCATGTATATATCATATATATATATAAAATCTTTCTAGATTGAAATGTGATAGTTTTATTTCCAGAAATTTACTCATATAGCTTAACATATTAAGCATATAGGTATTTAAAAATTTCATCATCTTTTATAATTCTTTTTTGTACATTATTTCATATCTTATTCATAATAAAATAATTTCTAGTGGCCTGAAAGAGGTCATCTATTTCCAAATAGAAAAATTGCACTCTCATGTTCCAAAAACCAGCATTTACTTTGTCCATCATAGTCTTTGCACTCCCATTGTTTTATTAACATTTATGATTTCCAGGTTAAATTCCTCCTCCATTTCCACTGTTTAAAATTTGTCTCCAATTCCTAGGTACAATACATGCTGTTTGTAATTTCACTTTTGTCAAGTAGGGAAAAACATTCAAGCTTTTACTAAAGAAAAGAAGGAAGCACAGCTGCCATAAAGGAAAACAGACACTAGTACTGAAGTTAGAATAAGTGACAGATAGCAGGTATTCTCAATGTAGATAAGACAAGGAGTTAAAATAATCTACATACAAAGAATATCACAAATTAAAGAAACAAAATAGAAATACTGACAAAGAGCATTACAAATACTTGCATCTGAGGAAATACAGTGGTCAGTAATATCTAAGGACATCTCTGATCTTATCGAATCAGAAAACAAACAGCATTTTAAAGGACTTTCAATCACTACTATTATAGTAAGATTTTTAAATGGTAGCATTTCTTATGAGATCAACGTCTTTCACTATATAACCCAGCAAATACTGTTAAGATGAAATGGTAAGCACTGCTCTTTCTTTTTTAAAATAGGATATGGGGCCTTGATTGGATAATTGCTGTAACACAGATTGTATGGAGGAGCTCACGCATCAAGTTAGCCTTCTCTCAATTAATCCAACGATCTAAGATGCTGGCGGCTGAGAAAGCTCCTTCACACAGACTGGTGACAACCCCATGTTATATGGTAGCTAACCATCATGTACTTGTGTGAAACACTAGAAAATCAAAATCATGTCCCCCTGGCAGCTGGTGGTGGAGATTTCATTTGACTTCCATCACCCGATGATGGTTTGGTCAAGAGGAGGGAAGGCTCCTTCTCAGCTCCCACCCATTTCATACCAGAGTTTCCCCACTCCCAGAGTATGAGGATTCCTGGCATCCTTGTTGGAAACACAGTTTCGTTGGTGCTTCACCAAGGACTCAGCAAGTGGACTAGCGGGACCAACTGGGGAAACATTGCTTCAAATCCTTTACTCTGATGCTTTATTCACAGTTTCATGGACATACATATGAGGTTAAAAAATACTCCGTGTGTTTAAAGTATACAGGTCAATTAAGTTTTGGCCTCTTTTTTTTTTTTTGGCCACTTCTGTTGATCTTTCATTTATTTATTTTTGTTCTTTGACCTGTGTGGGCCTCCCATCTCTGTTGCAGAGCACCGGCTCTGGGCACACGTGCTCCAGAGCTCCGGCTCCGGCTCCATAGTTGGACACACTGGTCCAGCAGCTCCGTGACACATGCGATCTTCCCAGGCCAGGGATCGAACTGGCACCCCCTGCACTGCAAGGCGGTGTCCTTACCCACTGGACCACCAGGGAAGCCCCTCAATTAAGTTTTGACACATGTATATACCCAGAAAAGCATTAGCCTAATTAAGATTAAAAAACATACAATCGCTCTACAAACTTTCCTAATTCCCCTTGGTAATCCGCATCTCCTTCCTGAGTTTTCTTCTACTAGAGATAACAGTGCACTCCATATAAATGGCCTATTTCTGTATCTGGTTGCTTTTGCTCAGCATTAATATTTTAAGATTTATAAATAAACTTCAAGGATGCTTTGTACAAATAGGAAACACAATCAATCTTTTAAATAACTTTAAACTGAATATAATCTATAAAACATTGAATCATTGTGTTATAGACCTGAAACTAGTATCATATTGTGAATCAACTATACCTCAATTTAAAACTAAATGCTCTTGTAATCACCATAAGGCCAAGGAACTGTATTTCCCCTCCTCACTAGAAGGCCCTCTCTGTGCCCCACTCCATCTCGACCAAATCCCTACTTTCAAAAGTACTGTCCTGATATTTATACTCATTATATTTATTCTCATTATTCTCCTTTCTTGGAGTTTTTGTTACTCATGTGTGATCTCTAGACACTGCTGTTTAGGCTTGCTTGTTTTGTTGATGTCTTTTAAATCTGTTAGTCTGTAAGTTCCTTCTATATCCCTTTCTCTTTCGTATGCTATATCCATCCATCCTGAACACTCCCTGCTATGGAATTTTCCAAAGGATTTTGCACACTGTGTTCTCAGGACACAGTTCAACATATCCCTCTGTTCTCTACATTTCCCGCAGATTTTCAACTGTATTCAGAGGCTTGATCAGGATCAATATTTTGAAGAGACTCTATGTACTGATGTACTCTTTCATCAGAGGGGCGTATAATGTCTGTTGCCTGTCTTTACTGGGATGTTGACAGGGAGAATGTTCAATGCTTACATTCATTAATCCATTTTGTGGAAGAAAAATGATGATAATCTAATTACATCATTTCTTTTTCATTTTTTAGCTATATTAATCTTATAAAAAGACACTTCCTTTCATGTACTCATTGTTCACTAAGTGTGACAGTTCATAAAGGAAAGGCAGGTTGGACACTTCATTCTTTTCAATCTTTATCCATTATCAAGATAATGAATTGCTACGCTGCCATTCTGCAAAGATGATGACTTAATTTAAATACACCAGCATGAAGTCAAGGACTGAAATCTAGTTGATGACCTTCAATACATTGCAGTATTTATATTTGTGGATATTCAAATTGCCCAATCTTTCATCACTTGGAATCTCTTCAAGCTGTTACATACTTTTGATGTGACATTGGTACTCTGAATGCTTCCTATTATCTGACTTGGCAAGATACTTCAAGCTCATCTTGTGTATTTCCAGCCCAGGACTAGACTCAGTCATTTCTCCAGCATTTGGTTTCTTTTAGTGGAAATAGCACTAAATATGCAATGTTAGGATGTTGGCAATCCTCCCTTGCTTCTGGACTGATCATTGTTTCTAGATATTCTCAGTGGAAATGATAGGGACAGAGTAGAATAGGTAGGTGGTTGTAGAGTCCTAGTAGGGGATGGTAGGTAGAAGGGAGACACCTGAGAAAGGTTGGGAGACTGGTGAGTTGATGACGACTCAGGAAAGCTGCTCCTTGTTCAGTAAAGCAGGCTTGACTGGGTATAAACAGCTGATGAAGGAGGAGCTGGCAAAGAAGCAACCAATGATGTATGTCCTGCATCTGTGTCTACTTGAGGGGGGCAGTCTTCTACCATCCTATATATATTGCTGCCCACTCAATTGAGGAGAGCAGAGCAGAGCTTTCGTGCCTGCCCGCTTGCACCTCTTACAAGTACCCTATTCTAATAAATCCTTTTCTTGCCTATCACTCTGCCTCTCACTGAATTCCTTCTGTGGTGAGACAGGCAGAACCTGAACCTCAGTGGGTCCAGACGTTGGGTGAGTGCTGGATTAAGTCCTGGCCATGTGGGTTCGAGTCCCAGACAGGGTTTTAGCCTGGATTGAGTCCTGACTACCCCAAGCAGGGTTTTGGCTGGGCTTGCGCCTCAGCCACGTGGGTTCGAGTCCCAAACCAGTTTTGGCTAGGTTCAAGCCCCAGTCTCGTGGGTTCAAGTCCCAAACAGGGTTTTGACTGGAATTCAAGCTCCGGCCACGTGGGTTCAAGTCCTAAGCAGGGTTCTATCAGGTCTGGGCCCTGGGTTTAAGTCTCAAATCGAGGTAAAACCCTTTCAGGAAGAGCTAGGTATTACAAGTGTGGTAAAATATTCTGGTAGCTGTTTACAGATACGTCCAATCAAACTGAGAACTGTGAGATTTCTACTTCTGTGATATCTTTTCTCCTGTCTTCCAGCTTAGAAATATGGTTTTTAAGGACACAGATCATTGTCACATATAAAGATCCATAGCACAAAAAGGGGAAACGTGATTGAAAAATACATCTAATATACTACATAGATTGTGAAAACACGATGTACATATAAATAGGTGTTTATAGATGGCAGGAGAGAGGAAGAGACAAATGTGGACAGAGATGAGGGGTGGATACATAAAATTCTATGCTTGTATGTTTCACAAGAAACAACTTTCAGTCAGTGGTTCAGCTTATCACTATAGGCAATTTTAATTAGCTTCCAAATGAGATTGAAGACAAAAATCAAACAAATATACCTCAAAGAAACGTCCTAAGTTTATAAAACTAGTTCTAATAAAGCTGCCTTGGAAGTGATCTCTTTTGAATGGGACTTTGTTTGTCAGAACCAGGTACACGCTGCTCTCTCTTGGTCTTCTGGAAATGGTAGGAATGCTGCAGGCCTCTATGGCATTGTCAGCAAAACTTGTTAGACTTCACACTTGCCACCTTCACAGTCTTAAGTATAACAAACCAAATTCTGTATGATTCCTTGTTAAGGCTTACAAAATTATGGTAATTAAGAGAAGTCATTCAAGAAGACCACATATTATATAATTCCATTTATGCAGTAGGCAAGTTCTCCATTATAGAAAGAGCAAAACTATAGTGATAGAAACTGGATTTGTGTGTGTCCACAGTTGGGAGAGGTTGAGGGGGGTGGTTGGAATTGACTGCTATGAATAAAGGGTGTCTTTTGTGGATGATTACAAGGCTCTAACGTGGATTATGATGATGACTGTACAGCTCTGTCAATGTCCTGAAAGCTACTGATGCTTTCACAATCAAAATTGGTGACGTACACATCCATGAACTATGTCTCCATAAAGTAGTTAAAAATTGGGTCTCCACCTTTATCGTACACTGTAATCAGATGTTTGACCGTGCCTTTTAAGTCTTTTGTCATTTACAGATATATTTATACCCTGGTGCTGGCATAAAACATGCCTAATCATCAAGATCCATAGAAAGGCTAAGGAACCAATTACAAACAACTGTTCTGCATCAAGATGATGCTATGTAAAAATTTTAACCCATATGGACTAAAACTAGGAGCTGCCCTGCCCCTGGGGCCCCTAGATCAAGTACTCAAGAGACTTTGACTCCCTGATAGGCAGGGTCAACGTCCATGCTCAGCCTTGAAGCAATTACAGAAGACGGACCTTCACCCCTTTTGCCTCCCATAAGAATATGGGAGTAAAATCTCTTGATGGGAGAATGTAAGGGTTAGGAGGGAAAGGGGCAGGGCACAATTTTTGAAAAGAATGACATAGCCCAAGGGCACTCCCTGAGGTGCCATGACAGTTACGCCCTTTCACTAAAAGAGCTGGAATAATCCTCCCACTCATTAGCATACAGAATTACCCAGCACATAAAAGCTAAGAACACCATTTTCTTTCCGGCGCTGGATTCACTCTACAATGGCCCACACTCTGTCTGTGGAGTGCGCTTTCTCTGAATCTGAATAAATCCATTTCAAGGCCTTCTTAAGTAAACAATACAAAGAAACAGAGGAAAGGAATAGAATGGGAAAGCCTAGAGATCTCTTCAAGAAAACTGGAGATATCAAGGGATTACTTTTCAAAATTATCAAACCAAATTCTGGATTCCTTGTTAAGGCTTACAAAATTATGGTAATTAAGAGAAGTCATTCAAGAAGACCACATATTATATAATTCCATTTATGCAGTAGGCAAGTTCTCCATTATAGAAAGAGCAAAACTATAGTGATAGAAACTGGATTTGTGTGTGTCCACAGTTGGGAGAGGTTGAGGGGGGTGGTTGGAATTGACTGCTATGAATAAAGGGTGTCTTTTGTGGATGATTACAAGGCTCTAACGTGGATTATGATGATGACTGTACAGCTCTGTCAATGTCCTGAAAGCTACTGATGCTTTCACAATCAAAATTGGTGACGTACACATCCATGAACTATGTCTCCATAAAGTAGTTAAAAATTGGGTCTCCACCTTTATCGTACACTGTAATCAGATGTTTGACCGTGCCTTTTAAGTCTTTTGTCATTTACAGATATATTTATACCCTGGTGCTGGCATAAAACATGCCTAATCATCAAGATCCATAGAAAGGCTAAGGAACCAATTACAAACAACTGTTCTGCATCAAGATGATGCTATGTAAAAATTTTAACCCATATGGACTAAAACTAGGAGCTGCCCTGCCCCTGGGGCCCCTAGATCAAGTACTCAAGAGACTTTGACTCCCTGATAGGCAGGGTCAACGTCCATGCTCAGCCTTGAAGCAATTACAGAAGACGGACCTTCACCCTTCTGCCTCCCATAAGAATATGGGAGTAAAATCTCTTGATGGGAGAATGTAAGGGTTAGGAGGGAAAGGGGCAGGGCACAATTTTTGAAAAGAATGACATAGCCCAAGGGCACTCCCTGAGGTGCCATGACAGTTACGCCCTTTCACTAAAAGAGCTGGAATAATCCTCCCACTCATTAGCATACAGAATTACCCAGCACATAAAAGCTAAGAACACCATTTTCTTTCCGGCGCTGGATTCACTCTACAATGGCCCACACTCTGTCTGTGGAGTGCGCTTTCTCTGAATCTGAATAAATCCATTTCAAGGCCTTCTTAAGTAAACAATACAAAGAAACAGAGGAAAGGAATAGAATGGGAAAGCCTAGAGATCTCTTCAAGAAAACTGGAGATATCAAGGGAACTTTTCATGCAAGGATGGGTACAATATAGAACATAAATGGTAAGGACCTAACAGAAACAGAAGAGATTAAGGAAAGGTGACAAGAATACACAGAACTATATTAAAAAGATCTTAATGGGGCTGCCCTGGTGGTCCAGTGGGTAAAGAGTCCGCCTTGCAGTGTAAGGGGCACTGGTTTGATCCCTGGCCCAGGAAGATCCCACATGCTGCGGAGCAGCTGGGCCAGTGTGTCCAATTTCGAGCCAGCACTCTGGAGCACATGCACCCAGAGCAGGTGCTCTGCAATAAGAGAGGCCACTGCAATGAGAGAGGCCACTGCAATGGGAGGCCCACACAGGCCAAAGTATAAAGATGGATGAAAATCAATACATAAAAAGCCAATAAAAGATGCCAAAATTAAAAAATAAAAAAAGGTTTTAATGACCTGATAACTATGATGATATGGTCACATACCTAGAGCTGGACATCCTTGAGTGCAAAGTCAAGTGGGCCCTAGGAAGCATTATTATGAACAAAGCTAGTGGAGGTGATGTCATTTCAACTGAGTTATTTAAAATCCTAAAAGATGATGCTGTTAAAGTAGAGCACTCAATATATCAGCAAGTTTGGAAAACACAGCAGTGGCCACAGGACTGTAAAAGGTCAGTTTTCATTCCATTCCAAAAGAAGGGCAATGCCAAAGAATGTCGTTCATACTACTGTACAACTGTGCTCATATCGCATGCTAGCAAGGTAATGTTCAAAGACCTTCAAGTCAGGCTTTTAGCAGTAATGGGAACAGAGAACTTGCAGATGTGCAAGGTGGGTTTAGAAAAGGCACAGGAACCAGAGACCAAACTGAAAACATCTGTTGGATCATAGAGAAAGCAAGGAAATCCCATAAAAACATCTATTTTTGCTTCAATGACTATACTAAAGCCTTTGACTGTGTAGATCACAATAAAACTATAGAGAATCCTTAATGAGATTGGAATGCCAGAGTACCTTACCTGCCTTCTGAGAAACCTGTATACTGGCCAACAAGCAACAGTTACAACCAGACAGGGAACAACTGACTGATTCCAAATTGGGAAAGTGGTGTATATTGTCACCCTTCTTATTTAACTTATTTGCAGAGCACATCATGTGAAACTGTGGGCTGGATGAGTCACAAGCTGGAATTAAGATTGCCAAGAGAAATATCAATCATCTCAGATATGCAGATAATACCAATCTATTGGCAGGAAATGATGAAGAGCTAAAGAGCCTCTTGATGAGGATGAAAGAGGAGAGTGAAAAAACTGGCTTGAAACTCAACATTCAAAAATGAAGATGATGCCATCCAGCCCCATCACTTCATGGCAAATAGAAGGGCAAAAAAGTGGAAGCAGTGACAGATTTTATTTTGAGGGGTTCAAAATCACTGTATCCATGGTTGACAGCAGCCATGATATTAAAAGACCCTTGCTCTTTGAAAGGAAAGTTATGACTAATTTAGACAGTGTACTAAAAAGCAGAGACATCACTTTGCCAAGAAATGTACCTATAGTCATAACTATGCTTTTTCCGGTAGTCATGTTAGGCCACTAAGAAGGCTGAGTTCCAAATAACTGAGGCTTTCGAACTGTGATGCTGGAGAAGACTCTTTTTTTCTTTCTTTCTTTCTTTTTACTTTTTTTTTCTTTTTGAAGGGGCCACCTTCCCTCTCTCAAAGTTTTCTCCTTATTTCTTTTTTTTTGGGGGGGGGTGGGGAGGGAGGAGGGCGGGTGGGTCACTTCTGTTGGTCTTTTATTTGTCTGTTTTCATTCATCTTTGTTTTTTGGGTGGGGAGGGCCTCCCATCGCGGTGGCCTCTGTTGTCGCAGAGCACCAGCTCTGGGCGCACGCGCTCCAGAGCTCCAGCTCGGTAATTGGACACATCAGTCAAGCCGCTCTGCAGCACGTGGGATCTTCCCAGGCCAGGGATCGAACCGGCGCCCCTTACACTGCAAGGCCATGTCCTTACCCACTGGATCACTAGGGAAGCCCTGGAGAAGACTCTTGAGAGTCCCTTGAACTGCAAGATCAAACCGGTCAATCCTAAAGGAAATCAACCCTGAATATTCATTGGAAGGACTGATGTTTGGCCACCTGATGCAAAGAGCCAGCTCACTGGAAAAGACCCTGATGTTGGGAAGGATTAAGGGCAGGAGGAGAAGGTGGCAATAGAGGATGAAGTGGCTGAATGGCATCACCAACTAATGGAAATGAGTTTGAACAAACTCTGGAAGACAGTGAAGGACAGGGAAGCCTGGAGTGGTGCAGTCCATGTGGTTGCACAGATAGACACAACTTACTGACTGAACAAAAAGAACAATAAAAAAATGGTGTAGATAATACCAATCTATTGGCAGGAAATGATGAAGAGCTAAAGAGCCTCTTGATGAGGATGAAAGAGGAGAGTGAAAAAACTGGCTTGAAACTCAACATTCAAAAATGAAGATGATGCCATCCAGCCCCATCACTTCATGGCAAATAGAAGGGCAAAAAAGTGGAAGCAGTGACAGATTTTATTTTGAGGGGTTCAAAATCACTGTATCCATGGTTGACAGCAGCCATGATATTAAAAGACCCTTGCTCTTTGAAAGGAAAGTTATGACTAATTTAGACAGTGTACTAAAAAGCAGAGACATCACTTTGCCAAGAAATGTACCTATAGTCATAACTATGCTTTTTCCGGTAGTCATGTTAGGCCACTAAGAAGGCTGAGTTCCAAATAACTGAGGCTTTCGAACTGTGATGCTGGAGAAGACTCTTTTTTTCTTTCTTTCTTTCTTTTTACTTTTTTTTTCTTTTTGAAGGGGCCACCTTCCCTCTCTCAAAGTTTTCTCCTTATTTCTTTTTTTTGGGGGGGGGTGAGGAGGGAGGCGGGCGGGTGGGTCACTTCTGTTGGTCTTTTATTTGTCTGTTTTCATTCATCTTTGTTTTTTGGGTGGGGAGGGCCTCCCATCGCGGTGGCCTCTGTTGTCGCAGAGCACCAGCTCTGGGCGCACGCGCTCCAGAGCTCCAGCTCGGTAATTGGACACATCAGTCAAGCCGCTCTGCAGCACGTGGGATCTTCCCAGGCCAGGGATCGAACCGGCGCCCCTTACACTGCAAGGCCATGTCCTTACCCACTGGATCACTAGGGAAGCCCTGGAGAAGACTCTTGAGAGTCCCTTGAACTGCAAGATCAAACCGGTCAATCCTAAAGGAAATCAACCCTGAATATTCATTGGAAGGACTGATGTTTGGCCACCTGATGCAAAGAGCCAGCTCACTGGAAAAGACCCTGATGTTGGGAAGGATTAAGGGCAGGAGGAGAAGGTGGCAATAGAGGATGAAGTGGCTGAATGGCATCACCAACTAATGGAAATGAGTTTGAACAAACTCTGGAAGACAGTGAAGGACAGGGAAGCCTGGAGTGGTGCAGTCCATGTGGTTGCACAGATAGACACAACTTAATGACTGAACAAAAAGAACAATATATGGTGCAGCAATCCCCCTTCTGGACATATGTCTGGACAAAAACAACAAAACTATAGTTTCAGGGGAACTATGTTCAATATCCCACAAAAAAAAATAAAAAGAAGTCATGATGGGGCTACTTTTGAGGATAGGAGTAATAATAATACAGAGTGGTCCCTTAAGGAGGACTTCAGGTGTTGATAATATTTTGTTTGAATTCTTGGTGTTTTTATGGTTATCTTCACCTTATTTTCCCTTGGCAATTCATTTATCTTTACAATTATACCATGAACACTTTCCTATAGTTTTTTCATTCTTCAATTAGATTTTTTAAAGTTTAATATACATATATATATATATATATATATATATATATATATGAATCCATTCAGATATTAAACTCTAGGATTTCTCTTTCTTGAATCTTTGGTGAAAAGTGTGAGATCAGGGTGATATCTCTTAGGTGGTCCTCCTCTTTATTTCAGAAGAGTAGTTTCAGTCCTGTGGTGAGCAGCTGGTCCCTAAGCCAAAAGCAAAAGTTCACTTTATCTGAAGTCTTGACCAATGACTCCAAACATCATCTCCCTTGGTATTTGCTAACTTCCAGAATCTGAAGGTGCGTTTTCAGTAAAGTTAAGCCAAATTCTCTGAACAGTCAGAAAACATAGTTCAAGATCTAGATGCTGGACAAATGCAGTCAAATTTCAATGCTCTGAAGAGACACCAAAAATCTCTGACAATAAAATGGCCACATGAATAGCATCATTCTACAAATTTATCCTACCATCATTTCCTCGGACTCAAAGAGAAATCGGAAATTGGGCAGGGTCCTTACCCACTGGATCACTAGGGAAGCCC
The DNA here is from genome assembly GCA_022376925.1 of Tragulus kanchil. Lineage (NCBI taxonomy): Eukaryota > Metazoa > Chordata > Mammalia > Artiodactyla > Tragulidae > Tragulus > Tragulus kanchil. The sequence goes on along the minus strand of JAIOJX010000005.1, from coordinate 94,012,614 downwards.
TGAGAAGACTCTTGAGAGTCCCTTGAACTGCAAGATCAAACCGGTCAATCCTAAAGGAAATCAACCCTGAATATTCATTGGAAGGACTGATGTTTGGCCACCTGATGCAAAGAGCCAGCTCACTGGAAAAGACCCTGATGTTGGGAAGGATTAAGGGCAGGAGGAGAAGGTGGCAATAGAGGATGAAGTGGCTGAATGGCATCACCAACTAATGGAAATGAGTTTGAACAAACTCTGGAAGACAGTGAAGGACAGGGAAGCCTGGAGTGGTGCAGTCCATGTGGTTGCACAGATAGACACAACTTAATGACTGAACAAAAAGAACAATATATGGTGCAGCAATCCCCCTTCTGGACATATGTCTGGACAAAAACAACAAAACTATAGTTTCAGGGGAACTATGTTCAATATCCCACAAAAAAAAATAAAAAGAAGTCATGATGGGGCTACTTTTGAGGATAGGAGTAATAATAATACAGAGTGGTCCCTTAAGGAGGACTTCAGGTGTTGATAATATTTTGTTTGAATTCTTGGTGTTTTTATGGTTATCTTCACCTTATTTTCCCTTGGCAATTCATTTATCTTTACAATTATACCATGAACACTTTCCTATAGTTTTTTCATTCTTCAATTAGATTTTTTAAAGTTTAATATACATATATATATATATATATATATATATATATATATGAATCCATTCAGATATTAAACTCTAGGATTTCTCTTTCTTGAATCTTTGGTGAAAAGTGTGAGATCAGGGTGATATCTCTTAGGTGGTCCTCCTCTTTATTTCAGAAGAGTAGTTTCAGTCCTGTGGTGAGCAGCTGGTCCCTAAGCCAAAAGCAAAAGTTCACTTTATCTGAAGTCTTGACCAATGACTCCAAACATCATCTCCCTTGGTATTTGCTAACTTCCAGAATCTGAAGGTGCGTTTTCAGTAAAGTTAAGCCAAATTCTCTGAACAGTCAGAAAACATAGTTCAAGATCTAGATGCTGGACAAATGCAGTCAAATTTCAATGCTCTGAAGAGACACCAAAAATCTCTGACAATAAAATGGCCACATGAATAGCATCATTCTACAAATTTATCCTACCATCATTTCCTCGGACCAGTCAAAGAGAAATCATTGAAGTAAGTGGTATGAAGAAGAGAAAATTGGGGAAATATCTATGTGGGTCTTTAGTTAAGGCAGTACGTTTGAAAAGGAATGAAACCTGAAATACTGTGGACAAAATAGTGCTTCATCTTTGTTTTTTTGTTTGTTTGTTTGTTTTTTAAACCTTTATTTTACTTTTAACTTTTACAGAGTTTTGTTGTTTACAGATATGTATGTTCCCAGATTAGTCATATGTATATCCCCCCCTTCCCACCCCTCCCGACCATCACACAGCACCCCTGAAGGATCCCCTTTTCTCACAGAGCAATGACTATAGCTATTTTCTTCACTTATGATAGTACAGGCCTTCATGCTACTTCCTTTACACCTCCTACCCTCTGTTCCTTCCCCACAATGTCCATATGTCCACTGTCCATGTCTGGCTTTCCATCGCTTCACTGCATGTGCCATCATCACCATCCTGCTAGATTCCATGTATATGTGTTAATATATTGTATTTGTCCTTCTTTTTCTGACTGACTTCACTTCTTATGATACGTTCTAGATCCAGCCACCTCATTAGGGCTGATTCTTCTGCATTTCTCTTTATAGTTGTGTAGTATTCCATTGTATATATGTACCAGAGCTTTTGGATCCATTCATTCGTCGGTGGGCATCTAGGTTGGTTCCATGTTCTAGTTATTGTTTAGAGAGCTGCAATGAACATTGGGGTACAGGTGCTTCTTTCAGATTTGATTTCATCAGGGTCTAAGCCTAAGAGTGGGATTGCTGGGTCGTATGGTGCTTCTAGTTTTAGCTTTTTAAGAAATCTCCATACTGTCTTCCATAGAGGCTGTATCAATTTACATTCCCACCAGCAATGCAAGAGGGTTCCCTTTTCTCCGCACCCTCTCCAGCATTTATTGTCTGTCGATTTGTGGATGATGGCCATTCTGACAGGTGTGAGGTGATATTTCATTGTACTTTTGATTTGCATTTCTCTAATTATAAGTGAAGTTGAGCATCGTTTCATGTGCTTTTGGGCCATCTGTATGTCGTCTTTGGAGAGGTGTCTGTTTAGGTCCTTTTCCCATTTTTTGATTGGGTTGTTCGTTTTTCCGGTGCTGAGTTGTCTGAGTTGCTTGTATATTTTGGAGATTAATTCTTTGTCTGTTGTTTCATTTGCTATGATTTTCTCCCATTCTGTGAGCTATCTGTTCAGCTCTTTTGTGATCATCTTTGTTTTAATATTTCTTTGATTTCTGGTGATGCTGTATATTTTTCATATACTTAGCAACTAATTGTACTTTTAAAAAAATAATTACATTTCTATTTTCTAAGACATTCATTTTTTTTCATATTTTAATAGCTTTGAAGTTGGATCTTGTAATGCATCTTAAAGTAAATGTCCTGGGGCTTCCCTGCTGGTCCAGTGGGTAAGGACACCACCTTGCAGTGCAAGGGGTGTCGGTTTGATCCCTGGCCTGGGAAGATCCCACGTGCCGCGGAGCAGCTGGACCAAAGTGTCCAACGATGGAGCCGGAGCTCTGGAGTGCATGCGCCCAGGGCCAGTGCTCTGCAGTGACAGAGGCCACTGGGATGGGAGGCCCTCCCGGGCCAAAGAACAAAGATGAATGAAAACAGATAAATGAAAGACCAATAGAAGTGGCCCCCCCAAAAAAATAAAATTAAAAAATAAAAATTAAAAAAAAGTAAATGTCCTGTCATAATTTAACTGTCCATATATTTTCTTTTGCAATAGTAAATAGAGTGCTGAGGCACCTGGCAGTCCGTTTCATTGTAGATTGTATGAAAAGCTGCAACAGGATATACTTTTTCTATTTTTATTGCATGTTGGATGTCTGTCTTTCAACTTGTAAGGGTGGTTTATTAAGAGTGAAATATTTGTCTCATAGTCATTAAATATATTTTCTCAGTTTGTGTTTTAACTTTCTGTTATATCCTTTGTGGTTTCTGCTTTTTGTTTCATGCTGTATCAAATTAATGTAAGAATTGCAAAGACACGGCTGACAGCAAGCTGTTAGGGAAAGAACCTATTCGGGAAGAGTTCCTGGGCGAGATCCACGGGTCCAAGAGGTGGGCCAGTGAAGTTGCGCCACGGAGATGGGATGAGGAGGTTTTATTGGGGAGGAAAAGGAGAGAAAAAAAGGGGGCGGGGGATTCTTTAGAGTAGCCGCAAAGTCTTTTGTCATGTCTTTCCGGTGCTGAGTTGTCTGAGTTTTGGAGATTAATTCTTTGTCTGTTGTTTCATTTGCTATGATTTTCTCCCATTCTGTGAGCTATCTGTTCAGCTCTTTTGTGATCATCTTTGTTTTAATATTTCTTTGATTTCTGGTGATGCTGTATATTTTTCATATACTTAGCAACTAATTGTACTTTTAAAAAAATAATTACATTTCTATTTTCTAAGACATTCATTTTTTTTCATATTTTAATAGCTTTGAAGTTGGATCTTGTAATGCATCTTAAAGTAAATGTCCTGGGGCTTCCCTGCTGGTCCAGTGGGTAAGGACACCACCTTGCAGTGCAAGGGGTGTCGGTTTGATCCCTGGCCTGGGAAGATCCCACGTGCCGCGGAGCAGCTGGACCAAAGTGTCCAACGATGGAGCCGGAGCTCTGGAGTGCATGCGCCCAGGGCCAGTGCTCTGCAGTGACAGAGGCCACTGGGATGGGAGGCCCTCCCGGGCCAAAGAACAAAGATGAATGAAAACAGATAAATGAAAGACCAATAGAAGTGGCCCCCCCAAAAAAATAAAATTAAAAAATAAAAATTAAAAAAAAGTAAATGTCCTGTCATAATTTAACTGTCCATATATTTTCTTTTGCAATAGTAAATAGAGTGCTGAGGCACCTGGCAGTCCGTTTCATTGTAGATTGTATGAAAAGCTGCAACAGGATATACTTTTTCTATTTTTATTGCATGTTGGATGTCTGTCTTTCAACTTGTAAGGGTGGTTTATTAAGAGTGAAATATTTGTCTCATAGTCATTAAATATATTTTCTCAGTTTGTGTTTTAACTTTCTGTTATATCCTTTGTGGTTTCTGCTTTTTGTTTCATGCTGTATCAAATTAATGTAAGAATTGCAAAGACACGGCTGACAGCAAGCTGTTAGGGAAAGAACCTATTCGGGAAGAGTTCCTGGGCGAGATCCACGGGTCCAAGAGGTGGGCCAGTGAAGTTGCGCCACGGAGATGGGATGAGGAGGTTTTATTGGGGAGGAAAAGGAGAGAAAAAAAGGGGGCGGGGGATTCTTTAGAGTAGCCGCAGAAACAAAGTCTTTGTCCAAATTGAGCGGGAAATTAGTGATGAGTCTGCTGTCCTTGAGTTGTCTGTGGGCATGGGGGTGTGCAGTTCTTGTTACTTTCCAGACCTGGTGGACAATCTTTATGGCCAGAGAGAACTCTTTATCGTCGGCCTTGAGAGGCTCCCAGGTGCCAGCAGACCAGCAACCGGCCCTATAATGCTGACCCTTCAGGGCCAGGGAGTTTGCAGCTGCCTTGTTAACCCCTTAATAGCCTACCAACCTAACAATTATGTTCTTAAAATCTTTTATTTATATTCTAAGTAATTGATGATTTGCTGTTTAAATTTGCATTCTGAATTCATGTACTTATTTTCTCAAATCATTAACTGAATATTCCAAACTACCTCCAGTCTGAAATAACAAATTTAATATATACTCAGTTCTTATGTATTTAGACCTGTTTCTATTTTCCTTTGAAGCCAGCATCAAATTTTAAATTATGGTTTATAATACAGATTTCCAATACAATTTTATACCTATTCTCTGAGGTTATATACTTCCTGATGAAGTTTAAAATTACTTGCCAAGGAAAACAAAACCAAACTCTCAGGAAAAAACAAATGTCATCTGACTGAATAAGTTTTATAGAGTTTTCTGTAAGAATAAGTACAAATAGGCTTCTCTGGTGGCTGAGTTCGTAAAGAATCTGCCTGCAGTGCAGGAGACGAGGGTTTGATCCCTGTGTTGGGAAGATCCCCTGAAGAAGGGAATGGTAACCCTCTCCAGTATTCTGGGGCTTCCCCTGGTGGTCCAGTGGGTAAGGACACCGCCTCGCAGTGCAAGGGGTGTCGGTTTGATCCCTGGCCTGGGAAGATCCCACGTGCCGCGGAGCAGCTGGACTGATGTGTCCAATTACCAAGCAGGAGCTCTGGGGAGCATGCGCCCAGAGCCGGCACTCTGCGGTGACAGAGGCCACCGCGATGGGAGGCTCACAGGAGCCAAAGAACAAAGACGGATGAAAATAGAGAAATGAAAGACCAATAGAAGTGGTCCGCCCATCCCCCTCCCTCCCCACTCCACCCCTCAAAAGATAAATAAATAAAAAATAAATGTTTTTTAAAAAAGAATAAGTACGAATATTAAAAAATTGAATTTTCCCTGATTCAAAAAAGGGGCAAGATTTTCCTCCCCTCTTTTCTTAGACCATTACCTTGAGAAAATTTGTAACTGAAGTCCTTTTTCTGTCCCTTTGAGATGCATACAAACCTTTTAAAAAAGTAAATCAGTCTCTTGTTTGTTTTACCACCCAAGAATGCCTTTCTTAAAAGCTTTGGAGTCATGTCTTTGAAATGTAAACAGACATCAAGGAACATAGCACCCCATATCCCCTTGTCTGTGGTAAACTCCTAGATTCTAAGGTCAAAGTTGTAACTACTTGCTTGATACTGAGATACAAGAAGTTTTAATTTTCATTTGGATAAAGGCAATTAACTAATAGAGATGGTCACCCCAATCACCATGTGAATTTAGGATGAACAATGCGTAGTTTAATGGTGTTGTCAAGTTCTTTTACTTCTTAGTACACAGAAAGGGCTATCTGCCTGTCTACATTTTTTTTCCAATACAATTTTATACCTATTCTCTGAGGTTATATACTTCCTGATGAAGTTTAAAATTACTTGCCAAGGAAAACAAAACCAAACTCTCAGGAAAAAACAAATGTCATCTGACTGAATAAGTTTTATAGAGTTTTCTGTAAGAATAAGTACAAATAGGCTTCTCTGGTGGCTGAGTTCGTAAAGAATCTGCCTGCAGTGCAGGAGACGAGGGTTTGATCCCTGTGTTGGGAAGATCCCCTGAAGAAGGGAATGGTAACCCTCTCCAGTATTCTGGGGCTTCCCCTGGTGGTCCAGTGGGTAAGGACACCGCCTCGCAGTGCAAGGGGTGTCGGTTTGATCCCTGGCCTGGGAAGATCCCACGTGCCGCGGAGCAGCTGGACTGATGTGTCCAATTACCAAGCAGGAGCTCTGGGGAGCATGCGCCCAGAGCCGGCACTCTGCGGTGACAGAGGCCACCGCGATGGGAGGCTCACAGGAGCCAAAGAACAAAGACGGATGAAAATAGAGAAATGAAAGACCAATAGAAGTGGTCCGCCCATCCCCCTCCCTCCCCACTCCACCCCTCAAAAGATAAATAAATAAAAAATAAATGTTTTTTAAAAAAGAATAAGTACGAATATTAAAAAATTGAATTTTCCCTGATTCAAAAAAGGGGCAAGATTTTCCTCCCCTCTTTTCTTAGACCATTACCTTGAGAAAATTTGTAACTGAAGTCCTTTTTCTGTCCCTTTGAGATGCATACAAACCTTTTAAAAAAGTAAATCAGTCTCTTGTTTGTTTTACCACCCAAGAATGCCTTTCTTAAAAGCTTTGGAGTCATGTCTTTGAAATGTAAACAGACATCAAGGAACATAGCACCCCATATCCCCTTGTCTGTGGTAAACTCCTAGATTCTAAGGTCAAAGTTGTAACTACTTGCTTGATACTGAGATACAAGAAGTTTTAATTTTCATTTGGATAAAGGCAATTAACTAATAGAGATGGTCACCCCAATCACCATGTGAATTTAGGATGAACAATGCGTAGTTTAATGGTGTTGTCAAGTTCTTTTACTTCTTAGTACACAGAAAGGGCTATCTGCCTGTCTACATAAAAGTGTGATGCTTCTGTCTGTAAACTCATTAACGGATTGCCTGGAAGGCTCATCGCGGTTTGGTTTAACGGCTACTTCATTGAGATAATTTTTTCTTTTCTCCCTTTGCAGGTAAGACTTTCTGGGTTTGCAAGAGCTTATTTTAAATTATTTCCCCAACATCTCCCACTCAGGAAGCTGATGTGTGTGTGTGTGTGTGTGTGTGTGTGTGTGTGTGTGTGTGCATAAATAGATACACACAGTTGCGCACATATTCAAATTTGTGTATATATATATATATATATTTCTCTAATGAATTCTACACGGTTTTAATTTTATTTATTTTTATTTATTTTTAACTAAAATTTAATATTTTTGTAATTACTTTGAGAGGAAACGTTTGTATTGTCACAAGATGTCATAAATTTAGGTCAGGAAATCAGCATATATTCAGTCTACAGTCTTTAGTGAAATGATGGTTAAAATATATCATAAGCGTAAAATTTGAGTAAAAAAATCTCGGAAGAGTGTGCACCTAACACAAGGCGAGATTTTTCCTTTTGTAAAGTTGAATGTGTGCGACTCATGACTCTTCTCTTAGTTTATTCGTGTTTTCTCTTCAGCACGTTTCATGTACCATTTCCCAAATTTGAAACCTAATACTCTTTTTAAAGATTTATTTATTCATTTATTTTTGGCTGGGTCTTCCTGGCTGCTCGAGGGCTCTGTCTAGTTCCCTCAAGCCGAAGCTACTCTTGGTGGTGGACGGAGTACAGGTTCTGGGTACTCGGGCTTAGTTGCTTCGGCGCATGTCGGATCTTCCTGCATTGGCAGACAGATTCGTAACCGCAAGACCACAAGGGAAACCCCGAAAGCTAATATTCTTAAGATAAAGTCAGCTGTTACAGGGTATCATTCTTTGAAAGTACTACTGCACGCTGTTCCAGTACTATCTTTAAATTACTATGGATACTCTGTACAACCTCAAGACAGCAATTAACTAATAGAGATGGTCACCCCAATCACCATGTGAATTTAGGATGAACAATGCGTAGTTTAATGGTGTTGTCAAGTTCTTTTACTTCTTAGTACACAGAAAGGGCTATCTGCCTGTCTACATAAAAGTGTGATGCTTCTGTCTGTAAACTCATTAACGGATTGCCTGGAAGGCTCATCGCGGTTTGGTTTAACGGCTACTTCATTGAGATAATTTTTTCTTTTCTCCCTTTGCAGGTAAGACTTTCTGGGTTTGCAAGAGCTTATTTTAAATTATTTCCCCAACATCTCCCACTCAGGAAGCTGATGTGTGTGTGTGTGTGTGTGTGTGTGTGTGTGTGTGTGTGTGCATAAATAGATACACACAGTTGCGCACATATTCAAATTTGTGTATATATATATATATATATTTCTCTAATGAATTCTACACGGTTTTAATTTTATTTATTTTTATTTATTTTTAACTAAAATTTAATATTTTTGTAATTACTTTGAGAGGAAACGTTTGTATTGTCACAAGATGTCATAAATTTAGGTCAGGAAATCAGCATATATTCAGTCTACAGTCTTTAGTGAAATGATGGTTAAAATATATCATAAGCGTAAAATTTGAGTAAAAAAATCTCGGAAGAGTGTGCACCTAACACAAGGCGAGATTTTTCCTTTTGTAAAGTTGAATGTGTGCGACTCATGACTCTTCTCTTAGTTTATTCGTGTTTTCTCTTCAGCACGTTTCATGTACCATTTCCCAAATTTGAAACCTAATACTCTTTTTAAAGATTTATTTATTCATTTATTTTTGGCTGGGTCTTCCTGGCTGCTCGAGGGCTCTGTCTAGTTCCCTCAAGCCGAAGCTACTCTTGGTGGTGGACGGAGTACAGGTTCTGGGTACTCGGGCTTAGTTGCTTCGGCGCATGTCGGATCTTCCTGCATTGGCAGACAGATTCGTAACCGCAAGACCACAAGGGAAACCCCGAAAGCTAATATTCTTAAGATAAAGTCAGCTGTTACAGGGTATCATTCTTTGAAAGTACTACTGCACGCTGTTCCAGTACTATCTTTAAATTACTATGGATACTCTGTACAACCTCAAGACAGTTTCCTGTTTCCAAGAACGCACACTGAGGTGGCCAGCTCTCACCCGCTGCCACTGCGAGTGAAAAAAGGATCAGCTCAGACTGAGGGAAGCAGCCGAGCCTCGTGACGTCACCCAAAGTGGAAGCGCAATTCCCGAGTGGGGCGCCGAAGCCTTCCGCGCATGAGCAATTCCACCTCCTTTCCGTAGTCGCCATTCTCCTTCTCATGCCCCAGTGGGGAGCGGACTCGGGAGCCTCCAGGTCCGCTCAGCACCGCAGAGGGCGGGGTCTGGAACCTGCGGGCCAGGAGCGGAGGCCGAGCCCCTGCAGGTGTGTCGGAGGCCTCTCAGAGGGCGTTAGGCCGGGTTGGGGAAAGCTGAGGTTTCCGCGGCTGCGCCAAGTCGGGGAATCTGGAAGCCGCCCCCTCTGAGCGCCCGACTGGCCTCCGAGGTCTGGGGAGGGGCCAGGCAGGGGGCCTGGCGGGGAGGATGGTTATCCGCGGTCTGGTTCCTTCCCAGAAGCCGCGTTTCTCGACCTGCGTGGGACTGCTCGAGGAGGCCTGGGGCACGGGGCTTAGCGGGGACGCGCGAGAGAACGGCCTATTGTGACGTGGACCCCAAGCCCGTCACGTTCGCGCTGGCGCGTGGGCGGCGCTGAGTGCTGGAGACGTGGCGCTGTGAAGCCCGAGGGATCTGGGCTCAGCTCCAGCGCCCGCCGGCAAATGGGCAGGTTAATCTGGGTACGACTCGGATACTCATCTGTAAGATTATAATAGCCTTTAGGGTTGTTTCTTGTATTAGATAGGGTAGTGTATAAGGATTCAATAAAGGTGAGCTGCTTTTCTCATTACAAGGTATGCTGTGCTTTTCATTATTGGCTTATTTAATCATAACCATCCTTTGAATCGGTATTAACCGACTTCATATTAATAAATGCAAACACTAAAGGTTCAGAGATATAATGCGGCTTAGCAATTACTAGCAGGTAGGATTTAAATTCTGATTTGTTTTACTTTGTATTCAAACTTGTTTGCCATCCTATGATCCACAGTCGGGTTTTATTCAATACAGTGATTGTCCCGGAGCATCACCAGAGTGTAGTGATCTAATCTTACCCTGCAGAATTCTATTTTCCTTAGAAGTCTTGTGTGAAAGGCTAATTAAGGCCCTTCCTGCATTTTCTGATCTGTCTCTATTATAAGATGACTGTTAAACATAAAATTTAAACCACAGGTGAAGCCCTGAATTTTAAGTCTTATTGGAGAAGTTTAAGAATCCTATCCAGGCCAGGTTAGAAATTAGACAGACTTTTTTTAAAAGATGAAAACTGATTTCATCCATGCTGATAAAACTTCGACATCATCCATGCTCCAAGGTGATATCATAATGCCTCTGATTGGATGGTGCATCTAGGTTTGCTTAGTAAGTAGGCATTCTGTAAGAACCAGGCAGCTAGAAGTGATATCCTCTGCATATGAGGACCTCAGCATTATGGCATCTAGTTAACTTTTGCTCCCTACACGAAGTGCCTATTTTGGGATTATGGTGCCAAATTGTTATTTTAGAAGTTATAGTTGTGCCACTGTCAACAGATTAGATGGCCACGCCCGAATTCATCAAGGCCCAACTCCACTTTACCCTAGGCCCCAGCCCAAGGGTGGAGAGAATAGTGAACTCCTGAGTTCTGTTGGATTTGTGGTGCTGAATTAAGGACTTAATAGAATTAGAATAGTACATGAGTGTTTAAAATTACCTAATTCCTTCTCATGTTAAAGGTAATAGCATAAAAGTTAAGAGAGTCACTAGGTTTGTTAATAACAGAGTTTAGCATAGAACTGAAGCTTACATGGTCACTATACCATTTGTAGTCAAAACAAGTTTTGGAGGAAGTGGTTTTGGAGAAACTGAAATTTAGGGAGAAGAAACATTTTCTTTTTGAGACCTTTGAAGACTTTCTAATCTTGTGAGGTTTATAACATTAATAGGAAAAACTGTTATGATATATATAACTTAAAGCTTTCTCATATTAATAGAAATTTCTCTTTACAAACATCATTTGTAATGCTAGCATAGGGTTCCATTCTTTGGATATACATTATATACCTTGATTACCTGATCTGCTATAATTAGTCATTTAAGTTTTCAGTTCTTTTGTATTACTTAGTAATGGACACATAATTTTTTAAATAAATATTTACTTATTTGACTGTGCTGGGTCTTAGTTGCATTGTCCCGGAGCATCACCAGATTAAACATAGAAATTTCCAAACTTGTGTGAAAGGCTAATTAAGGCCCTTCCTGCATTTTCTGATCTGTCTCTATTATAAGATGACTGTTAAACATAAAATTTAAACCACAGGTGAAGCCCTGAATTTTAAGTCTTATTGGAGAAGTTTAAGAATCCTATCCAGGCCAGGTTAGAAATTAGACAGACTTTTTTTAAAAGATGAAAACTGATTTCATCCATGCTGATAAAACTTCGACATCATCCATGCTCCAAGGTGATATCATAATGCCTCTGATTGGATGGTGCATCTAGGTTTGCTTAGTAAGTAGGCATTCTGTAAGAACCAGGCAGCTAGAAGTGATATCCTCTGCATATGAGGACCTCAGCATTATGGCATCTAGTTAACTTTTGCTCCCTACACGAAGTGCCTATTTTGGGATTATGGTGCCAAATTGTTATTTTAGAAGTTATAGTTGTGCCACTGTCAACAGATTAGATGGCCACGTCAGAATTCATCAAGGCCCAACTCCACTTTACCCTAGGCCCCAGCCCAAGGGTGGAGAGAATAGTGAACTCCTGAGTTCTGTTGGATTTGTGGTGCTGAATTAAGGACTTAATAGAATTAGAATAGTACATGAGTGTTTAAAATTACCTAATTCCTTCTCATGTTAAAGGTAATAGCATAAAAGTTAAGAGAGTCACTAGGTTTGTTAATAACAGAGTTTAGCATAGAACTGAAGCTTACATGGTCACTATACCATTTGTAGTCAAAACAAGTTTTGGAGGAAGTGGTTTTGGAGAAACTGAAATTTAGGGAGAAGAAACATTTTCTTTTTGAGACCTTTGAAGACTTTCTAATCTTGTGAGGTTTATAACATTAATAGGAAAAACTGTTATGATATATATAACTTAAAGCTTTCTCATATTAATAGAAATTTCTCTTTACAAACATCATTTGTAATGCTAGCATAGGGTTCCATTCTTTGGATATACATTATATACCTTGATTACCTGATCTGCTATAATTAGTCATTTAAGTTTTCAGTTCTTTTGTATTACTTAGTAATGGACACATAATTTTTTAAATAAATATTTACTTATTTGACTGTGCTGGGTCTTAGTTGCAGTACGTGGGATCTAGCTCCCTGAGCAGGGCTCAAACCCAGGCCTCCTGCATTGGAAGCCAGGAGTCTTAGCCACTAGGCCACCAGAGAACTCCCCCTAATGGACACATAATTTTTGAAACAGCCAACAGGAAATAAATGTTTAGATTCAAATATTTCCCAGATTCATCAAGATTATATGAGTCACCAATGAACAGGTGGGTACTCCTTTATTGTGGTCCTTCCTATTCCTTCTCATGGCTCAAAGGGACATTTTCCCAAACGTTTATCTTTTACTAAAATGTTGTATGTCAATTTCTCACAGGTGATCCTGACTACAAGATAAGATCTCTTATGACTTCTGTCTTTCAGCTTTCCCTGTTCTGACTTCATAGTTTCTATATTTTCCAATAGCAGCAGAAAATGAACAAGTACAGGGTGAGTCATTTATTTACCTCTTTATTTCACTCTCTGTGTATGTTTTCAGTGAGTTTTATGAAAGAGAGCCTGTATATTAGAAAAGTGGAAATCATTTTAAAAAGTCACCTTTGAGGGAACTACTCTTTGAATACAACAGGAGTTACAAGATGTACTCTGGGAACCACAAGAGCCTTTCACTGGGTCTATGAGGTCAAAACATAATGTGTGGGCTCAGACTCCTCTGTCCATGGACTATTCCAGGCAAGAACAGTGGACAAGTGGTCATTTCCTACTCCAGGGGATCGTCCCAGCCCAGGGACTGAACGTTCATCGCTGCCGCTTCCTGCATTGGCAGGCAGATTCTTTACCACTGAGCCACCTGGGAAGCCCTTCAAAGCATAATACCAAAATGAAAATTGCCTTTCACACTGATGAAATTAGCACTGGTGGTGTAAAAGCAAAAGACAGCTGCCTGTCTGCTATAAATCACTGTGATGACACCAATGACATTGTATTCCTCTACAGTATACATAGTAGAAAGATTTGCCACCTTTACTTAAGGATGTCTTTTATGAAAGAGTAAAACTTATTAATTTTATTAAATCTTGACCTTTGAGTACAGATCGTTTTCATACTCAGCAGGATAAAGTGGGAAGTTCACATAAATTTGCTGCATACTGATGTATAGTTGTCTTGAAAAGCACTTAAGTGATTTATGAGCTCACCTAGCTACTTTTTCTTCGTGGAATATCATCTTTATATGAAAGAGTAACTGGCGGACAAATTATGGTATTCACACATTTTCTCAAAAATGAGTGAAAAAAAATTGAGTGAAAGGAGCTTGTCATTTCACAGAAAATACCTGTTAGTGTTTGTTGCTAATGTTAAAAATTGTGCTTTCAAGTAAAAATCAGAATGTTGGAAAAACTTGCAGAGTTAACAAATGCTAATACTTAAACACGCTTCTGATGAGATTGGTAAGAGTATTAATGAAGGTGATTTTTTAATATTAATAAAGTGTGTCACTATTTGAGCAATATTTCTGATGTATATGTGCTCAAAGGCAAACTCCAGCAGTTTAAGAGGACAGACTAAGGAAGAGGGAATAAGTAGGTTAGGGAATGCCACTCTAAAAAGTAATGTTTGAGGACTATCTTGAATTAAATGAGACATATCCAGGTAGAAATCTGGAAGAAGAACATTCTACATAGATGGAATAGCAAATGCAGATGCCCTGAGGCATGTTCCAGAAACTAGGCAAGGTGAACTTGGGGGATAACAGTAAAACATAAGGTCTAAGAGATAGAAGGGAGCAGAATATGTCTGACTTTGTTGGCTGTAGAAGACATTAACTTTTATTCATTAATGTATTTTTAAAAACCATACTTTATGCACATAGTAATATATAATGTATATGTATAATTTAGGGAATACTGATTAAGTAACACAACTCCATGCCCTATCTGGCATAAGCAATGAAAATTACTAATACTTTTGAAGCCCTTGTGTACCCTTTCTTAATCTCATCCCACCATTACCCAGAGAAAATTATGAATTCTGTGGTAACAATTTCTTTGCTTCTTAAACTTAATTTTTAAAAACAAAACAGCATATTTAGCAATTAATGAAATGCCCTGCCCTTTGGTAAGTGCTTGACTTGGTTTATCTTACATAGTTCTCTCAAGCCAGCTTGTGAAGTGTTATTATAAATTTCTGTATCATAAATTTCCAGTGTGGAAATTTTCTATTATTAATTAGAAATCATAGCCTTTGTGTCTGATGGTGGAATAAAAGATACTCTAGAAGGAGGGAAAATTTTTAACCTTTTCTAAAGTTCTGCTTTGGTCAGTGTTGAACACATTTATATTTTACATGTGAAAATTTCCTTACCGGGCTTCCCTTGGTGGTCTAGTGGGTAAGGACACTGCCTTGCAGTGCAAGGGGCGCTGGTTCGATCCCGGGCCTGGGAAGATCCCACGTGCCGCGGAGCGGCTGGACTGCTGTGTCCAGTCACCGAGCCGGAGCTCTGGAGCGCATGCGCCCAGAGCCGGCGCTCTGCGACAATAGACGCCACCGCGATGGGAGGCCCACAGGAGCCAAAGAACAAAGATGGATGAAAATGGAGAAATGAAAGACCAATAGAAGTGGCCCGCCCGCTCCGCTCCCTCCCCAACCCAACCCCTGCCCAAAATAAATAAATAAATAAATCTTTAAAAAAAAAAAAGAAAATTTCCTTATCCAGCATTAATTCAGGGGTGGCACATGATGTTTTTCTTACTGTCAGTCTGGGACAACAGAAACAACTAGTGACCCTTTTTGTTTCCTGAAGTAATTTTTAAGTGTAGTCATCAGTATGAACTCTTGAAAAAGTTTATTTTATTTAGATAATTGGATTTTTAAAAGGCATTTTGGCCAAATTAGAAGATCTCCTGTTTTATTCCTTCTTACATCTCTCAAGTTATGTAGGGAAGACATATATATTATGTTTTTAAAATTTTATGCACATAGTAATATATAATGTATATGTATAATTTAGGAATACTGATTAAGTAACACAACTCCATGCCCTATCTGGCATAAGCAATGAAAATTACTAATACTTTTGAAGCCCTTGTGTACCCTTTCTTAATCTCATCCCACCATTACCCAGAGAAAATTATGAATACTGTGGTAACAATTTCCTTGCTTCTTAAATTTAAATTTTTTAAAAAACAAAACAGCATATTTAGCAATTAATGAAATGCCCTGCCCTTTGGTAAGTGCTTGACTTGGTTTATCTTACATAGTTCTCTCAAGCCAGCTTGTGAAGTGTTATTATAAATTTCTGTATCATAAATTTCCAGTGTGGAAATTTTCTATTATTAATTAGAAATCATAGCCTTTGTGTCTGATGGTGGAATAAAAGATACTCTAGAAGGAGGGAAAATTTTTAACCTTTTCTAAAGTTCTGCTTTGGTCAGTGTTGAACACATTTATATTTTACATGTGAAAATTTCCTTACCGGGCTTCCCTTGGTGGTCTAGTGGGTAAGGACACCGCCTTGCAGTGCAAGGGGCGCCGGTTTGATCCCTGGCCTGGGAAGATCCCACGTGCCAGTGGAGTGGCTAGACCGATGTGTCCAATTACCAAGCCGGAGCTCTGAGGCGCATGCGCCCAAAGCCTGCGCTCTGCAACAACAGACGCCACCATGATGGGAGGCCCACAGGAGCCAAGGAACAAAGACGGATGAAAATAGAGAAATGAAAGACCAATAGAAGTGGCCCGCCTGCTCCGCTCCCTCCCCAACCCAACCCCTGCCCAAAATAAATAAATAAATAAATCTTTAAAAAAAAAAAAGAAAATTTCCTTATCCAGCATTAATTCAGGGGTGGCACATGATGTTTTTCTTACTGTCAGTCTGGGACAACAGAAACAACTAGTGACCCTTTTTGTTTCCTGAAGTAATTTTTAAGTGTAGTCATCAGTATGAACTCTTGAAAAAGTTTATTTTATTTAGATAATTGGATTTTTAAAAGGCATTTTGGCCAAATTAGAAGATCTCCTGTTTTATTCCTTCTTACATCTCTAAAGTTCTACTAGCATTGGTTTTTTTTCTGTTTGAAAATAAACAATTATTGTTTTTATTCTGCTTTCTCATTTTAGTGAGGATCTGCTGGTGAAAAATTCTCAGTTTTCTTTTCTTTTTTTTTTAAAGATTTATTTATTTAGGTGGGGGTGGGTGGGGAGGGAGGGGGAGCAGGCGGGCCACTTCTATTGGTCTTTCATTTGTCCATTTTCATCCATCTTTGTTCTTTGGCCCCTGTGGGCCTCCCATTGCGGTGGCCTCTGTTGTCGCAGAGCACTGACTCTGGGCGCATGTGCTCCAGAGCTCCAGCTTGGTAATTGGATGCATCGGTCCAGCTGCTCCATGGCACATGGGATCTTCCCAGGCCAGGGATCGAACCGGCGCCCCTTGCACTGCAAGGCGGTGTCCTTACCCACTGAACCACCAGGGAAGCCCCCTCAGTTTTCTTTATATAAAATATCCATGAAGAGCTTTTTCATTGTGTATGGAAATCTTGGTTGACTGTTCTTACCTTCTAAAACACTGAAATTCATTCACCATCTTCTACTACTGGTACTATTGAAAACTCACCTGTTAACTTGTCAGAGTTTCAAAAAAAATTTGTTTGGGGCTAGTTGCTTTTTTTTTTAAGTTTTTTTGGGTCTTTTTGGCCACTTCTATTGGTCTTTCATTTATTTCCATCTTTGTTCTTTGACCTGTGTGGGCCTCCTATCACAGTGGCCTCTGTCATTGCAGAGCACTGGCCCCAGGCGCATGCGCTCCAGGGCTCCATGAAAAATGGAGAAATGAAAGACCAATAGAAGTGGCCCCGCTCCGCTCCCTCCCCAACCCAACCCCTGCCCAAAATAAATAAATAAATAAATCTTTAAAAAAAGAAAATTTCCTTATCCAGCATTAATTCAGGGGTGGCACATGATGTTTTTCTTACTGTCAGTCTGGGACAACAGAAACAACTAGTGACCCTTTTTGTTTCCTGAAGTAATTTTTAAGTGTAGTCATCAGTATGAACTCTTGAAAAAGTTTATTTTATTTAGATAATTGGATTTTTAAAAGGCATTTTGGCCAAATTAGAAGATCTCCTGTTTTATTCCTTCTTACATCTCTAAAGTTCTACTAGCATTGGTTTTTTTTCTGTTTGAAAATAAACAATTATTGTTTTTATTCTGCTTTCTCATTTTAGTGAGGATCTGCTGGTGAAAAATTCTCAGTTTTCTTTTCTTTTTTTTTTAAAGATTTATTTATTTAGGTGGGGGGGGTGAGGAGGGAGGGAAGCAGGCGGCTACTTCTATTGGTCTTTCATTTGTCCATTTTCATCCATCTTTGTTCTTCGGCCCATGTGGGCCTCCCATCGCGGCGGTGGCCTCTGTCGTCGCAGAGCACTGACTCTGGGCGCACGCGCCCCAGAGCTCCGGCTCCGTAATTGGACGCATCAGTCCAGCCGCTCCGCGGCACGTGGGATCTTCCCAGGCCAGGGATCGAACCGGCGCCCCTTGCACTGCAAGGCGGTGTCCTTACCCACTGAACCACCAGGGAAGCCCCCTCAGTTTTCTTTATATAAAATATCCATGAAGAGCTTTTTCATTGTGTATGGAAATCTTGGTTGACTGTTCTTACCTTCTAAAACACTGAAATTCATTCACCATCTTCTACTACTGGTACTATTGAAAACTCACCTGTTAACTTGTCAGAGTTTCAAAAAAAATTTGTTTGGGGCTAGTTGCTTTTTTTTTTAAGTTTTTTTGGGTCTTTTTGGCCACTTCTATTGGTCTTTCATTTATTTCCATCTTTGTTCTTTGACCTGTGTGGGCCTCCTATCACAGTGGCCTCTGTCATTGCAGAGCACTGGCCCCAGGCGCATGCGCTCCAGGGCTCCAGCTCAGTAGTTGGACACATCAGTCCAGCCGCTCCACAGCACGTGGGATCTTCCCCAGCCACGGATCGAACCGACACCCCTTGCACTGCAAGGCGGTGTCCTTACCTAATGGACCAACAGGGAAGCCCGCTGGTTGCTTTTTTTTTTTTTTAAAGATTTATTTATTTATTTACTTTGGGCGAGGGTCGGGTTGGGGAGGGAGGGGAGTGGGCGGGCCACTTCCACTGGTCCTTCATTTCTCTATTTTCATTAGTCTTTGTTCTTTGGCTCCTGTGGGCCTCCCATCGCGGTTGTGTCTGTTGTCGCAGAGCACCGGCTCTGGGCGCTCCGGCTCGGTGATTGGACACATCAGTCCAGCCGCTCCGCGGCACGTGGGATCTTCCCAGGCCAGGGCTCGAACCGGCGCCCCTTGCACTGCAAGGCGGTGTCCTTACCCACTGGACCACCAGGGGAAGCCCATGGTTGCTTTTTAAGATAGCTTTTATTCCAGTATGTTTATATTTCTTTTTATCCTAATGAGATTAATTTTGCTTCCTTTGGACTGTTTTGAGTATTTTGAGTATTACATTGTATCTCCTTTATTGACTTTGAAGCTTTATTTTTGTGTGTTATTTTGTTAACTACTTAATCTAGAGACTACAACATGCAAAAATAATGGTGTCTTCAAATGCTATACTCATGAACAGTGTAATGAACTTTTATCAGTATAATTCTGTTTATACCCTCACACCTTGTGCTCCTTATCTTTCACTTATGTATGTATTTTTAAACCCAAATACTTGTTATTTTTGCTTTAAACAGTAGCAGCCTTTTTAAAAAACAGGTGTGTGCATGCGTGTAAATAACTTTTATGTTTACGTATATATCTGCTTTGGGAGCTCCTTATTCCTTCATACAGGTCTTGGGCCTCCCCTTTTTGTTTGGGGCTAGTTGCTTTTTTTTTTAAGTTTTTTTGGGTCTTTTTGGCCACTTCTATTGGTCTTTCATTTATTTCCATCTTTGTTCTTTGACCTGTGTGGGCCTCCTATCACAGTGGCCTCTGTCATTGCAGAGCACTGGCCCCAGGCGCATGCGCTCCAGGGCTCCAGCTCAGTAGTTGGACACATCAGTCCAGCCGCTCCACAGCACGTGGGATCTTCCCCAGCCACGGATCGAACCGACACCCCTTGCACTGCAAGGCGGTGTCCTTACCTAATGGACCAACAGGGAAGCCCGCTGGTTGCTTTTTTTTTTAAAGATTTATTTATTTATTTACTTTGGGCGAGGGTCGGGTTGGGGAGGGAGGGGAGTGGGCGGGCCACTTCCACTGGTCCTTCATTTCTCTATTTTCATTAGTCTTTGTTCTTTGGCTCCTGTGGGCCTCCCATCGCGGTTGTGTCTGTTGTCGCAGAGCACCGGCTCTGGGCGCTCCGGCTCGGTGATTGGACACATCAGTCCAGCCGCTCCGCGGCACGTGGGATCTTCCCAGGCCAGGGCTCGAACCGGCGCCCCTTGCACTGCAAGGCGGTGTCCTTACCCACTGGACCACCAGGGGAAGCCCATGGTTGCTTTTTAAGATAGCTTTTATTCCAGTATGTTTATATTTCTTTTTATCCTAATGAGATTAATTTTGCTTCCTTTGGACTGTTTTGAGTATTTTGAGTATTACATTGTATCTCCTTTATTGACTTTGAAGCTTTATTTTTGTGTGTTATTTTGTTAACTACTTAATCTAGAGACTACAACATGCAAAAATAATGGTGTCTTCAAATGCTATACTCATGAACAGTGTAATGAACTTTTATCAGTATAATTCTGTTTATACCCTCACACCTTGTGCTCCTTATCTTTCACTTATGTATGTATTTTTAAACCCAAATACTTGTTATTTTTGCTTTAAACAGTAGCAGCCTTTTTAAAAAACAGGTGTGTGCATGCGTGTAAATAACTTTTATGTTTACGTATATATCTGCTTTGGGAGCTCCTTATTCCTTCATACAGGTCTTGGGCTCTCTCTGATATATTTTCCCTTCAGCCTAAGCAACTTATTATATCATGTATTATTTCATTGCTGATCGTGACAAATTCACTCAGGAGGTCTTCCTGAAAATGTCTTTATTTCAGCTTGGTTTTTAAAGAATATTTTGCTAGGTACATAAATTTGTTGAGAGTTTTGTTTCTGCATTTTTAGGATGTCTTTGTCTTTGGGCTTCTGTTGTTTCTCTCTTTTGAGAAACAAGTCTTCATTTTATTGTTATCCACCTGAATATAATGTGTTTTTCCCTTTGTGCTTCAGATGTTCATTTTGTCTTTAGTTTTCAGTAGTTAGACCATAATGTACACAGGCATGATTTGTTTTGCATTTATCTCTTTTGAAGGATGACAAAGATTTGTGAGTTGATTCCTTTTAATATTTTTTATATTTCTCAGAACTCATTCTTCAGATACTTTCTTTGCCTCACTCTTTCTTTTTAATGAAGTATGTATATACTGTCTCCAATGTTCAGATGCTGTCTTTAGTTTGAGGTTGGTGGGTGTGGTGTGTGTGTGTGTGTGTGTGTGTGTGTCTGTGTGTGTGTCTGTGTCTGTGTGTGTCTCTGTGTCTTTTAGTTTGGCTGTTTCCATTCAGCCAATTATTTTCAAGTTCATGGCTTCCTCCTTTTGCTCTGTCAGCTCTCTTCATTCATAAGCCTATAAAATCCATTTCTGATACTGTGTTATTCATTCTAAAAATTCCTATATTTTTCTGTTTTCTTTCTCTGGTAAGATTCCCCTGATTTTGAGTATTACATTGTATCTCCTTTATTGACTTTGAAGCTTTATTTTTGTGTGTTATTTTGTTAACTACTTAATCTAGAGACTACAACATGCAAAAATAATGGTGTCTTCAAATGCTATACTCATGAACAGTGTAATGAACTTTATCAGTATAATTCTGTTTATACCCTCACACCTTGTGCTCCTTATCTTTCACTTATGTATGTATTTTTAAACCCAAATACTTGTTATTTTTGCTTTAAACAGTAGCAGCCTTTTTAAAAAACAGGTGTGTGCATGCGTGTAAATAACTTTTATGTTTACGTATATATCTGCTTTGGGAGCTCCTTATTCCTTCATACAGGTCTTGGGCTCTCTCTGATATATTTTCCCTTCAGCCTAAGCAACTTATTATATCATGTATTATTTCATTGCTGATCGTGACAAATTCACTCAGGAGGTCTTCCTGAAAATGTCTTTATTTCAGCTTGGTTTTTAAAGAATATTTTGCTAGGTACATAAATTTGTTGAGAGTTTTGTTTCTGCATTTTTAGGATGTCTTTGTCTTTGGGCTTCTGTTGTTTCTCTCTTTTGAGAAACAAGTCTTCATTTTATTGTTATCCACCTGAATATAATGTGTTTTTCCCTTTGTGCTTCAGATGTTCATTTTGTCTTTAGTTTTCAGTAGTTAGACCATAATGTACACAGGCATGATTTGTTTTGCATTTATCTCTTTTGAAGGATGACAAAGATTTGTGAGTTGATTCCTTTTAATATTTTTTATATTTCTCAGAACTCATTCTTCAGATACTTTCTTTGCCTCACTCTTTCTTTTTAATGAAGTATGTATATACTGTCTCCAATGTTCAGATGCTGTCTTTAGTTTGAGGTTGGTGGGTGTGGTGGGTGTGGGGTGTGTGTGTGTGTGTGTGTGTGTGTCTGTGTGTGTGTCTGTGTCTGTGTGTGTCTCTGTGTCTTTTAGTTTGGCTGTTTCCATTCAGCCAATTATTTTCAAGTTCATGGCTTCCTCCTTTTGCTCTGTCAGCTCTCTTCATTCATAAGCCTATAAAATCCATTTCTGATACTGTGTTATTCATTCTAAAAATTCCTATATTTTTCTGTTTTCTTTCTCTGGTAAGATTCCCCATCATGTCATTTGTATTCTTTTTTTTTTCTTCATTAGGTCATTTAGGTTTATTGTAATTACTTTTAAAGTCCTCATCTGCTAATCCCAACATCCAGGTTAATCTGTGGGTCTGTTTCAATAGGTTCCTTTCTTCAGTAGGAATCAAAAATTTCTACTTATTTGCATGTCTCCTATTTCTTTATTATGTGCTAGCCATTATATATAATAGTAGAGATTGAAGTAACTGATACCTCCAGAAAAAGGCATATCACTTCCTCTGCTGCTAAGTCACATACATTAGTTGAGTTGGCCCTGGCCTTTAGTTAGACATGGCCCATCACTGACTTCAGATGATTTGAGGGCAGTATAAGGCTTTCCTACCAGTAGGGCCTGGGTTGTAAACACCACCAGAGCTCCACTGATGTGCTTCATAGCCTAGCCACCAGCTTTTCTTTTGGGTGACCTAGGAGTTCCTACCCTGTGGAGTTTTTAGCATCTAAGACATTTCTTACTGCCCTGGTGCCCTGCTCCCAGGGTTTGGAGGGTTGTTGTCATACACTCAGTGAAGGCCTATGGAGGGAAATGTTGTTTTTATTTCAGAGCATCCATATAAATTATGGAGCTTTCCTTTGGTTCCGGGAACTGCTTCCCAAGCTTAAAATAAACTGGTCACTTTGAGACATTTGATAAGAAGTTAAAAAAGTTCTGCAGATACTAAGCTTCTGTTTGGGGACCCCTTGAATATGAAGCCTCCACTCAGTCACCAGGTAGTGTCAACAGGCAAGTTGGTGTTGACTTGCTTTGCCACCAATCCCTCTCTTAATGGTTCTAATACATTACATAAGACAATAAGCAAGCATTAAATGTTTATTTAAAAGTTGAAAAGTTTCCTCTCTCACCTATTTGCCCCAAAGAATGAAATAAGTTGTGGTTTTCTGTTCTCTTTTGAAATGTTGTCTCTTCTTATTTTTTTACTTTGTTTACCTTTGGATTCACAAATCTCTGACTTTAGAAAACAGTTTTCTAGGTTAGGGGCTTGTTCTCATTGTTAAGGTTCTTTAGCTTTCTACATTCTACTCATAATTTGTTTCTTTACCCTTATTTTAGAGATGCTAGCCTTGAGCTGTTTTCTGCTCCACATTTTTGCCCTGGCTATGAAATCTAAAAATGCCCTGAAAATTCTAAGCAGATATGTAGGACTTATCCCAATTAATTTTGCTTTTTTTCTTGGATCTTTAAATATCTAAGATATTTATATCTTTATATATTATATCTTTAATATGTATATTCATTTATTTATTTTTGGCTGTGCTGAGTCTTCATTGCCATGTGGACTTTCTCTAGTTGCCCCGAATGGGGGCTACTCTCTAGCTGAGGTGTGTGGGCTTCTCATTGCGGTGGCTTATGTTGCTGCAGAGCACGGGCTCTAAGTTATGGGGGCTTGAGTAGTTGCTGCACGTGGAGTCAGTCGGTGCAGCTCCTGGGCTCTAGAGCACAGGCTCAACAGCTGTGGAGCATGGGCTTAGTTTCTCTGAGGCATATGGCATATTCCCAGGTCAGGGATCAAACCCAGGTCTCCTGCTCTGGCAGATGGATTCTTTACCACTGAGCCACCAAGGAAGCCCTTGAATCTTTACCCCTCCAGCTCTAGCGCTTAAGTTAATATTTGATGGTTTTGTATAGCTGTTTTAAGTGTGTTTGGGTGGGTTGCTTTTGGCTTTATTTTTCTTTTTTAAAATTGGAGTGTAGTTGACCAACTTAAAATTGTAGTAAAATACATATAAGAGAATTTGCCTTCATAATCAATTTGAAAGGTGCAGCTCTGTGGCATTAAGTACATTCCCACTGCTGTACAGCTGTCCTCCCGTGCACCTCCAGAACTCTTTCCATCATCCCAAACTGAAACTCTGCACACATTAAACACTAACTCCCACTCCCCCATGCTTTGGGAACCACCATTCTACTGTCTTTATTAATTTGACTACTCTAGGCATCTCATATAAGTAGAATCCTTTAGTATTTATCCTGGTTTATTTCACTCAGAACAATGTCTTCAAGGTTCATCCATGTTGTAGCATGTCACAGGATTCCCTTCCTTTTATAGGAAGAATAATATTCCGTTGTTTGATATTTATTACATTTTGCTTATGTAATATGCATTATCTTGTTTACATTTGTGGTGGACACCTTGGTTGATTGTACCTTGCAGCTATTGTGAATAATGCCATTATTATGAACATTAGTGTATAAATACCTGTTTGTGTCCTTACTTTGAATTCTTTTGTATATATAACTAGGAGTTGAATTGCTGGATCGTATGGTAATTCCCTAGTGGCTCAACAGTAAAGAATCTGCCTGCCAATTCAGGAGGCGCAGGTTAGATCCCTGGGTCGGGACTTATCTCCCGGAGGAGGCTATGGCAACCTGCTCCAGTATTCTTGCCTGGGAAATCCCATGGACAGAGAAGACTGGTGGGCTACAGTCCACAGGATTGCAAAAGAGTTGGACATGACTTGTTGACTAAACAACAAGAATTCAGTTTTATGTGTATACCCCACACATCAGTTGAAAAATATTTAGGTCATTTCTTGTTTTTTTGAGCAATTATGAAAAAAGCTGTTATAAACACATATAAACACATCTGCATTCAATTGTTTGATATGATTAACTCTAGATTTTTCTTTTTAATTTCTTTTGGTGTTATGTCTAAAACGTCTTTATCTCAAAGTCACAAAGATTTTTCTTCTAAAAGTTTGAAAGGGTTATCCTAGCTCTAGCGCTTAAGTTAATATTTGATGGTTTTGTATAGCTGTTTTAAGTGTGTTTGGGTGGGTTGCTTTTGGCTTTATTTTTCTTTTTTAAAATTGGAGTGTAGTTGACCAACTTAAAATTGTAGTAAAATACATATAAGAGAATTTGCCTTCATAATCAATTTGAAAGGTGCAGCTCTGTGGCATTAAGTACTTTCCCCACTGCTGTACAGCTGTCCTCCGTGCACCTCCAGAACTCTTTCCATCATCCCAAACTGAAACTCTGCACACATTAAACACTAACTCCCACTCCCCCATGCTTTGGGAACCACCATTCTACTGTCTTTATTAATTTGACTACTCTAGGCATCTCATATAAGTAGAATCCTTTAGTATTTATCCTGGTTTATTTCACTCAGAACAATGTCTTCAAGGTTCATCCATGTTGTAGCATGTCACAGGATTCCCTTCCTTTTATAGGAAGAATAATATTCCGTTGTTTGATATTTATTACATTTTGCTTATGTAATATGCATTATCTTGTTTACATTTGTGGTGGACACCTTGGTTGATTGTACCTTGCAGCTATTGTGAATAATGCCATTATTATGAACATTAGTGTATAAATACCTGTTTGTGTCCTTACTTTGAATTCTTTTGTATATATAACTAGGAGTTGAATTGCTGGATCGTATGGTAATTCCCTAGTGGCTCAACAGTAAAGAATCTGCCTGCCAATTCAGGAGGCGCAGGTTAGATCCCTGGGTCGGGACTTATCTCCCGGAGGAGGCTATGGCAACCTGCTCCAGTATTCTTGCCTGGGAAATCCCATGGACAGAGAAGACTGGTGGGCTACAGTCCACAGGATTGCAAAAGAGTTGGACATGACTTGTTGACTAAACAACAAGAATTCAGTTTTATGTGTATACCCCACACATCAGTTGAAAAATATTTAGGTCATTTCTTGTTTTTTTGAGCAATTATGAAAAAAGCTGTTATAAACACATATAAACACATCTGCATTCAATTGTTTGATATGATTAACTCTAGATTTTTCTTTTTAATTTCTTTTGGTGTTATGTCTAAAACGTCTTTATCTCAAAGTCACAAAGATTTTTCTTCTAAAAAGTTTGTAGTTTAACATTTTATATTTATGTCTATAATTGGTTTTGAGTAGATTTTGTATAAAGAGTGAGTTACTAAGGTTCATTTTTGTGTATAGATGCCCATTTTTCAGTGCCATTTATTGAAACGCAAATGAATATGTTATCTTAATAAATACTAACTTATGATAGATACAGAAATAATTAAATATGTGTGTATGTATGTGAGTTAATATGAAAACATAAATTTACTTACTGTCTGCTGAGAGGGCCTGTAGCAGTGATATCTCCGTAGCCATGAGCAAACTTTACACACAGACCTTGGTTTCTAAATATCATTCTATAATAAAAGGAACCGGAGAGAAATTGATTGCTTCTAGGGCTAAGGCAAGGGTAATATAAAATAAGCACAAAGCATTTTGTAGTATCAGAAATTAAGGGGCTTCCCTGGTGGTCCAGTGGGTAAGGACACTGCCTTGCAGTGCAAGGGGCACTGGTTCAATCCCTGGCTTGGGAAGATCCCACGTGCTGTGGAGCGGCTGAACCCATGTGTCCAACTACCGAGCAAGAGCTCTGGAGCGCATGCGCCCAGAGCCGGTGCTCTGCAGAGAGAGAGGCCACTGCGATGGGAGGCCCACACAGGCCAAAGAACAAAGATGGATGAAAATAAATAAATGAAAGACCAATAGAAGTGGCCAAAAAAAAAAAAAAATTAAGGAAGTGCTCAAAGTGATAGGGACATATCAGATGGACACAGACACCAACCCCAAAGAGTTTCTCATGGCAAAGCTGGAATAATTTGAGTAACAAAATAAATAGCGTGGTATTAGATTCTAACCCTAAACAATAAATATTTGAGACATAAGTAAATAGTTGAATAAATAAATAAATGATTATAAATAAATAAGTAAATTATTGTAAATAAGTAAATGATTGACATAAATAAATGATTGAATAAATAAGTGGGGAGAAGAGAGTCCTTTGAAGGGTTCCAAATAATATATTTAGATTCCACTCTCTCTTGAACATGGGGATTATTCCCTCCTTTCTTGAATATGGGCTAAACTTAGTGATTTGTTTTCAAAGAATAGAGTATGGAAAAGAAACATAGTTACTTTATAGTGGAGAAAACTTGCAAACACTAGCTTAAAAAGTGATCCCGGTTAACATCACCTGTGATATCAGGTACTCCATGATATACTGTGATAAGAAGAGCTCTTGATTATTCTCCCACAGAACCTATAATCTAAGCCTAATAAAGAGGGAAAACACCAAATGAATCCAAATTAAAGAGCATTCTAAAAAGTATCTGTCTGGTATTTCTCAAAGTTGTGAAGGTCATAAAAAACAGGAAAGACTGTCACAAACCAGAAGAGACATGACAACTAAATTCAGGATGTGTGTGTGTTAGTTGCTCAGTCATGTCCAACTCATTGTGACTCCATGGACTGTAGCCCACCAGGACCCTGTGTCCATGGGATTCTCTAAGCAAGAATACTGGAGTGGGTTGCCATTTCCTTATCCAGGGGTCATCCTGACCCAGGTCTCAAACCTGGGTCTCCTGCTTTGCAGGCAGATTCTCTACCTTCTGAGCCACCATACAGTATCCTGAATTACATCATGGAATAGAAGAGGGGACGTAAAGGAAAAGACAGGTGAAAGTCTGGTGTTTGATTAATGGCCTAGTGTTCCAGCGCTGTGTTTTTGAAAAGACTATTCTTTATCCACTGAATTTTTTTTGAACTTTTATCAAAATTATATGTGTGATTCTATTATTGGACACACTGTTTTTGTTCCATTGATCTGGGCATTTATTCTTTTGCTAATAACACAATTAATATAGCTTTGCATTAAGTCTTGAAATCAGGTAGTGGATTTGCTGATATATATATTTTTAATTTTGGCCTCTTTTATTGGTCGTTAATTTATTTATTTTCATCCATCCTAATTCTTTGGCCTTAGGGACTCCCATCACAGTGGCCTCTTCTGCTGCAGAGCACCAGCGCTGGGCACATGTGCTCCAGAGCGCCGGCTCACAACTGGACACACCGGTCCAGCCACTGCTGCATGGCATGTGGGATCTTCCCATGCCAGGGATCAAACCAGAGCCCCTTGCACTGTAAGGCTGTCTCTCCAACCACTGGACCACCAGGGAAGCCCCAGATTTGCTGATATTTTGTTGAGGATTTTTGTATCTATAACCATGAGAAATATTGTTTGGTCGTTAATATACTGATAAATATTTAATCATCAGGTTTGTACTGTTTGCCAATTTTTGTTGTATAAATACTCCTGCTTTGGCTCATTTCAAGCTACAAAATAATTTTAATCAGTTACCAGAAATATAACAATCATCTCTCTTGATCTGGTACAAACAGGTGCCAGGCTCCACTGTAGTTTTTTTTGGGAGGGGGAGGGGGTAATGTTACTGTTAGGTTTGGATATCACGGTAATGTGGTCTTCAGAAAATGGGTTGAGAACAGTCCTCTCTTTGTTTTATGGTAGTGATTACATATAATTGGTATTGTTTCTCCCTTAAATATTTGGTGGAATTCACCACGACACCTTCTGGACCTGAAGATTTCTTTGTTAGAAGGTTTTGTTGGTTTTAATTGAAATGAAATTCACATAATATTGACCATTTTAAAACATACAATTGGGTACAGTTTAGTACATCCACAGTGTTGTGGGATCGCTACAACATATAGTTCCAAAACATTTTACATCATGGAATAGAAGAGGGGACGTAAAGGAAAAGACAGGTGAAAGTCTGGTGTTTGATTAATGGCCTAGTGTTCCAGCGCTGTGTTTTTGAAAAGACTATTCTTTATCCACTGAATTTTTTTTGAACTTTTATCAAAATTATATGTGTGATTCTATTATTGGACACACTGTTTTTGTTCCATTGATCTGGGCATTTATTCTTTTGCTAATAACACAATTAATATAGCTTTGCATTAAGTCTTGAAATCAGGTAGTGGATTTGCTGATATATATATTTTTAATTTTGGCCTCTTTTATTGGTCGTTAATTTATTTATTTTCATCCATCCTAATTCTTTGGCCTTAGGGGACTCCCATCACAGTGGCCTCTTCTGCTGCAGAGCACCAGCGCTGGGCACATGTGCTCCAGAGCGCCGGCTCACAACTGGACACACCGGTCCAGCCACTGCTGCATGGCATGTGGGATCTTCCCATGCCAGGGATCAAACCAGAGCCCCTTGCACTGTAAGGCTGTCTCTCCAACCACTGGACCACCAGGGAAGCCCCAGATTTGCTGATATTTTGTTGAGGATTTTTGTATCTATAACCATGAGAAATATTGTTTGGTCGTTAATATACTGATAAATATTTAATCATCAGGTTTGTACTGTTTGCCAATTTTTGTTGTATAAATACTCCTGCTTTGGCTCATTTCAAGCTACAAAATAATTTTAATCAGTTACCAGAAATATAACAATCATCTCTCTTGATCTGGTACAAACAGGTGCCAGGCTCCACTGTAGTTTTTTTTGGGAGGGGGAGGGGGTAATGTTACTGTTAGGTTTGGATATCACGGTAATGTGGTCTTCAGAAAATGGGTTGAGAACAGTCCTCTCTTTGTTTTATGGTAGTGATTACATATAATTGGTATTGTTTCTCCCTTAAATATTTGGTGGAATTCACCACGACACCTTCTGGACCTGAAGATTTCTTTGTTAGAAGGTTTTGTTGGTTTTAATTGAAATGAAATTCACATAATATTGACCATTTTAAAACATACAATTGGGTACAGTTTAGTACATCCACAGTGTTGTGGGATCGCTACAACATATAGTTCCAAAACATTTTCACCATCCCAAAGAAAACCCCATTCCCATTAAGCAGTTGTTACCTACTGCCTCTCCTTCTAGCCCTTGTCTCTGTGAATTTACCCATTCTGAATATTTCATATAAATGGAATCATATAATAAGCATCTTTTCTTTTTTTTTTCTCTTTTTTTGCTTAAATACAGATTTATTGCAAACCAACACAGGAGTCAGGGTGATTTCACAGGCAGGCACCCCATTTTCCTTGACATCTTTTCTTTTTGGCTTCTTTCACTCAGCATAATGTTTCCAAGTTCATTCAATCCTTCATTTTTATGGCAAAATAATATTCCACTGTAATGTTTATACCACAGTTGTTTGTTAGTTCATCCATTGATTGAGATGTAGGTGGCTTTCACTTTTTAGCTGATATGAAGAGTGAAACTTTTGTGTACAAGTTTCTTTTGGGTATGTATCTAGAAGTGAAATTGCTAAGTTATATGGTAATTGCATATTTAACTTTTCCAGTTACTGCCAAACTTTTCCACAGCAGCTGAACCATTTTACATTCCCTCAGGCAATTTATAAGGATTATAATTTCTCCACATCCTTCCCATCACCTGTTATTTTCTGTTTTTCTTTTTTTAAACACCCATAATAGTGAATGGGAAGTGATATCATTGTGGTTTTGATTTGACTTTTGACTTTCTCCTAAAGATTAATGATGTTGAGCATTTTTTTATGTGCTTATTTATATAACTTTTTGGCAGTCTCTTTGATCCGGTACAAACAGGTGCCAGGCTCCACTGTAGTTTTTTTTGGGAGGGGGAGGGGGTAATGTTACTGTTAGGTTTGGATATCACGGTAATGTGGTCTTCAGAAAATGGGTTGAGAACAGTCCTCTCTTTGTTTTATGGTAGTGATTACATATAATTGGTATTGTTTCTCCCTTAAATATTTGGTGGAATTCACCACGACACCTTCTGGACCTGAAGATTTCTTTGTTAGAAGGTTTTGTTGGTTTTAATTGAAATGAAATTCACATAATATTGACCATTTTAAAACATACAATTGGGTACAGTTTAGTACATCCACAGTGTTGTGGGATCGCTACAACATATAGTTCCAAAACATTTTCACCATCCCAAAGAAAACCCCATTCCCATTAAGCAGTTGTTACCTACTGCCTCTCCTTCTAGCCCTTGTCTCTGTGAATTTACCCATTCTGAATATTTCATATAAATGGAATCATATAATAAGCATCTTTTCTTTTTTTCTCTTTTTTTGCTTAAATACAGATTTATTGCAAACCAACACAGGAGTCAGGGTGATTTCACAGGCAGGCACCCCATTTTCCTTGACATCTTTTCTTTTTGGCTTCTTTCACTCAGCATAATGTTTCCAAGTTCATTCAATCCTTCATTTTTATGGCAAAATAATATTCCACTGTAATGTTTATACCACAGTTGTTTGTTAGTTCATCCATTGATTGAGATGTAGGTGGCTTTCACTTTTTAGCTGATATGAAGAGTGAAACTTTTGTGTACAAGTTTCTTTTGGGTATGTATCTAGAAGTGAAATTGCTAAGTTATATGGTAATTGCATATTTAACTTTTCCAGTTACTGCCAAACTTTTCCACAGCAGCTGAACCATTTTACATTCCCTCAGGCAATTTATAAGGATTATAATTTCTCCACATCCTTCCCATCACCTGTTATTTTCTGTTTTTCTTTTTTTAAACACCCATAATAGTGAATGGGAAGTGATATCATTGTGGTTTTGATTTGACTTTTGACTTTCTCCTAAAGATTAATGATGTTGAGCATTTTTTTATGTGCTTATTTATATAACTTAGAGAACTATCTATTCAATTTCTTTGCCTGTTTTCTGGCTGGGTTATCATTTTGTTACTGATTTTTAAATATCTTTATATGTTCTGGATTACATACCTTTATCAGATATATGATTTGCAAATATTCTATTCTGTGAGTTGTCTTTTTCCTATTATGGTAATATCCTGTGATGCATACAAGTTTTTATTTCTTATATTTTCTTGGCCACCATGCTGGGTTCCTGGGTCAGGGATTAAACCCATGCCCCTTTGATTGGAAGCACAGTCTTTATCACTAGACCACCAGGAAAGTCCCCATAAAAGAATCTATTTGATTAAGTCAGTTTTTTTTTCTTTTACTGCTTGTACTTTTTGTCTCATGTCTTGAATCTGTTGCCAAGTTCAAGATAAGAAAGTTTATACCTATGTTTTCTTCAGAGTTTTATATTTTTAGCTCTTAGTATTTAGGTCAATAATCTATCTTGAATTAATTTTTTTATATTCAGTGAGATTTTATTCATATGAAGGAGGACATCTAGTTGCCCAAGTGTCATTTGGTGAATAAACTATTTCTTCTCCATTGAATGATCTTGTCTTCCTTGTTGGAAATCAAGTGGCCATAGATGTATGGCTTTATTTCTAGACTCTCTTTTCTATCCTATTGGACATTATGTCTATCTCTATGCCAATCACTGTTTTGATATTGAAACTTTACAGTAGGACTTCAAATAAATGTAAATCTTCTGACTTTCTTTCCTAGTTTTGTTTGGCTGGTAGGAACTCCTTGAAATTCCATATGAATTTGAGGTTGGCTTTTCTCTTTCTGTTCAGAAGTCATTGAGTTTTAATAGGGATTGCATTGATTGTGTAGATTGCTTTGAGAAGTACTGTCACCTGAACTATGTTGTGAACATGTAATGTCATTTCTTTTATTTAGATCTTCTTTAAAACTTCCGACAATGCAGTTTTACATTCCCTCAGGCAATTTATAAGGATTATAATTTCTCCACATCCTTCCCATCACCTGTTATTTTCTGTTTTTCTTTTTTTAAACACCCATAATAGTGAATGGGAAGTGATATCATTGTGGTTTTGATTTGACTTTTGACTTTCTCCTAAAGATTAATGATGTTGAGCATTTTTTTATGTGCTTATTTATATAACTTAGAGAACTATCTATTCAATTTCTTTGCCTGTTTTCTGGCTGGGTTATCATTTTGTTACTGATTTTAAATATCTTTATATGTTCTGGATTACATACCTTTATCAGATATATGATTTGCAAATATTCTATTCTGTGAGTTGTCTTTTTCCTATTATGGTAATATCCTGTGATGCATACAAGTTTTTATTTCTTATATTTTCTTGGCCACCATGCTGGGTTCCTGGGTCAGGGATTAAACCCATGCCCCTTTGATTGGAAGCACAGTCTTTATCACTAGACCACCAGGAAAGTCCCCATAAAAGAATCTATTTGATTAAGTCAGTTTTTTTTTCTTTTACTGCTTGTACTTTTTGTCTCATGTCTTGAATCTGTTGCCAAGTTCAAGATAAGAAAGTTTATACCTATGTTTTCTTCAGAGTTTTATATTTTTAGCTCTTAGTATTTAGGTCAATAATCTATCTTGAATTAATTTTTTTATATTCAGTGAGATTTTATTCATATGAAGGAGGACATCTAGTTGCCCAAGTGTCATTTGGTGAATAAACTATTTCTTCTCCATTGAATGATCTTGTCTTCCTTGTTGGAAATCAAGTGGCCATAGATGTATGGCTTTATTTCTAGACTCTCTTTTCTATCCTATTGGACATTATGTCTATCTCTATGCCAATCACTGTTTTGATATTGAAACTTTACAGTAGGACTTCAAATAAATGTAAATCTTCTGACTTTCTTTCCTAGTTTTGTTTGGCTGGTAGGAACTCCTTGAAATTCCATATGAATTTGAGGTTGGCTTTTCTCTTTCTGTTCAGAAGTCATTGAGTTTTAATAGGGATTGCATTGATTGTGTAGATTGCTTTGAGAAGTACTGTCACCTGAACTATGTTGTGAACATGTAATGTCATTTCTTTTATTTAGATCTTCTTTAAAACTTCCGACAATGCAGTTTTCAGTGTGTAAGTCTTATACCTCCTTGAATAGATTTATCCTTAGGTATTTTATTTTTTCTGATGCTACATTAAATGGAATTTTCTTAGTTTCTCTTTTGGATTTTTATTACTGGTATACAGAAACACAATTGATTTTTGTGGGTTGATCTTATAAATCTGAAACATGCTGACTTTCTTTATTAGCTCTATTGGTATTTGTTTTGTGGGTTCTTTGGGATATTCTATAAATATATTCATTTCATCTGCAAATAGGATAGTTTTATCTTTTTCTTTCTAATTTGGGTGTCTTTATGTATTTTTCTTGTCTTATTGCTCTGGCTACAACCTTCAGTACAATGCTGATTAGAAGTAGCAGAAGCAGGCATCCTTGTCTTGCTCCTAATCATAGGGAGAAAGTTTTAAGTCTTTCACTATTGAGTATGCTATTAGCTAGGGTAGAGTTGGATTAAAAATATTGTTTATCATTTTTGGGGAGTTTCCTTCTAGTTTACTGAGTGTTTTTATCATGAAAGTGTTGGATTTTGTCAAATGCCTTTTTTTTAAATGGCAAATGAGTCTTTATTTAATATTTTTAAAATACACTTTATGACAATTATAAATCAATTTCTAACGTAATAATAAACTGATACTTTATACCAAGAAAATAATATGGCCATAGATTCATTTCCAAATACAAAGCAGTAACCTTATGTTTAGGGGTAGTTCATATTAATGTATAATTTTAGGAAAAAGATGACTGTTGGGCTCCCCCTGGTGGTCCAGTGGGTAAGGACACCGCCTTGCAGTGCAAGGGGCGCCGGTTCTATCCCTGGCCTGGGAAGATCCCACGTGCTGCGGAGTGGCTGGACTGATGTGTCTAATTACCGAGCCCGAGCTCTGGAGCGCATGCGCCCAGAGCCGGCGCTCTGCAACGACAGACGCCACCGTGGTGGGAGGCCGACAGGAGCCAAAGAACAAAGACGGATGAACATAGAGAAATGAAAAACCAATAGAAGTGGCCTGCCTGCTCCCCTCCCTCCCCAACCTGACCCCTGCCCAAAATAAATAAATAAATAAATCTTTAAAAAAAAAAAACAAAACATGACTGTTATAATCAGGTATATAATCACTTAGTTACACCTAAATTATATCAGTTAAAAATATATTCTTTTACATAATCCATTTTAAACATCTTATACTTTTTTCCAGTGATTTTTCTCCAAACAGTGGTAGACGTGCTCTTTGATGGACAGAACTCAGGAACTGGTTTGACCACACCTAAATTGTACTGATATATATAATACAGGCCTGCAAGGGACAGTCCAACTCCAACTTGTGAAGTAGGCCCAGTTCAGAATGTTTAATAAACAACAGTACTAATCATCAAAAATTGACTTTAGGTATCTTTGTTTTGGGTTTCTGT
The DNA here is from genome assembly GCA_022376925.1 of Tragulus kanchil. Classification (NCBI taxonomy): domain Eukaryota; kingdom Metazoa; phylum Chordata; class Mammalia; order Artiodactyla; family Tragulidae; genus Tragulus; species Tragulus kanchil. Next base: position 93,977,451 of record JAIOJX010000005.1, on the reverse strand, counting down.
GGTTTAGGCACATCCAAAATTTCTTCATAGTCTGCACTTATTCCCTTTGCCCAGTGACCAACTGTGACCATTTGATCCGAGTTCTGACTTTTGGGACAATCTTTCTTCAAACAGTCCACAGAACCACAAAGTCTACAGCAACTACCATCCACATAGAGTCCTTTGGTATTAGCAGGACAAGATCTGGACAGATGTCCCCTTTCCCCACAAACAAAGCATTTTGCAAAAGGAAATTCACAAATAGCTGGGTCTGCTTTAGCCTTGTACTTGGTTATTTCGTGCTCTGTGGATCCACACCAGTAACATATTCCAGTGCCCATTTCTTGATTCTCAAGGGCAGTGGGGCAATCTGCAATCCTATGGCCAGGTTGTCTACAATGGAAACATATCATTGCATTTTTCTTGCTGCTTGTCTTTTCAGTCATTTTCTTTCCTAGCGACTGTCTTTCTTTAAAGCAACTGCAGTTTCTTCCCTTATTTCCTGACTGTCTGCTGCCATCATCTCACCATTGTGACCCATCTGTGAGTTTTGTCAGATATTCCATGAATCCATTCACATCTTCATTTAAATACTCTGTTTTCTTTTGATTCTTTTTGTGTTTTGCTTGGGGTGTATCTTTTTTTTTTTTTTAAAGATTTATTTATTTATTTATTTTTGGGCAGGGGTTGGGGAGGGAGGGGAGCGGGCGGGCCACTTCTATTGGTCTTTTCATTTCCCTATTTTCATCCATCTTTGTTCTTTGGCTCCTGTGGGCCACCCATTGCGGTGGCGTCTGTCGTTGCAGAGCGCTGGCTCTGGGCTCATGCGCTCCAAAGCTCCGGCTCGGTAATTGGACACACATCGGTCCAGCCGCTCCGCGGCACACGGGATCTTCCCAGGCCAGGGATAGAACCGGCGCCCCTTGCACTGCAAGGTGGTGTCCTTACCCACTGGACCACCAGGGGAAGCCTGGGGTGTATCATTTTTAAGAGACAGCCAACTGGCTTCAAGTTGTTTACTCTTTGGAAGTAGGCCCAGTTCAGAATGTTTAATAAACAACAGTACTAATCATCAAAAATTGACTTTAGGTATCTTTGTTTTGGGTTTCTGTGGTTTAGGCACATCCAAAATTTCTTCATAGTCTGCACTTATTCCCTTTGCCCAGTGACCAACTGTGACCATTTGATCCGAGTTCTGACTTTTGGGACAATCTTTCTTCAAACAGTCCACAGAACCACAAAGTCTACAGCAACTACCATCCACATAGAGTCCTTTGGTATTAGCAGGACAAGATCTGGACAGATGTCCCCTTTCCCCACAAACAAAGCATTTTGCAAAAGGAAATTCACAAATAGCTGGGTCTGCTTTAGCCTTGTACTTGGTTATTTCGTGCTCTGTGGATCCACACCAGTAACATATTCCAGTGCCCATTTCTTGATTCTCAAGGGCAGTGGGGCAATCTGCAATCCTATGGCCAGGTTGTCTACAATGGAAACATATCATTGCATTTTTCTTGCTGCTTGTCTTTTCAGTCATTTTCTTTCCTAGCGACTGTCTTTCTTTAAAGCAACTGCAGTTTCTTCCCTTATTTCCTGACTGTCTGCTGCCATCATCTCACCATTGTGACCCATCTGTGAGTTTTGTCAGATATTCCATGAATCCATTCACATCTTCATTTAAATACTCTGTTTTCTTTTGATTCTTTTTGTGTTTTGCTTGGGGTGTATCTTTTTTTTTTTTTTAAAGATTTATTTATTTATTTATTTTTGGGCAGGGGTTGGGGAGGGAGGGGAGCGGGCGGGCCACTTCTATTGGTCTTTTCATTTCCCTATTTTCATCCATCTTTGTTCTTTGGCTCCTGTGGGCCACCCATTGCGGTGGCGTCTGTCGTTGCAGAGCGCTGGCTCTGGGCTCATGCGCTCCAAAGCTCCGGCTCGGTAATTGGACACACATCGGTCCAGCCGCTCCGCGGCACACGGGATCTTCCCAGGCCAGGGATAGAACCGGCGCCCCTTGCACTGCAAGGTGGTGTCCTTACCCACTGGACCACCAGGGGAAGCCTGGGGTGTATCATTTTTAAGAGACAGCCAACTGGCTTCAAGTTGTTTACTCTTTGGAAGGTTCTGGCTTTGTCCCTCAAAGGACCCCTTCTTCATGTTCTCCCATGATGTTGCAGGGAAGAGTCTTTTGTTCTGTGTGGTAGTAACTCATTTCCACCTGGTCATGGCTTCATCAGAGGTTTATCAATCATGCAAGAATCCTGCAGAGCAGCCAGGTTAACTTGCTAGAGGAACCCCTCCCTCTATGGCAGCAGCTGCAGCAGTGACGACCTCAAATGCTTTTTTGCATCATCTAAAATCATCTTCTACTTTTTCCCCTTTACTTTGTTAATGTAACTGACTGACTTTCATATGTTGAACCATTCTTGCATTCTAGAGATAAATCACACAAGGTCATGGTGTAACTTAACTTAATTTTCTATTTTGCTGGATTTGATTTACTAGTAATTTTTTAAAGGTTTCATCTTTACATTCATAAAAGCTATTTTGCTCTTTTAAAATTCTAATTGGGTAGAATGCTTAGCTGCACTTTTTCTGAGGTTGTGTCTTGTTCTTTTATGTGGAACATGTTGCTCTGTCTCATTTTGCTTAATCCTCTATTTTCACTTCTATGCATTTGATAAATTGGTTACATTTCCAATCTTAGAGAAGTAATCTTACATGGAGATATCTTGAGAGGCCCAGCAGTATACTCCCCTCTGATCACCAGAGCTATAAGCTCTACGGGATCCCCATATATGGACTATGTAAATCCTTCCTTATTGTGGGCTCGACTGTTGTGGGCACACTGGTAGTCAGGGCTGACCCCCAGCCCTGCTGGAAGCCAGACACTGCCTCATGCAGTGGCTCCTGGCCCACTGTTGGGAAAGGCTGGATTTCCTGCTTGGCTGGCTGCATGGCCTGTGTGGTGCCTGGTCTGGACTCAATGCAGCTGGCTGCACTGGGCCAGCAATTCAACGCAATGGCCTGAAGTATAGTGGGATTGGTGCTGGCTCACTGGTGAGCAGGTAAGCCTCTACCACTCACAGGCTAAAGGGAGGACTCCAAAATAGTGCTTACTAGAAACAATGTCCTCATGATAGAACAAGCTACCAAAATGGCTGCTGCCAGTGTCTGTGTCTCCCAAGGGAGTTCCAGTTGCCTCCTGACTTTCCAGGAGGCTCTCCAGGAGGGTCTGAGCCAGCTTCCTGGTGCAGAAACCCCAGGCAGGGGAGCCAGCGTGGGGCTTGGACCCCTCACTCCTTGGGGAAAACTTCTACAGTCTTGATTATCCTTCCATTGGTGGGTCACCTACTCAGGGCTGTGAGTCTTGATTGTACTGTGTCTCTACCCCTCCTGTGATTCCTTCCTCATATCTTTAGTTGTGGGAAATCTTTTCTGCTACTTTTGGATCATTTCAGAGGTAGCTGTTCTGTAAGTAGTTTTAATTTCAGTGTGCCTGTAGTGAACTCAGAGGCTTCCTTCTCTACCATCTTGGCCATTATTTTATGACCATCTTTGTCATAGATGACCATCTTTTGTGACCATCTTTTATCTTATTCATGCTTCTGTCATAACACCTGCTATGTATACTACATTTAAGAATTTAATCCTAGCCTCCCTGTTGGAATGTAAGCTCCTTGATGACAAGAATAGTTGCTTTCATTATCTTTGTTTGCTTTTAACATGTGCTCAATCTAAATTTTGCATTTGATAAATTGGTTACATTTCCAATCTTAGAGAAGTAATCTTACATGGAGATATCTTGAGAGGCCCAGCAGTATACTCCCCTCTGATCACCAGAGCTATAAGCTCTACGGGATCCCCATATATGGACTATGTAAATCCTTCCTTATTGTGGGCTCGACTGTTGTGGGCACACTGGTAGTCAGGGCTGACCCCCAGCCCTGCTGGAAGCCAGACACTGCCTCATGCAGTGGCTCCTGGCCCACTGTTGGGAAAGGCTGGATTTCCTGCTTGGCTGGCTGCATGGCCTGTGTGGTGCCTGGTCTGGACTCAATGCAGCTGGCTGCACTGGGCCAGCAATTCAACGCAATGGCCTGAAGTATAGTGGGATTGGTGCTGGCTCACTGGTGAGCAGGTAAGCCTCTACCACTCACAGGCTAAAGGGAGGACTCCAAAATAGTGCTTACTAGAAACAATGTCCTCATGATAGAACAAGCTACCAAAATGGCTGCTGCCAGTGTCTGTGTCTCCCAAGGGAGTTCCAGTTGCCTCCTGACTTTCCAGGAGGCTCTCCAGGAGGGTCTGAGCCAGCTTCCTGGTGCAGAAACCCCAGGCAGGGGAGCCAGCGTGGGGCTTGGACCCCTCACTCCTTGGGGAAAACTTCTACAGTCTTGATTATCCTTCCATTGGTGGGTCACCTACTCAGGGCTGTGAGTCTTGATTGTACTGTGTCTCTACCCCTCCTGTGATTCCTTCCTCATATCTTTAGTTGTGGGAAATCTTTTCTGCTACTTTTGGATCATTTCAGAGGTAGCTGTTCTGTAAGTAGTTTTAATTTCAGTGTGCCTGTAGTGAACTCAGAGGCTTCCTTCTCTACCATCTTGGCCATTATTTTATGACCATCTTTGTCATAGATGACCATCTTTTGTGACCATCTTTTATCTTATTCATGCTTCTGTCATAACACCTGCTATGTATACTACATTTAAGAATTTAATCCTAGCCTCCCTGTTGGAATGTAAGCTCCTTGATGACAAGAATAGTTGCTTTCATTATCTTTGTATCTCCAGCAGAGTTCTAGGCATGGAGTGATATCCTAATAAATATATACTGAACAACAATTATATATATAAAACAGGGATGGTTAGATGGCATCACTGAGTCAATGAAGATGAGTTTGATTAAGCTCCAGGAGATGGTGAAGGACAGGGAAGCCTGCTGTGCCATAGTCCATGGGGTTGCAATGAGTCGGACATGACTGAGCAACTGAACTGACTGATAAAACTGGAGTGCGAGTAGCAGTATATATTAACTCTCCAGAGTAAATCCTATAGTTAGCACATTAGCAGCTAGTTTACATGTCTTTTTAATGGTACTCTATTTTGATCACTTCAATTTGCATTCAAATATGTTGTTTCAGGGACCAGTAACATTCAAGGATGTTACTGTGGAATTCACCCGGGAGGAATGGCAATTGCTAGACACTGCTCAGAGGACTCTGTATAGAGAAGTGATGCAGGAGAACTACAATCACCTCATCTCAGTGGGTGAGGAAATCTTCCCCATCTATAACTTCCAGTAGTTTGCATTTCCTTTCTCAGTTACTGGATTTGTAAGCCCCCTGTAGGGTTGAATACTAGCTTTGTTTTCAGGGTCAAAGGTGATGAATCCATTTTGAGTACTAGAAAAATATTTGTGTCCCCATGCACTCCACTGATACAATTTAAATTTGCCAAGCCTATGTGGTACCTTCATTGTTCTCATCTTAAACTGCTCTTCCTTATCCTTCAGAGTTGCTATATTCCAAGCAATCTGTGTTATTTGATCTTTTCTATACCCTCCTGTGATTCCTTCCTCATATCTTTAGTTGTGGGAAATCTTTTCTGCTACTTTTGGATCATTTCAGAGGTAGCTGTTCTGTAAGTAGTTTTAATTTCAGTGTGCCTGTAGTGAACTCAGAGGCTTCCTTCTCTACCATCTTGGCCATTATTTTATGACCATCTTTGTCATAGATGACCATCTTTTGTGACCATCTTTTATCTTATTCATGCTTCTGTCATAACACCTGCTATGTATACTACATTTAAGAATTTAATCCTAGCCTCCCTGTTGGAATGTAAGCTCCTTGATGACAAGAATAGTTGCTTTCATTATCTTTGTATCTCCAGCAGAGTTCTAGGCATGGAGTGATATCCTAATAAATATATACTGAACAACAATTATATATATAAAACAGGGATGGTTAGATGGCATCACTGAGTCAATGAAGATGAGTTTGATTAAGCTCCAGGAGATGGTGAAGGACAGGGAAGCCTGCTGTGCCATAGTCCATGGGGTTGCAATGAGTCGGACATGACTGAGCAACTGAACTGACTGATAAAACTGGGTACGGAGTAGCAGTATATATTAACTCTCCAGAGTAAATCCTATAGTTAGCACATTAGCAGCTAGTTTACATGTCTTTTTAATGGTACTCTATTTTGATCACTTCAATTTGCATTCAAATATGTTGTTTCAGGGACCAGTAACATTCAAGGATGTTACTGTGGAATTCACCCGGGAGGAATGGCAATTGCTAGACACTGCTCAGAGGACTCTGTATAGAGAAGTGATGCAGGAGAACTACAATCACCTCATCTCAGTGGGTGAGGAAATCTTCCCCATCTATAACTTCCAGTAGTTTGCATTTCCTTTCTCAGTTACTGGATTTGTAAGCCCCCTGTAGGGTTGAATACTAGCTTTGTTTTCAGGGTCAAAGGTGATGAATCCATTTTGAGTACTAGAAAAATATTTGTGTCCCCATGCACTCCACTGATACAATTTAAATTTGCCAAGCCTATGTGGTACCTTCATTGTTCTCATCTTAAACTGCTCTTCCTTATCCTTCAGAGTTGCTATATTCCAAGCAATCTGTGTTATTTGATCTTTTCTATTAATAGGCTACTGTGCAAATAGGCCAAATGCAATCTTCAAGTTGAAGCAAGGAAAAGAACCATGGATATTAGAAGTACAGTTTCCACGTCGGAGCAACCCTCGTAAGTTAGAAATTATAACCTGTGTTATTAGTAAGGGGATTGGGGTTGATGCCTCTGAATTTTTGAAAAAAGTTTTTGAAGAATTTCCTTTCTAAATGCCGTATGCTTTTGGAAATGATTGAAGATAATTGATCTGTATATGTAAGCAATATAAATCACACCTCCTGTTTTCATTCTTCCCATCTAAATTCCCTCTTTTGTGTGAGGCAGATGGAGATGGTTGGTTTTTTGTTTAAAAAGTTTCCTCTTTTGCTTGACATTTTTAAAGTAGATTTTCCTCTTTCCTATATACTAACGTTGACTTAAACTCCCATTTTGCCTTTTTTCTAGAATTCCCAGTTACTCCTTGCCATTAAAGTATGCAGTTTATATTCTTTAAGTGTTTCTAAATCTATCTTATAAATTTTTCAAATGCCATTTTCCTTCTTTCACTAATAATAGAATGCCTTCATTTTTTCAGCACCCAGTTTAATTTCCTATTCTCTCTTTAAACTCAAATCAGATTACAAATCATTATGCCTTTCATCAGTTTTATTGTTTCAGAGTTGATACCAAATACATCTTATTTTCTGTCAAGAGCTAGTCTGGCCCTTTATTGCCTGCTGCATCTTATTTTTCCTTGTGGCCCACAAACATGTGCTAATCTTTATTTCATCTGCTCTGTTAAGTGCTTTTTTTATACATAAGATCTTATTGCATGAGTATCTAAGTTATTTAACGTTGCACTGTCCCTATCAAGTAACTTTTTTTATGTTTCCCTACAAGTGTCATGAAATGCTAACCCTAAGCCTCTGCTCATAATCTTTTCCTTTCTTTTAAGCATTTTAAAATGAATAAATATGAAGATCTGTAAAAACTCTAGAATGATGTTGAATTAATTACTCTTTAAAGATCACATAGAAAATTGAAGCAGAGACGTGGAAGCTAAGATATGAAAGCAGACTAGGACTAGTGTTGAGTCACAGATGTAGAATTTGATGGTCAACATTGAAAATCTTTGGTGCTACAACTGGGAATTCATTCTGGGGGATGAATGATAGGGATGGCCTGCACTCTGCTGGTTTTTTTAATCTTTTCTTTTGGGTGTATGTGTTTCTAGGTCTTCTGAACCACCAAAAATTAAGCCAACTAGAACACGAATAAATGGATGTTCTGAGATCACTTTAGTGTTGACATCTAGATTGTTGTGTATGGGTTAAAGACGAACAAACTGGAAGTTTATAGTCTAATCACGAGGAATCCTAACACTGTAAACTAGGTTTGAGTAGGTAAAGACCTGTACTTTAGCTCCTTCATTCAGTATAATCTTTTCTCTGATATTGCCAGTGAAAACAGTTGTTGATTACTTCTTCTTATCACCCTACTTACTATTAATTGTCCTTAATCGGCTCATATTATTCTCTATGAGTCTCACATTCCTATTCAGCAGCACTTTGAGTATCTTTTGTTCTCTGCTCCCTGTTCTTTGCATTTGTGTGTGTGTGTGTGTGTGGTCTTAACTGTCTCCTCCAAGTTTTTAAGGTCATAATTGTAGTGTCAGAGTTACCTAGGTTTATAACCAGCTCCCTTGCTCTTTGCTATAACAGTTTTTAGTGTTATTTATGTTTTTCCTAAGCCACTGAAGACCAAGGAAGTTTGCACTTGAGAATTCCTTCACTTGATAATAGTGGCCTGATGCCTAAGAATCCACCCTATGACCACAATACTGTGTAAGATTTATACAGTTGTCAGCTACAAATTGGCATTTACTAATTACATTGCCAATGACTGCACAACAAGGACATTTGCCTTCTGCTTCTGCAGAGACCAGACCCTGTGCTGTTGAGAGCTGGTGATCTTCAGTACCCCTTGATGGAGATCAGGGTGGGGTAGAGGCACTCTGTGCTCCAAGGTGGTGCAGGTCTTTAGATAGATGGATGCCTTTTAGGAACAACCTTTATTATCTCAATCCTAGCATCTCCTCACATCTAGAAAAGCACTAAATTCCTTCATGATGAAATTACATCCTAATGATTAACCGAAAACCCTTTGTAAAATGACTGTTTATTGGTATGGAACTCCCCTCTCCTCAAAATCCTTCAGTGTTGATCTTCCTCCTGCTGCGTCTTTGGAGCAGTCTCTCAGAAGCTATCTGGGGTGCTGCCTCCCAGGCTGCATTCCTAATTATGCCCCAAATATAACTTAACCCACAACTCTCAAGTTGTTCATCTTTTTTTAAGTTGACATGGTATTAAATTTTGTATTTCTTTGTAGAAGGCCCTTGGAATACTCATGACCAAGGAGCAAGATGCCAAGAAAGCCAAGCTGAAAATTCAAGGCAAGTTTAAGAATTCAATTTTGAGATTAGAAGCTTTTTAAGAAAGGGTCTTGACAGGGGTACTAGAAGTGGGAGAGGACTAGTTAACAATAAATGTGAGATAACTGAAGCAAATTCCAAAGAACATGATCCAAATGGGAAAATCCTCTTTTATAATAGACATTTTTTATAATTCAAGATCAGGAGATTAGAAGTCAGAAACAGTCTTTTGATAATAATAAGGGAGGATTTATTATACAAGGTCAAGTTCAGGCAGTTGAGAGACCTGGAGAATATAATGCAAATGAAGTTTGTTTTACCAAATGTTAGACCGTAATGTATGTCAATGTAGAATATTCACAATGGAGAAACCCTATGAATTTAATGAATATTGGAAAAACCTCTAGACCAGCTTGCTCTTTGCTATAACAGTTTTTAGTGTTATTTATGTTTTTCCTAAGCCACTGAAGACCAAGGAAGTTTGCACTTGAGAATTCCTTCACTTGATAATAGTGGCCTGATGCCTAAGAATCCACCCTATGACCACAATACTGTGTAAGATTTATACAGTTGTCAGCTACAAATTGGCATTTACTAATTACATTGCCAATGACTGCACAACAAGGACATTTGCCTTCTGCTTCTGCAGAGACCAGACCCTGTGCTGTTGAGAGCTGGTGATCTTCAGTACCCCTTGATGGAGATCAGGGTGGGGTAGAGGCACTCTGTGCTCCAAGGTGGTGCAGGTCTTTAGATAGATGGATGCCTTTTAGGAACAACCTTTATTATCTCAATCCTAGCATCTCCTCACATCTAGAAAAGCACTAAATTCCTTCATGATGAAATTACATCCTAATGATTAACCGAAAACCCTTTGTAAAATGACTGTTTATTGGTATGGAACTCCCCTCTCCTCAAAATCCTTCAGTGTTGATCTTCCTCCTGCTGCGTCTTTGGAGCAGTCTCTCAGAGCTATCTGGGGTGCTGCCTCCCAGGCTGCATTCCTAATTATGCCCCAAATATAACTTAACCCACAACTCTCAAGTTGTTCATCTTTTTTTAAGTTGACATGGTATTAAATTTTGTATTTCTTTGTAGAAGGCCCTTGGAATACTCATGACCAAGGAGCAAGATGCCAAGAAAGCCAAGCTGAAAATTCAAGGCAAGTTTAAGAATTCAATTTTGAGATTAGAAGCTTTTTAAGAAAGGGTCTTGACAGGGGTACTAGAAGTGGGAGAGGACTAGTTAACAATAAATGTGAGATAACTGAAGCAAATTCCAAAGAACATGATCCAAATGGGAAAATCCTCTTTTATAATAGACATTTTTTATAATTCAAGATCAGGAGATTAGAAGTCAGAAACAGTCTTTTGATAATAATAAGGGAGGATTTATTATACAAGGTCAAGTTCAGGCAGTTGAGAGACCTGGAGAATATAATGCAAATGAAGTTTGTTTTACCAAATGTTAGACCGTAATGTATGTCAATGTAGAATATTCACAATGGAGAAACCCTATGAATTTAATGAATATTGGAAAAACCTCTAGAAACCAGTTCTTAGGGTTACTTGGAAAATATACACTGCAGACCCCGCCTACCCCCCAAAAGCCGTATACATTAATGAATTTGGAAATTTCTCTCTAGGAATGGAGAACTCAAAAAACATCAGAAAACTCATACCAGTGAGAAAACGTATAAATGTAATGAATGTGGGAAGGCTTTCTACCAGAAGTCTATCCTCATAATACATGAGCAGACACATTCAAAAGACAAACCCAGCAAATCTGAGAAATCCGTCTCTCAGAACAGAGACCTCACAGGACAACAGAAAGCTCCTACCAGAGAGAAGACCTATGAATGTAAAGAATGTAAGAAAACTTTCTACCACCTGTCTTCTCTCAGTAGACATTTGAGAACTCATGCAGGAGAGAAACCCTTTGAATGTAATCAGTGTGAGAAGTCCTTCTATCAGAAGCCTCACCTTATGGAACATCAGAAAACACACACAGGAGAAAAACCTTTTGAATGTATTGAATGTGGAAAGTTCTTCTACGTTAAGGCATACCTCATGGTACATCAGAAAACACACACAGGGGAGAAACCATATGAATGTAAGGAATGTAGGAAGTCTTTTTCCCAGAAATCACACCTCACAGTACATCAGAGAACACATACAGGGGAGAAACCCTATAAATGTAAGGAATGTGGCAAATTCTTCTCTAGAAATTCACACCTCAAAACTCATCAGAGAACTCACACAGGAGAGAAACCCTATGAATGTAAGCAATGTGGGAAATGCTTCTACCAGAAGTCAGCTCTAACAGTACATCAGCGAACTCATACAGGGGAGAAACCATTTGAATGTAATAAATGTGGAAAAACCTTTTACTATAAATCAGACCTCACTAAACATCAGAGAAAACACACAGGGGAGAAACCCTATGAATGTAATGAATGTGGTAAATCTTTCTCTGTGAATTCAGTCCTCAGATTACATCAAAGGACTCACACAGGAGAGAAACCCTATGAATGTAAGGAATGCGGAAAATCTTTCTCTCAGAAGTCACATTTTGTCATACATCAGAGAAAACACACAGGAGAGAAACCCTATGAATGTAAGGAGTGTAAGGAAACATTTTTCCAGAAATCACAACTCACAGCACATCAGAAGACTCACACAAAAGAGAAAAACTTATGAATAGTATAAATTGGGGAATTCTGTCTGAATTTATCCTTGAGAATAATCAGATAATTAACACAAAGAGAAAAACTGTATGAAGTATCAATATGGGAAAATTTCAACCACAATCCTTCAACATGGAGATAAATTCTATAAATCTGTTAGGAATTTTTACCATATGTCAGATTTTAACTAAATCATCAGGCAACATACATGGTAGAAACACTACAGATGGTAAAACATGAGGGAAACCTTTCTTTCTGAAGGCATACTTTATTCTACAACACGTAAACTGTACAAGAGAAATCCTGTAAGTAAAATGACTATTAGGAAATTTCTGTCAGGGTAGCAATCATAAATGAGAAATTCCTATCAGTCCTGAGCGTTCAGAAATCTTTTTTATCAGTGGAAAGCTTTATCACAAAGTGATATTTCAGTGAATGTCAGACCGGTGATATAAAGTATAAAACCTTTTAAAAAGTATTTTAAATACACGAAAGCTTTTTAACAAAAATTCTAAGAGGATCAGTACTGAGGGAAATACATACTAAAAGTCATGTTGCAGAAATCTGATTCCAAGTTTGTTTTTCTTTTAAAGAAACCTGCAAATGTCAGCTATATGAGGCTTTTTAAAAAGCAGAGATAAATTGAATAATGTGACATCGTTAGACACATGTGAAGAGTCCTTTAGTATCTAGGACTTATGTGTGAATGTCAGGGTGCTACAAAACACAGATTGTGGATGTCTGATGTGCATGTGATCCCATCCATAATTATACATAGTGAAATATGTAGCTTTATTTAGTTCAGTAATTTTTATGTATATGAAGATATCTCTCATTTAGTCTTAGCAGGACGCCTCTTGTTAGTAGAATACACATTTAAGTATAATATTCTTTTTAAATTATAATGTAGTTATATCCTGTTTCTGAATGGATATGGATTTTACTGAACTAATCCTTCAGAAAGAAGCTAAAAATGTTTTTGTAAAATTTACAGTTCTCTCATGGTCAGCCAAATTTTACATTAGGGATATATTTATTTAGGAAAAGGCTTCCCATGTGACTTAGTGGTAAAGAATCTGTCTGCTAATGCAGGAGACATGGTTTTTACCCCTGGATTAGGATGGCAACTCACTCTAATATTCTTGCCTGGGAAATCCCATGGACAGAGGAGCCTGGAGGGCTACAGTCCACAGGGACACAAAAGAGTTGAACATGACTTAATGACTTCTTTGAAATAGAATAATCAGATAATTAACACAAAGAGAAAAACTGTATGAAGTATCAATATGGGAAAATTTCAACCACAATCCTTCAACATGGAGATAAATTCTATAAATCTGTTAGGAATTTTTACCATATGTCAGATTTTAACTAAATCATCAGGCAACATACATGGTAGAAACACTACAGATGGTAAAACATGAGGGAAACCTTTCTTTCTGAAGGCATACTTTATTCTACAACACGTAAACTGTACAAGAGAAATCCTGTAAGTAAAATGACTATTAGGAAATTTCTGTCAGGGTAGCAATCATAAATGAGAAATTCCTATCAGTCCTGAGCGTTCAGAAATCTTTTTTATCAGTGGAAAGCTTTATCACAAAGTGATATTTCAGTGAATGTCAGACCGGTGATATAAAGTATAAAACCTTTTAAAAAGTATTTTAAATACACGAAAGCTTTTTAACAAAAATTCTAAGAGGATCAGTACTGAGGGAAATACATACTAAAAGTCATGTTGCAGAAATCTGATTCCAAGTTTGTTTTTCTTTTAAAGAAACCTGCAAATGTCAGCTATATGAGGCTTTTTAAAAAGCAGAGATAAATTGAATAATGTGACATCGTTAGACACATGTGAAGAGTCCTTTAGTATCTAGGACTTATGTGTGAATGTCAGGGTGCTACAAAACACAGATTGTGGATGTCTGATGTGCATGTGATCCCATCCATAATTATACATAGTGAAATATGTAGCTTTATTTAGTTCAGTAATTTTTATGTATATGAAGATATCTCTCATTTAGTCTTAGCAGGACGCCTCTTGTTAGTAGAATACACATTTAAGTATAATATTCTTTTTAAATTATAATGTAGTTATATCCTGTTTCTGAATGGATATGGATTTTACTGAACTAATCCTTCAGAAAGAAGCTAAAAATGTTTTTGTAAAATTTACAGTTCTCTCATGGTCAGCCAAATTTTACATTAGGGATATATTTATTTAGGAAAAGGCTTCCCATGTGACTTAGTGGTAAAGAATCTGTCTGCTAATGCAGGAGACATGGTTTTTACCCCTGGATTAGGATGGCAACTCACTCTAATATTCTTGCCTGGGAAATCCCATGGACAGAGGAGCCTGGAGGGCTACAGTCCACAGGGACACAAAAGAGTTGAACATGACTTAATGACTGAACAACAAGAAATTCATTTAAAAAAATAGCTCAAAATCCCTAAAAATAAAGTAATACTATCTGAAGAAATATCTATGCTAGAGTTGTTTTAGCAGGTTGCAGAGCTGTCTGAACTTATATTTTGTATATGAGTCCTAAATGTTCTTCACTATCTTTTTCTCCCTAGTAGAAGCAACATGACATAGAGGTTAAGAGTGTGGACTCTGGACTCCTACTGCCTAGGCTGCTTCTAGCGTGAGGCATGTACTTAACCTCTCCGTGCCTCAGTTTCCTTTTTTATAAAAAGGAAGTGATAATAGGATTGCTTTGAGATGTAAATAAGTTAATATTTTTCAAGCACTTAGTGTCTGAGACATAGGAATATGAGTTGTATGTTAGATACTATCATCATTATAATTTTTATTTCTTGAATTCTGCTGCAAAATAAATAAAAGATTGGCTACTAGCATTCGCCCCTCAGTTTCCTGCTGCAGTGCCTTGCTTTGGTTTGGTTGTACATTTTTCCAAAAGTGTGATTCAGATATGGCCCACTTCCTGCAATGTTTTACCTTTCTAATTGATTGAAAAATTAAAGAATATATTGTGATGTCAAAATTTTATGCTATTCAAACTTAAGTGTCTGTAAAGTCAAGTTCTATTAGAACACTAGTAAAACCAATTCAGTTGTTTTTCCTCGACTGCCCCTTCAAGTTTGTCTGGTAATGTCTTTTAAGCAGGACTCTTGTTAGTAGAATACACATTTAAGTATAATATTCTTTTTAAATTATAATGTAGTTATATCCTGTTTCTGAATGGATATGGATTTTACTGAACTAATCCTTCAGAAAGAAGCTAAAAATGTTTTTGTAAAATTTACAGTTCTCTCATGGTCAGCCAAATTTTACATTAGGGATATATTTATTTAGGAAAAGGCTTCCCATGTGACTTAGTGGTAAAGAATCTGTCTGCTAATGCAGGAGACATGGTTTTTACCCCTGGATTAGGATGGCAACTCACTCTAATATTCTTGCCTGGGAAATCCCATGGACAGAGGAGCCTGGAGGGCTACAGTCCACAGGGACACAAAAGAGTTGAACATGACTTAATGACTGAACAACAAGAAATTCATTTAAAAAAATAGCTCAAAATCCCTAAAAATAAAGTAATACTATCTGAAGAAATATCTATGCTAGAGTTGTTTTAGCAGGTTGCAGAGCTGTCTGAACTTATATTTTGTATATGAGTCCTAAATGTTCTTCACTATCTTTTTCTCCCTAGTAGAAGCAACATGACATAGAGGTTAAGAGTGTGGACTCTGGACTCCTACTGCCTAGGCTGCTTCTAGCGTGAGGCATGTACTTAACCTCTCCGTGCCTCAGTTTCCTTTTTTATAAAAAGGAAGTGATAATAGGATTGCTTTGAGATGTAAATAAGTTAATATTTTTCAAGCACTTAGTGTCTGAGACATAGGAATATGAGTTGTATGTTAGATACTATCATCATTATAATTTTTATTTCTTGAATTCTGCTGCAAAATAAATAAAAGATTGGCTACTAGCATTCGCCCCTCAGTTTCCTGCTGCAGTGCCTTGCTTTGGTTTGGTTGTACATTTTTCCAAAAGTGTGATTCAGATATGGCCCACTTCCTGCAATGTTTTACCTTTCTAATTGATTGAAAAATTAAAGAATATATTGTGATGTCAAAATTTTATGCTATTCAAACTTAAGTGTCTGTAAAGTCAAGTTCTATTAGAACACTAGTAAAAACCAATTCAGTTGTTTTTCCTGCGACTGCCTTCACATTACAGTAGCAGAGTGGAGTATTCTGAGTAAGGCCATATGCCCCACAGAGCCTAAGACAGTTAACTCTCTGTTACTTTACAAACTTAAGTTTTCTTAGTGCTGAAAGCATCACACCAATATAGAGGTATACTTTTATAGATGTATGTGTTTTACAAATGAGGCATATAGCAATTTGTGGGTAGATGGAGGTATTTTGCAATATCTTTGTTATGTGCATTATATTTATATATTACAAGACTAATTAAGCATTAAAGTTTTTTTCAAAGACATGACTTTTATCTACTGGACTGTAGCATCAAAACAAATTTCCTGGTGGAATATAGCAGTAAATTATGAAGTAAACATTGTCTAAATTAAATTGTTAATTGATCCCTACTCACAGTATTCCTGTATTTTCTTCCATGTCCATAACCAATTTTCCCTGTATCATTTTAAATTTTACATTGCATAATAAAATATATGACTATGTCATATTTAACTAGTGCAACCCAACAAACAATAGAAAGAATACCCAGCTCCACCAGCTACATTACTAGTAAGATTACTTTATTGTCCACACTTCAGGGAATTGTCAAATGCTGCTCCAATCTAAATCCTGCTCTTATTACCCCTTTCTAATAAAAAGGATTTTTTAAAAAAATTGTGGCTTCTTTTATTGCTTATTTATGTATTTATTTCCATCCATCTTTACTCTTTGGTCTGTGTGGGCCTTCCATTGCAGTGGCCTCTCTCGTTGCAGAGGACCGGCTCTGGGTGCATGTGCTCCAGAGCACTGGCTCGGTAGTTGGACACATCGGTCCAGCTGCTCCATGGCACATGGGATCTTCCAGGGCCAGGGATCAAACTGGAGCCCCTTGCACTGCAAGGCGGACTCTTTACCCACTGGACCACCAGCGAAGCCCTAAAAAGGATTTTTATGATGTTTAGCTTCCTAATCATGCCTCATTCTGATTCACCTGATGTTTAATACTAATGAGCACCTAATATTTACTGATTGCTTACATCTTAAGTATACTTTGTATCTGTATAACTTCTGAATAATCCATGGTAAACTACTGTTACCATATTCTATTCAGCTCTTACCTGAGCATGCCATCTTGATAAATATTTAAGAGGAAACAATCTTTCTAGAGTTTTCTTTATTCCAATGTGAAAGCAAATACACTGTATAACTTCCTTGGGCCTTTCAATAAAAAATTAAATAAAAATTAGCACGCTCTTGGGACTCTCCAGTAGCTGAGGCAAATCTGCTATTCAGAATAAAGCCTGTACTAATAAAAATACTTTTTTTTACCTCTCCACTCCTCTTAATAAAAATACTTAAGCTAATACTCCAGTAAGAGTAAAATGTTCCTAGTCTCCAAGTTGAAGAAAACCTGAGACAGTGTTTCTTAGCCATAAGCCCCAAGCCACGAACTAGTAACCACCAAAACTGATGGATCAGAGACTATTGATCAGACACTAATAGCAATTAACTGGATTATCTCATCAGTACACATGCTTATGAAGGTCAACCAATCTGTGACAACTCATTTCTGAAAGCCAAGCAACAGCTTTTACTCTAACACACTCTGGAAATTCAGCAAATCAGATGTGTTTAGCTGACCGGTACATGGTCACATGCTAATTTAGGGCAGAGAAAATGGGTTGGTAAGAGAGACTGGTTTGCATAGGAAAGATACGCTCTAGGCCTGTCTCTGCCCCTCTGCAATCTCTAAGAATTGGCTAGTCTTGGGAGAGGCAGTTTCTTCCCTGGCCAGAAAGCTTCGTAAGATGTCAAAACATCACAAAATACACTAACATTAAAAATTGATTAATATACTGTGCTTTGAAAAAGCTTATATTTCTCAGCCTAAAGTTCTATGACTGGTCCTAATGATAAAGACAATGTCACTATACCTTAAATTCTCTATAAATTCTCAGGAAATTGTTACTGAATGATGTCAAAACATCACAAAATACACTAACATTAAAAATTGATTAATATACTGTGCTTTGAAAAAGCTTATATTTCTCAGCCTAAAGTTCTATGACTGGTCCTAATGATAAAGACAATGTCACTATACCTTAAATTCTCTATAAATTCTCAGGAAATTGTTACTGAATGATGTCAAAACATCACAAAATACACTAACATTAAAAATTGATTAATATACTGTGCTTTGAAAAAGCTTATATTTCTCAGCCTAAAGTTCTATGACTGGTCCTAATGATAAAGACAATGTCACTATACCTTAAATTCTCTATAAATTCTCAGGAAATTGTTACTGAATGATCTGAGACTTGGCTTGAATTTTCTCCTGACAGATTCCAAACTGAGATTATCAAATATCTAATATCATGTACACAAGTCATATACCCGACAGGTGGAAACTGCACTTCAATAAGTAATCACCAGAAACAACTCTACTTATATAACAAACAGATTAAATATGTGAAAAAAAGACACCAACCAATGTAAGCATTAAAAACACATTGAAGGGACTTCCCTGGTAGTCCAGTGGCTAAGACTCCATGCTCCCAATGCAGGGGGCCCGGGTTCGATCCCTGGGCAGGGAACTAGATTCCACATAATCCAACTAAGACCTGGTGCCGACAAATAAATAAATAAAGGCTAGTTAATTAAACACACACACATACACACTCTGAAAAGGATCATTTCCTATATTTACATTCTTACTCACACACATACTACAAAAATAAAACCATGGCTGAAAATGACCAGAATGTGTTATCATTTATGTCTGACTTTAGAAGAAATAATAAAACAGCTTAAACTGTACAGGTTTTACAGACTAAAATTCATTTGCTAGAGAATGAATACTGAGAATACTAAGAAATAAAGCTGATGTTGAGTATTACACAGAAAGAGCAAATGTATCTGATTTCCAGATGCTTAAATGTTGTTTCACAGCTAGTATGACCAGCTGATATTTAAAAATGATTCTGACATTTCTCCAAAGACAACATGCAGATGGCCAACAAACACATGAAAAGATGCTCAAGATCATTCATTATTAGAGAAATGCAAATCAAAACTACCATGGGTTATCACCTCAAACCAATGTGAATGGCCGTCATCAAAAAATCAACAAACAATAAATGCTGAAGAGGGTATGGAGAGAAGGGAATCTTCTTACACTGTTGGTGGATATGTAAATTGATACAGCCACCATGGAGAAAAGTACAGAAGTTCCTTAAAACACTGGGAACAAAACTATCATATGACCTAGCAATCCCACTATGGGGCATATAGCCTGAGAAAATCATAATTCAAAAGACACATATACTCCAATGTTCACTTAGCACTATTTACAATAGCTGGGACATAGAAGCAAACTAGATGTCCACTGACAGAAGAAGGGGTGAAAAAGTTGTGGCATATATATATAATGGAATATTACTCAGCCATAAAAAATGCATTTAAGTCAGTTCTAGTGAGGTGGATGAACCTAGTACCTGTTATACAGTATAAAGTAAGTCAGAAAGAGAAAGATATACCATATTAACGCATATACATGGTGTCTAGAAAAATGATACTGATGAATCTATTTGCAGAGCAGGTATAGAAATGCAAATATAGAGAAAATACTTTGAACACATCCCCGGAAGAAGAGAGTGGGGCGAACTGACAGTAACATTGAAACATATTCGTTACCATGTGTAGAACAGACAGCTAATGGGAAGTTGTTATATTACACAGGGAGCTCAACTTGGTGTTATATGACAACCTAGAGGGGTGGGATGAGGTGGGAGGTGGGAGGGAGATTCGAGAGGGAGGGAACATATGTATATGGCTGATTCATGCTGTTGTATGGCAGAAATCAACAGAACATTGTAAAGCAATTATCCCTCAATTAAAAATAAGATTTAATAAAGATGATTCTGTATTAAAAAGACTAAAAGCTTTGTGGTCAAAAATTGTTCTGACCAAAAGGAGGTAAAACAGCTTAAACTGTACAGGTTTTACAGACTAAAATTCATTTGCTAGAGAATGAATACTGAGAATACTAAGAAATAAAGCTGATGTTGAGTATTACACAGAAAGAGCAAATGTATCTGATTTCCAGATGCTTAAATGTTGTTTCACAGCTAGTATGACCAGCTGATATTTAAAATGATTCTGACATTTCTCCAAAGACAACATGCAGATGGCCAACAAACACATGAAAAGATGCTCAAGATCATTCATTATTAGAGAAATGCAAATCAAAACTACCATGGGTTATCACCTCAAACCAATGTGAATGGCCGTCATCAAAAAATCAACAAACAATAAATGCTGAAGAGGGTATGGAGAGAAGGGAATCTTCTTACACTGTTGGTGGATATGTAAATTGATACAGCCACCATGGAGAAAAGTACAGAAGTTCCTTAAAACACTGGGAACAAAACTATCATATGACCTAGCAATCCCACTATGGGGCATATAGCCTGAGAAAATCATAATTCAAAAGACACATATACTCCAATGTTCACTTAGCACTATTTACAATAGCTGGGACATAGAAGCAAACTAGATGTCCACTGACAGAAGAAGGGGTGAAAAGTTGTGGCATATATATATAATGGAATATTACTCAGCCATAAAAAATGCATTTAAGTCAGTTCTAGTGAGGTGGATGAACCTAGTACCTGTTATACAGTATAAAGTAAGTCAGAAAGAGAAAGATATACCATATTAACGCATATACATGGTGTCTAGAAAAATGATACTGATGAATCTATTTGCAGAGCAGGTATAGAAATGCAAATATAGAGAAAATACTTTGAACACATCCCCGGAAGAAGAGAGTGGGCGAACTGACAGTAACATTGAAACATATTCGTTACCATGTGTAGAACAGACAGCTAATGGGAAGTTGTTATATTACACAGGGAGCTCAACTTGGTGTTATATGACAACCTAGAGGGGCGGGATGAGGTGGGAGGTGGGAGGGAGATTCGAGAGGGAGGGAACATATGTATATGGCTGATTCATGCTGTTGTATGGCAGAAATCAACAGAACATTGTAAAGCAATTATCCCTCAATTAAAAATAAGATTTAATAAAGATGATTCTGTATTAAAAAGACTAAAAGCTTTGTGGTCAAAAATTGTTCTGACCAAAAGGAGGTAAAAGATACGGATGTGGTCTAAGGTGGAGTTGCTCATAGAAAAACACAGATTATACAGAGACAACCTGTCACATATACTCCATAGATTTCAAGTTTTGTTGTTCAGAAAGTTCATAAATACTAAATCATTTCTTGGATGTTCTGGAGAGGTTGCTTATATCTGTTACATGTGAACTACTCAGTTCACCTAAAAATATAAAAATAAGATTCATTGTTCCCACTCTGTCTATGAGTTCCCATTTGTCCTCACCTATAAATCCTGTATCTTAGCGCAACTTTCGGATATGATTAAACTTGTGTGTAGAAAGCTAAATATCTATTCTGTCAAAGTAAACCTTTGACAGACTATTGACGCTCTAATTATAGATAAAATTTCAAAGGTTCCAACAACAGCAGCAGCAACAGCGAGTGCCTTTATCATCATTCTCTTGGCCTGAAATTTTGTCCCTTTCCCCATAGCCTCTTGCCACACATCTTTGCAAGATTGTGACCTTCAAGACTCACATGTTTGTCACAAGATTGGCCTCAGCTTTTCAGGTAGTGCATCCCTATTTCTTCCATCCTGGAATCCTCCTTAGGGGAGTTTAAGATTGGCCAAAATCTTCCCAATACAGAGAATGAGAGTAGCCAGAGGTGGTGGGTGATAACTAGTACCTCAGGTCATCCCTGCCTATTCTAGGCTCACAATGCTTATACAATGAAACAGGGAAAATACTGATGAATCTATTTGCAGAGCAGGTATAGAAATGCAAATATAGAGAAAATACTTTGAACACATCCCGGAAGAAGAGAGTGGGCGAACTGACAGTAACATTGAAACATATTCGTTACCATGTGTAGAACAGACAGCTAATGGGAAGTTGTTATATTACACAGGGAGCTCAACTTGGTGTTATATGACAACCTAGAGGGGTGGGATGAGGTGGGAGGTGGGAGGGAGATTCGAGAGGGAGGGAACATATGTATATGGCTGATTCATGCTGTTGTATGGCAGAAATCAACAGAACATTGTAAAGCAATTATCCCTCAATTAAAAATAAGATTTAATAAAGATGATTCTGTATTAAAAAGACTAAAAGCTTTGTGGTCAAAAATTGTTCTGACCAAAAGGAGGTAAAAGATACGGATGTGGTCTAAGGTGGAGTTGCTCATAGAAAAACACAGATTATACAGAGACAACCTGTCACATATACTCCATAGATTTCAAGTTTTGTTTTTTCAGAAAGTTCATAAATACTAAATCATTTCTTGGATGTTCTGGAGAGGTTGCTTATATCTGTTACATGTGAACTACTCAGTTCACCTAAAAATATAAAAATAAGATTCATTGTTCCCACTCTGTCTATGAGTTCCCATTTGTCCTCACCTATAAATCCTGTATCTTAGCGCAACTTTCGGATATGATTAAACTTGTGTGTAGAAAGCTAAATATCTATTCTGTCAAAGTAAACCTTTGACAGACTATTGACGCTCTAATTATAGATAAAATTTCAAAGGTTCCAACAACAGCAGCAGCAACAGCGAGTGCCTTTATCATCATTCTCTTGGCCTGAAATTTTGTCCCTTTCCCCATAGCCTCTTGCCACACATCTTTGCAAGATTGTGACCTTCAAGACTCACATGTTTGTCACAAGATTGGCCTCAGCTTTTCAGGTAGTGCATCCCTATTTCTTCCATCCTGGAATCCTCCTTAGGGGAGTTTAAGATTGGCCAAAATCTTCCCAATACAGAGAATGAGAGTAGCCAGAGGTGGTGGGTGATAACTAGTACCTCAGGTCATCCCTGCCTATTCTAGGCTCACAATGCTTATACAATGAAAGTAAAAAGAGAACTACCATTTCCAGAAATCTCCATGTCATGTACCCTCAGTGCCACCAGTTCAATTCCCAGAAAGCACTAGGGCCAGGGGAGGTACAAAGTTCTAAGCTACAGATGATCCTTTTAAGGTATGGGAAGCTAAATAATTTTTATTTTTAATTTTGGCCTCTTTTATTGTTTTTTTTTTTAATTTACTTATTTTCATCCATCTTAATTCTCTGGCCTGTGTGGGCCTCCCATTGCAGTGGCCTCTCTCACTGCAGAGCACTGGCTCTGGGCGCATGCACTCCAGAGCACTGGCTCATAATTAGACACATTGGTCCAGCCACTCCGTGGCACATGGGATCCTCCCAGGGATCGAACAGGTGCCCCCTGCACCGCAAAGTGGACTCTTGACCCACTGGACCACCAGGGAAGCCCGAAGCTTGGTAATTTTTACAAATACAGTATTTCATACAAGCAGAAAGAATAGAATAACATGACTGCCTCCCCCTGTTAAAAGGTTATAAAAATCAAAGCCCATGTGTGTCTTTCCAAAATCATCCCTCAACTCATAGCTCTTTCCATTTTCAACAACTGTTCTATACTTGATATTTACCAATCTTCTCTGTTTATTTATACTTTCACTCTAAATATTTGTATCTATAAATAATATATATTTGTGCTTTGCAATTTTTCTATCAATGGTAACGTGTATACTCTTCTGAAACCTGCTATTTTTCTTCAATCTATGGTTTTGAGATTTATCCATGTTGATTTATATAGCTCAAAATTATTTTAACCATTGTATAATACTCTATCTTATAAAATTACAATATTATCATTTGAATATTTAAATAGTTTCTAATTTTTCATTATTATATGTAATCAAATATAATCCCCCTCTGAATATAGTGAGATGATATCACTATTATAATGAAACATAATTTTCCTCATGTGTTTTGTAGATGAGTAAGAATTTCTTTACAGAGTGTTTTGAACAATTTCGAAAACTCTTAACACACTGTAAGAAATAATTTATTATATTTCATGACCCAACTCACCTATACAAACTTAAATGCAAAATTTTATTGAGTACCTACCATTCATAATTTCAGGCACTGAGGAAACAGCAGTTAATAAAAACATCCCTACCTGGGCTTCCCTGGTGGTCCAGTGGGTAAAGAGTCTGCCTTGCAGTGCAAGGGGCACAGGTTCAATCCCTGGCCCGGGAAGATCCCATGTGCCGCAGAGCAGTTGGACCAGTGTGTCCAATTACCAGCCAGAGCTCTGGAGCCATGCATCCAGAGCCAGTGCAACAAGAGAGGCCACTGCAATGGGAGGTCCATTAAGGCCAAAGAATAAAGATGAATGAAAAATAAATGAATGGAAAACCAATAAAAGAGGCCAAAATTAAAAAAAAAAAACAAACCTGCCTTAATGATGCTTGTATTATAGTGGTAGACAGGGGGTTGCTGGGAAGAACAGAGTCTAGGAAATATAAAAAAGTAAAATATATAGTAGATAAGATGGCCAGTGCTATTTTTAATGAGACAATAGGGAATTATAGAGAGGGGATTTAATGTTAAAATGGTGGTCAGTGGACTTCCCTCATAGTCCAGTGCTTAAGAATCTGCTTTGCAATGCAGGGGATGTAGGCTCAATCCCTGGTTGGGGAACTCAAGATTCCACATGCTGCAGGCCAGCTGAGCTAGTGTGCCGCAACTACTGAGCCCACGTGTTTGCAATGAAATATCCCACACAATGCAATGACGATCATGTGTGTCACAGCTAAGACTTGATACAGGAAGTGAACTTTTGGATGTATGTGGGAATGATACGTGAATACATGATATATGCAATATATGTAACTATGCATATATTTACATATCTATTAATAAACAAACAATATATGTATATCAACCTGAAACACTGCTTCATGAAAGAATATAATTTCTACCCGTGATGCATTTGACATTTTCGACGAACTCTTAACTTCAACATGTGGGGTCTAATTGACTAACCAGGGGTTGAACCTGGGCACCCTGTATTGGGAATGCAGTCTTAGCCACTGAGTTCCTAGGGAAGTCCCTGATCTTTAAGTATCAAGATACAGAAGATATTTTCCTCCAAAGTCCTAGGGTTATAAGCTCCAATTATCCAACAAAAATTATATTTCATGACCCAACTCACCTATACAAACTTAAATGCAAAATTTTATTGAGTACCTACCATTCATAATTTCAGGCACTGAGGAAACAGCAGTTAATAAAAACATCCCTACCTGGGCTTCCCTGGTGGTCCAGTGGGTAAAGAGTCTGCCTTGCAGTGCAAGGGGCACAGGTTCAATCCCTGGCCCGGGAAGATCCCATGTGCCGCAGAGCAGTTGGACCAGTGTGTCCAATTACCAGCCAGAGCTCTGGAGCCATGCATCCAGAGCCAGTGCAACAAGAGAGGCCACTGCAATGGGAGGTCCATTAAGGCCAAAGAATAAAGATGAATGAAAAATAAATGAATGGAAAACCAATAAAGAGGCCAAAATTAAAAAAAAAAAACAAACCTGCCTTAATGATGCTTGTATTATAGTGGTAGACAGGGGGTTGCTGGGAAGAACAGAGTCTAGGAAATATAAAAAAGTAAAATATATAGTAGATAAGATGGCCAGTGCTATTTTTAATGAGACAATAGGGAATTATAGAGAGGGGATTTAATGTTAAAATGGTGGTCAGTGGACTTCCCTCATAGTCCAGTGCTTAAGAATCTGCTTTGCAATGCAGGGGATGTAGGCTCAATCCCTGGTTGGGGAACTCAAGATTCCACATGCTGCAGGCCAGCTGAGCTAGTGTGCCGCAACTACTGAGCCCACGTGTTTGCAATGAAATATCCCACACAATGCAATGACGATCATGTGTGTCACAGCTAAGACTTGATACAGGAAGTGAACTTTTGGATGTATGTGGGAATGATACGTGAATACATGATATATGCAATATATGTAACTATGCATATATTTACATATCTATTAATAAACAAACAATATATGTATATCAACCTGAAACACTGCTTCATGAAAGAATATAATTTCTACCCGTGATGCATTTGACATTTTCGACGAACTCTTAACTTCAACATGTGGGGTCTAATTGACTAACCAGGGGTTGAACCTGGGCACCCTGTATTGGGAATGCAGTCTTAGCCACTGAGTTCCTAGGGAAGTCCCTGATCTTTAAGTATCAAGATACAGAAGATATTTTCCTCCAAAGTCCTAGGGTTATAAGCTCCAATTATCCAACTAAGAAATTCACACTGTAGGTTATCTACTACAGGAAAGTCCATTATTATTTGTTGTACCAGGTGATAAGGCCTGAGTGTCATGAGAGCTTGCACCGCACACTATTCCTACCATAGAGTCTGTTTGTCTTGTGAGTCCTACTCAAAACTATCAACAATAAATGGGTCAGAACAGTTTTTTCAAGTGCAATATATTAATATTTTGCTCCTTAATGCCAAAGTGCTGTATGTTGTACTAGTAGCGGGTATGAAACAATATTTTCTCATTTAAAGTTAGGTCTGGTCTTACTTCTAAAAAGAATTTAACAGGGCTTCCCTGGTGGTCCAGTGGGTAGAGTCTGCCTTGCAGTGCAAGCGGCACCAGTTTGATCCCTGAACTGAGAAGATTCCACATGCTACAGAGCAGCTGGACCGGTGTGTCCAATT
This sequence comes from Tragulus kanchil, assembly GCA_022376925.1. Taxonomy (NCBI): domain Eukaryota; kingdom Metazoa; phylum Chordata; class Mammalia; order Artiodactyla; family Tragulidae; genus Tragulus; species Tragulus kanchil. Next base: position 93,950,905 of record JAIOJX010000005.1, on the reverse strand, counting down.
ATGAGCCAGCACTCTGGAGCGCATGCACCCAGAGCCAGTGCTCTGCAGAGAGGCCCTGCAATGGGAGGCCCACACAGGCCAAAGAATAAAGATGGATGAAGATAAATAAATAAAAACCAATAAAAGAGGCTAAAATTAAAATAAAAGAATTTAACAATGTGGATGGTCTCAAAATTTTTGTAAGGTGCATCTCTCATCCTTTGACATGCATATGTCTAACTGAGGGATCCAAACTATTTCCTACTTCCTGCTTACCAGGTCTGATTTGCATGATGATATAAAGATGGGACACTACCTTACTATTCTACAGAATGTAAAGATGATCGGGTCCCAACAGACTGTACTGTGACAAGGAGAATGTATGCAACCATGGCTTTAGAGCAAAACTATATGTGTGTACTGCTACTCATACTATGTAAAATCAAAATGCCCTTTGTGATCTTTTTTTTTTTTCCCGGCCATTTCTATTGGTCTTTCATTTATTTCCATCTTTGTTCTTTTGGCCTGTGTGGGCCTCCCATCGTAGTGGCCTCTCTCGCTGCAGAATACTGGCTCTGGGCGCATGCGGTCCAGAGCTCTGGCTCGGTAGTTGGACACATCGGTTCAGCTGCTCCATGGCACGTGGGATATTCCCAGGCCAGGGATCGAACCGGTGCCCCTTGCACTACAAGGCAGTGTCCTTGCCCACTGGACCACCAGGGAAGCCCTGTGATCTTTTTTATTAATTTGTTTAAAAAGAACACATTTCCCAGATTTATATACTGGAGGCTATATTTATTCTAGTAGATATGACACCTAGCAGAATTTCTAAAACTGGGTAGTTTTGGTTGAATTTATGGTAGTCCACTATCATCTGCCATGATCTACCTGGTTTGGCAGAGGTCAAACAGGTAAAATGAATTATAATGTGGACATCCAGCCCTGAATCTGTTACATATTTAAGAGTTCTACCAATCTTGGCCAGGGAACAGGTTCAGAGGCTTCTACTTGATCTTTCTTACTATAATGACTCTTATTCCCAGGATAGAGTACCAATATGAGAGTTCTTTCAATTATGGCCATTCCAAGTATGAAAATGGGAACTGAGGAAGTGACTAACATTTCTAAATCTGCTGAATTACTGTGAAAACGATCTACAACAGGACTCCATATGCCAACTGGTCTTCATAGGACCCTATTCTAATTGCTTCCAACTTTTAGAAATTATGCATAAAGCTACTATAAACATCTGTGTGCTGGTTTTTGAGTAAGCATACTTTTTTCAGCTCCTTTAGGGAAACACTAAGGCTCACAAAGACTGGGCTATATAGTAAAAGTAGTAACGGCACTATTTCCTACTTCCTTTTTGCTTACCAGGTCTGATTTGCATGATGATATAAAGATGGGACACTACCTTACTATTCTACAGAATGTAAAGATGATCGGGTCCCAACAGACTGTACTGTGACAAGGAGAATGTATGCAACCATGGCTTTAGAGCAAAACTATATGTGTGTACTGCTACTCATACTATGTAAAATCAAAATGCCCTTTGTGATCTTTTTTTTTTTTCCCGGCCATTTCTATTGGTCTTTCATTTATTTCCATCTTTGTTCTTTTGGCCTGTGTGGGCCTCCCATCGTAGTGGCCTCTCTCGCTGCAGAATACTGGCTCTGGGCGCATGCGGTCCAGAGCTCTGGCTCGGTAGTTGGACACATCGGTTCAGCTGCTCCATGGCACGTGGGATATTCCCAGGCCAGGGATCGAACCGGTGCCCCTTGCACTACAAGGCAGTGTCCTTGCCCACTGGACCACCAGGGAAGCCCTGTGATCTTTTTTATTAATTTGTTTAAAAAGAACACATTTCCCAGATTTATATACTGGAGGCTATATTTATTCTAGTAGATATGACACCTAGCAGAATTTCTAAAACTGGGTAGTTTTGGTTGAATTTATGGTAGTCCACTATCATCTGCCATGATCTACCTGGTTTGGCAGAGGTCAAACAGGTAAAATGAATTATAATGTGGACATCCAGCCCTGAATCTGTTACATATTTAAGAGTTCTACCAATCTTGGCCAGGGAACAGGTTCAGAGGCTTCTACTTGATCTTTCTTACTATAATGACTCTTATTCCCAGGATAGAGTACCAATATGAGAGTTCTTTCAATTATGGCCATTCCAAGTATGAAAATGGGAACTGAGGAAGTGACTAACATTTCTAAATCTGCTGAATTACTGTGAAAACGATCTACAACAGGACTCCATATGCCAACTGGTCTTCATAGGACCCTATTCTAATTGCTTCCAACTTTTAGAAATTATGCATAAAGCTACTATAAACATCTGTGTGCTGGTTTTTGAGTAAGCATACTTTTTTCAGCTCCTTTAGGGAAACACTAAGGCTCACAAAGACTGGGCTATATAGTAAAAGTAGTATATTTAGCTTTGTAATAAACTACCAACGTATCTTCTAAAGTTGCACCATGTTGGATTCCCACCAGTAATGAAGAAGGGTTCTTGTTGCTTGATATCCTTGCCAGAATTTGTCAATGTTTTGAATTATGGCCATTCTAATAGATGCTGTTTGAATTTACAATCCCTTATGATATATTTGTTGAATGTCTTTTCACATTCAAAAGATGGCTATTTGCCATCTGTAAGTCTTCTTTAATGAGGTATCTGTTCAGGTCTTTTGCCCATTCTTTTTTTTTGGCCACTTCTATTGGTCTTTCATCTATTTATCTTTGTTCTTTGGTCTGTGTGGGCCTCCCATCGCAGTAGTTTTTGTCACCGTAGAGTACTGGCTCCGGGCACATGAGCTCCAGAGCTCTGGCTCCGTAGTTGGACACATTGGTCCAGCCACTCCGTGGCACGTGGGATCTTCTCAGGCCAGGGATTGAACTGGCACCCCTTGCACTGCAAGGTGGTGTCCTTACCCACTGGACCACCAAGGAAGCCCACTTTTGCCTATTTTTAAATAGGGTTTCTTGATTTCTTATTGTTGAGTTTTAAGAGTTCTTTGTATATTTTGCGTAACAGTACTTTATCAGATACACCTTTTTCAAATATGTTCTCCTAGTCTGTGAGTTGTGTTCTCTTATCTTTTAATATGTGAAAGTGAAAGTCACTCAGTCATGTCCAACTCATTGTGATCCATGGACGAGCTATAGAATTCTCCAGGCAAGAATACTGGAGTGGGTAGCCTTTCCCTTCTCCAGAGTATCTTCCTGACCCAGGAATTGAATGAAGGTCTCTTACAGAATTCTCCAGGCAAGAATACTGGAGTGGGTAGCCTTTCCCTTCTTGAGAATATCTTCCTGATCCAGGAATCGAACTGGGGTCTCCTACATTACAGGCAGATTCTTCAGCTGAGCTACAAAGGGAACCCATCTCTTGATAAACTTAAAATTTTTTTTCTGGTAGTCCTAGAATTTGAAATATACATGTACAACTAATTCAAGTCCACTTTATAACAACACTCCACAGGTGGTGTAGATACCTTATATCAGAGCATTCCCAATTCCCAAAACTCTACGAAACTATGGTAGAATTGGGAACAACACTCTTGATTTTAAACCCCACTCACTTCAGAACCTACAGATGGGATCCTAGGAAAACTGGCAGAAACCAGCAAAGAATTCCTATCAGAGTCACTTGTCCTGGATCTAGATAATGCCTGGTTGAGAGAGGAAAGTAAAATTTCACATTGTCTCTTTCTTTCCAAATTCAGATTCTCATGCATTTGATTTTGATATGCATTGGCTGTCATCCTTTCTCTCTCAAGGACAACTATTGCCTTCCTGCTTGTCTTGTTTTGTGTTCTGAGAACCTGGTTTGGTTTTCTGCCTGCCTGGGACAGCAAACTGTTGGTTCATACATATGCAGGTAGCTCAACTGTTAGGCTGGGGCCAAAAAATATGGCCCAACAGAAAAGGTGGGCTGTATCCCATTTGTGGCTAGGGTCCTATCAACCACTGCTAGCTCTCAGAAGAACTGTCTTACTTCCTTGGCTATTTTTTGGAGTGGTTCTGGATCTTGGGAGGGTAGTATTTTGGTCCAGCCACTCCGTGGCACGTGGGATCTTCTCAGGCCAGGGATTGAACTGGCACCCCTTGCACTGCAAGGTGGTGTCCTTACCCACTGGACCACCAAGGAAGCCCACTTTTGCCTATTTTTAAATAGGGTTTCTTGATTTCTTATTGTTGAGTTTTAAGAGTTCTTTGTATATTTTGCGTAACAGTACTTTATCAGATACACCTTTTTCAAATATGTTCTCCTAGTCTGTGAGTTGTGTTCTCTTATCTTTTAATATGTGAAAGTGAAAGTCACTCAGTCATGTCCAACTCATTGTGATCCATGGACGAGCTATAGAATTCTCCAGGCAAGAATACTGGAGTGGGTAGCCTTTCCCTTCTCCAGAGTATCTTCCTGACCCAGGAATTGAATGAAGGTCTCTTACAGAATTCTCCAGGCAAGAATACTGGAGTGGGTAGCCTTTCCCTTCTTGAGAATATCTTCCTGATCCAGGAATCGAACTGGGGTCTCCTACATTACAGGCAGATTCTTCAGCTGAGCTACAAAGGGAACCCATCTCTTGATAAACTTAAAATTTTTTTTCTGGTAGTCCTAGAATTTGAAATATACATGTACAACTAATTCAAGTCCACTTTATAACAACACTCCACAGGTGGTGTAGATACCTTATATCAGAGCATTCCCAATTCCCAAAACTCTACGAAACTATGGTAGAATTGGGAACAACACTCTTGATTTTAAACCCCACTCACTTCAGAACCTACAGATGGGATCCTAGGAAAACTGGCAGAAACCAGCAAAGAATTCCTATCAGAGTCACTTGTCCTGGATCTAGATAATGCCTGGTTGAGAGAGGAAAGTAAAATTTCACATTGTCTCTTTCTTTCCAAATTCAGATTCTCATGCATTTGATTTTGATATGCATTGGCTGTCATCCTTTCTCTCTCAAGGACAACTATTGCCTTCCTGCTTGTCTTGTTTTGTGTTCTGAGAACCTGGTTTGGTTTTCTGCCTGCCTGGGACAGCAAACTGTTGGTTCATACATATGCAGGTAGCTCAACTGTTAGGCTGGGGGCCAAAAAATATGGCCCAACAGAAAAGGTGGGCTGTATCCCATTTGTGGCTAGGGTCCTATCAACCACTGCTAGCTCTCAGAAGAACTGTCTTACTTCCTTGGCTATTTTTTGGAGTGGTTCTGGATCTTGGGAGGGTAGTATCTTTTGTACACTGTTTGATGAAGCCTCTAGTGACCAAGAGGTTGTTCAGTACTGACAGAAATATTTACTGTTTGTCTCTGCTGAAACCTGACAGGCTATTTGAAAAATAAATTGTTTTCTAAGTAGCCCTATGGTCAGAAGTTGGCCAAACTAGAAGCTGATATTCAGAACCTCATAGGAACCTTTTAAACACCTTCTCCCCTAAGCGAAACTGAAACTGTGTACCCAGAGGGAAAGTAAAGCATTCCATCCACAGTGAAACAGCTGTAAATCTAGACCAATGGAATCTTTTGATTTACATCTTGGTTGAGGTTGAGGATCTTGTCTCTTATATAAAGGAGTGTTGCAGCAAGAAAACCAATTCTGACCCCATGATGATAACTGATTCTTTGACTTGCCTTCTGTTGCTTTTATTATTACAATCATACTTAATGGTCTGCCTTGAGGACACTGCCCCTCTGCCTGAGTGTAAAGTGCCTTTGTTCAAGAATTCAGTCCACCCGCAGATGGCAGGAAGGGAGAAGTTAACACATCCCCTGCCTGAGGCTTGCCATTCTAAGAGATGTTTGCAAGATTAATGGCCTTTTCACTTTGCTTCCTCACCTCCCCCCCATCTCTGATCTATAAAATAACCTGGCATCCAAACCCCAATAAAACGGTTTATTCCAAGGGGCTAACCTGCCATCTTCTCGGTCAGCTGCTTTCTGAATAAAGTCGTTTTCCTTGCCTCAACACCTCGTTGGCCTGTCATCGGCCTGTCGTGTGGTGAGCAGAGTGAGCCTGGACTCAGTAGCGTGAGCGGAGTACAGATAAGAGCGTCCACTGGGTCGGTTAGCTTCTTGATGCCATTCATATTATAAATGGTTTGGTTTTCTGCCTGCCTGGGACAGCAAACTGTTGGTTCATACATATGCAGGTAGCTCAACTGTTAGGCTGGGGGCCAAAAAATATGGCCCAACAGAAAAGGTGGGCTGTATCCCATTTGTGGCTAGGGTCCTATCAACCACTGCTAGCTCTCAGAAGAACTGTCTTACTTCCTTGGCTATTTTTTGGAGTGGTTCTGGATCTTGGGAGGGTAGTATCTTTTGTACACTGTTTGATGAAGCCTCTAGTGACCAAGAGGTTGTTCAGTACTGACAGAAATATTTACTGTTTGTCTCTGCTGAAACCTGACAGGCTATTTGAAAAATAAATTGTTTTCTAAGTAGCCCTATGGTCAGAAGTTGGCCAAACTAGAAGCTGATATTCAGAACCTCATAGGAACCTTTTAAACACCTTCTCCCCTAAGCGAAACTGAAACTGTGTACCCAGAGGGAAAGTAAAGCATTCCATCCACAGTGAAACAGCTGTAAATCTAGACCAATGGAATCTTTTGATTTACATCTTGGTTGAGGTTGAGGATCTTGTCTCTTATATAAAGGAGTGTTGCAGCAAGAAAACCAATTCTGACCCCATGATGATAACTGATTCTTTGACTTGCCTTCTGTTGCTTTTATTATTACAATCATACTTAATGGTCTGCCTTGAGGACACTGCCCCTCTGCCTGAGTGTAAAGTGCCTTTGTTCAGAACCCTGTCCACCTGCAGATGGCAGGAAGGGAGAAGTTAACACATCCCCTGCCTGAGACTTGCCATTCTAAGAGAGGTTTGCAAGATTAATGGCCTTTTTGCTTTGCTTCGTCATCTCCCCTCATTTCTGATCTATAAAATAACCTGGCATCCAAATCCCAATAAGATGGTTTATTTCAAGGCACTAGCCTACCATCTTCTCAGTCAGCTGCTTTCTGAATAAAGTTATTTTCCTTGCCTCAACACCTCGTTGGCCTGTCATCGGCCTGTCGTGTGGTGAGCAGAGTGAGCCTGGACTCAGTAACAGGAGCAAACTAAAGATAACATAGTCCAATGGGTCGGTTAGCTTCTTGATGCCATTCATATTATAACCCAATTCTTCGAGAAATTAAAAGCAATTGTTATTGTTTTATAAATGTAATCTTTACAAGAACAAAAATGCAGCTGCAGGAGCTATTTAAAGCTCACCTATCCTTCTTACCAATCCCCAAACCTTCCTTACTTATCTCAAAAGCCCTATAGATACTATAAAAGATCAGAACTTAGGGAACGAAAGTCCTTACTGGTGAAATTTACATTCTTTCTCTGTACCTTTAGAGAGTCATCGTAACAGAATTCAATTGAGAAAGGATAGTCTTTTCAACAAATGGCTATGAACAACTGAAAATTCATATCCAAAAAAATGAACATATACCTACACATTTAACAAAAATTAACTAAAAATAGATCATAATGGTTGCAGCAAAAATAGTGGAGTAAAGAATTCAAAATTATGCAACTCCATCAACAGAAACATGGGCAAAAACTGTCAGGATCAACTTTATGAAATCTGGAATTTAATTAAAGCCATGCAACCAAGTCACAGAATGCTAATTCAAGGAACATGACTGGTTTTTGGTAAGAATAGTGAAACTTTGGGACATTCTAACTTGCCCCTGTTAGGTTTATGGGCTATTAAAGGGTTAATGAGGCAGTTGCAAACTCCCTGGCCCTAAAGGATCAGCATCATAGGGCCGGTTGCTGATCTGCTGGCGCCTGGGAGTCTCTCAGTCTCTCAAGGCCAGCGATAAGGAGTTCGCCCTGGCCATAAAGATTCTCCACTACATCTGGAAAGTGACAAGAACTTCATACCCCCATGCCCACAGACAACTCAAGAACAGCAGACTCATCAGTAATTTCCCGCTTAGTTTAGACAAAGACTTTGTTTCTGCGCCTGCTCTAAGAAACCCCCTCCCCCTTTTTTTCTTTCCCCTTCTCCTCCCAAATAAAACTTCCTTGTCCCATCTCTGGGGTGCGACTTCACTGGCCCACCTCTTGGACCTGTGGATCTCGCCCGGGAACTCTTCCCAAATGGGCTCTTTCCCTAACAGCTTGCTGTCTGTCGTGTCTTTGCGATTCTTACAGCCCCCATCAGAGTCCTCACTCTCCAAGTTCAGGTATAAGTTGTCAAAATAATATCCCATTGTGCTAAGGGAATAGGAGTTCTTACAATGGCTTGATGCGACAGCCTGGAGGGGTGGGATGGGGGGCCGTGGGAGTGGGGAGGGGACCAGGGATATGCATATGACTGATCTGGGAACATACGTGTCTGTGAACAACAAAACTCTGTAAAACCTTTAAAAAGAAAGAAAGAAAGAAAGAAAAAATAATACCCCATATTTGCAATATTAGAAGAATCACAGCAAACCCTACTAACAAACACTTATAATTTATTTTTCTGACCTTCTGATCTATGCGTACTAAGTTGCTTTAGTCATGTATGACTCTTTGCAACCCTATGGACTATAGCCCACCAGGCTCCTCTGCCCAAGGGATTCTCCAGGCAAGAATACTGGAGTGGGTTGTCAAGCCCTCCTCCAGGGGATCTTCCTGACCCAAGGACTGAAACCATGTCTCTTACATCTCCTGCATTGGCAGGTGAGTTCTTTACCATAGTGCCGCCTGGAAAGCTCTGATCTTCTGACAGAACAGCTCAAAGGCTTTATGTTTATTTCAATTAATTCAAAACTGGCCCAGTACTAAAGCTGCTTCCTAGGGGGCTGCTGTCAAAAATATTTACAGACTGATGCTGCCTGAGGTGATGAGTGGCATTTGAGGTAAAGCTACAATTATAAAAATCCCAATAAAGTCACAGGAAAAGGGATTAAATCTAAAAAACAATTCAGCAAGTGGCACTGTATCAGATTAACCCATAAAAATCAGTTATTTCGGGCTTCCCTGGTGGTCCAGTGGGTAAGGACACCGCCTTGCAGTGCAAGGGGCACCGGTTCGATCCCTGGCCTGGGAAGATCCCACGTGCTGCGGAGCAACTAGACAGATGTGTCCAATTACCGAGCCGGAACTCTGGCGTGCATGAGCCCAGAGCCGGTGCTCCGCGACAACAGATGCCACCGCGATGGGAGGCCCACAGGAGCCAAAGAACAAAGATGGATGAAACTAGACAAATGAAAGACCAGTGGAAGTGGCCCGCCCACCCTCCTCCCTCCCCACCCCCACCTAAATAAATAAATAAATAAATATTAAAAAAAAAAAATCAGTTACTTCTATGCACAAATGATAAAAATCTAAAAAGGAAATAAAAACTATCCCATTTACAATGGCCTCAAAGATAATAGAGAATTAATTTGCTCAAGGAGGAACAAAACTTTGAACACTGAAACTACAAAACATCACAGAAAGAATTAAAGAAGACCTAAATAAACGAAATGGCATCTCATGTTCTTGAACTGGAATACTTAACGTTGTTCATATGACAGTATTACACAAGACAGCAGTTTTAATGAAATCCCTATCAAAATCCAAACAGCTCTTTTTGCAGAAATGGAAGAGGTGATACTCAAGTTTACAAGAAACTTGAAAGGGACCCTCAAACAGCCAAAACAATAAAGAAATATAATGAAGTTCTAGAATAGAATGAATAGAATGAAGTTTCAATATGAAGTCACATATCCTGGTTTTAAAACTCATTACAAAGCTACAGTAATCAAAAGAGTGTGGTAGTAACAGAAAGCTAGACATATAGACCAATAAAATCGAACTGAGTGTCCAGAAATAAACCCATACATTTATGCTCAATTAATCTGCAGTGGGGGTAGGAGGCAGTACCAAATCATTCAATAGAAAAACAGTAGTGTCTTCAGCAAATGGTCCTGGGACAACTGGTTATTCACATGCCAAAGAAGGAAGTTAGACATTTACCTGTGAATACATACAAAAATAAACTCAAAGTAAACAAAAGCCTAAGTATGAGAGCTAAAAATATGAAACTATTAGAAGGAAACAGGCAAAAATCTTTATGCTCCAAATTACAATTCCTTATATATGAAACCAAACACACAAATAACAGATACATTGGAGTTCACCGAAACTGAAAATATTTCTGCATCAAAAAAAGAACATTTCAAGAGTAAAAAGACAACCTACAGTATGACAGAAAATATTTATGTATTATATACCTGATAAAGGTATACAATCCAGAGTGTATAAGACTCTTATACTTTAAAACCAAAAATAAAATCCAATCGAAAAATGGGAAAATACTCTATTAGACACTTAACCAGAGAAGATATGCTAAAGTCTGGAAATAAATCTATACATCTCTGGTCAACCAATTCTCAACAAGAGTACCAAGACCACTCAATAGGAGAAGAAACAGTCTCTTCAACAAATGGAGTTGGGACACTTGGCTATCCACATACAAATAAATAAAACTGGATCCCTTCCTCATGTAATATATGCAAAAATCAACTGAAAATAGGTCAAAGACCTAAATAAATGAGTTAAAACTGTAACACTTTCAAAGAAAACATAATATGGGCTTCCCTGATAGGTCAGTAACTGTAAAGAGTTCGCCTGCCAAGGCAGGAGACATGGGTTCGATCCCTGACCCAGGAAGACCCCACGTGCTGTTGAGCAACTAAGCCCGTGAGCCACAATTTTTGAGCCTGTGCCCTAGAGCCTCAGAGTCGCAAGTATAGAGCCCATGTGCTGCAACTACCGAAGCCCATGTGCTCTAGAGCCCAAGATCCACAATAAGAAAAGTCACCACAAAATGAAGATCCCGCATGCTGCGGAGCAACTAAGCCCATGAGGGACAACTAAACCCATTGCGCCTGTGTCCTAGAGCCTCAGAGCCGCAACTACTGAGCCCATGGGCCGCAGCAACTGAAGCCCGTGTGCCCTAAAGCCCAAGTTTCACAACAAGAAAAGTCACCACAACAAGAAGCCTTCGCACCTCAACTAGAGAGTAGCCCCCACTCCCTGTAACTAGAGAAGAGCCTGTGGCAGCAGTAAAAACCCAGAATAGCCAAAAATAAAATGAATAAATAAAATTTAAAAAAAGAAACATAATAACTCTTCATGATCTTGATCTGGTAACAAGTTCTTAGATATGACATCAACAACACATACAACAGAGAAAAATAGAGAAACCAAACATCATCGAAATTAAAACCTTTTTTTGATTCAAAGTGTATACTATCTATAGAATGAAAAAACAAGTCAAAGAATGGGAGGAAATACTTGAAAATCATATATCTGATAAAAACTTAGTACCCAAAATACCCTGATAATAAACACCCAATTTAAAAACACAGGAGACGAATAGTTATGATCTGCAAAGTAAATACAGAAATTAAAAAAGCCATTCATTAGGAAAAAGCAAATCCAATCGAAAATGGGAAAATACTCTATTAGACACTTAACCAGAGAAGATATGCTAAAGTCTGGAAATAAATCTATACATCTCTGGTCAACCAATTCTCAACAAGAGTACCAAGACCACTCAATAGGAGAAGAAACAGTCTCTTCAACAAATGGAGTTGGGACACTTGGCTATCCACATACAAATAAATAAAACTGGATCCCTTCCTCATGTAATATATGCAAAAATCAACTGAAAATAGGTCAAAGACCTAAATAAATGAGTTAAAACTGTAACACTTTCAAAGAAAACATAATATGGGCTTCCCTGATAGGTCAGTAACTGTAAAGAGTTCGCCTGCCAAGGCAGGAGACATGGGTTCGATCCCTGACCCAGGAAGACCCCACGTGCTGTTGAGCAACTAAGCCCGTGAGCCACAATTTTTGAGCCTGTGCCCTAGAGCCTCAGAGTCGCAAGTATAGAGCCCATGTGCTGCAACTACCGAAGCCCATGTGCTCTAGAGCCCAAGATCCACAATAAGAAAAGTCACCACAAAATGAAGATCCCGCATGCTGCGGAGCAACTAAGCCCATGAGGGACAACTAAACCCATTGCGCCTGTGTCCTAGAGCCTCAGAGCCGCAACTACTGAGCCCATGGGCCGCAGCAACTGAAGCCCGTGTGCCCTAAAGCCCAAGTTTCACAACAAGAAAAGTCACCACAACAAGAAGCCTTCGCACCTCAACTAGAGAGTAGCCCCCACTCCCTGTAACTAGAGAAGAGCCTGTGGCAGCAGTAAAAACCCAGAATAGCCAAAAATAAAATGAATAAATAAAATTTAAAAAAAGAAACATAATAACTCTTCATGATCTTGATCTGGTAACAAGTTCTTAGATATGACATCAACAACACATACAACAGAGAAAAATAGAGAAACCAAACATCATCGAAATTAAAACCTTTTTTTGATTCAAAGTGTATACTATCTATAGAATGAAAAAACAAGTCAAAGAATGGGAGGAAATACTTGAAAATCATATATCTGATAAAAACTTAGTACCCAAAATACCCTGATAATAAACACCCAATTTAAAAACACAGGAGACGAATAGTTATGATCTGCAAAGTAAATACAGAAATATCCAACAAGCGCACAAAAAGGTGCTCATTTGTCATTAGGAAAAAGCAAATCAAAACCACAATGAGGGGATTCCCTGGTGATCCAGTGGGTAAGGATACTGCCTTACAGTGCAAGGGGTGTCGGTTCGATCCCTCGCCTGGGAAGATCCCATGTACTGCAGAGTAGCTGGACTGATGTGTCCAACTACCAAGCCAAGGCTCTGGAATGCATACGCCCAGGGCCGGTGCTCTGCAACAGGAGAGGCCACTGCGATGGGAGGCCCACACAGGCCAAAGAACAAAGATGGAAATAAATGAAAGACCAATAGAAGTGGTAAAAAAAAAAAAAAAATCCACAATGGGGGCTTCCCTGGTGGTCCAGTGGGTAAGGAAACCACTTTGCTGTACAAGGGGTGCCAGTTCGATCCCTGGCCTGGGAAGATCCCACGTGCTGTGGAGCAGCTGGACTGATGTGTTCAATTACCGAGCCAGAGCTCTGGAGCGCATGCGCCCAGAGCCAGTGCTCAGCAGCAACAGAGGTCACTGCGATGAGAGCCCCACACAGGCCAGAGCACAAAGATGGATGAAAATAGATAAACGAAAGACCAAAAGAAGTGCCCCCCCCAAAAAAACCACAATGAGATATGACTTCACACACAGAAGGACGGCTATAATCAAAAAAGTAAACAACTGCTATTGAAGATGAGGTAAAACAGGAACTCTCATACATTGCCACTAAAGGTGTCAGATGCAACTAAATTAAAATGTGGCAGCATAAAAACCCAGAAACCAAAATAAAATGAATAAATAAAATTTAAAAGAAACATAATAACTCTTCATGATCTTGATCTGGTAACAAGTTCTTAGATATGACATCAACAACACATACAACAGAGAAAAATAGAGAAACCAAACATCATCGAAATTAAAACCTTTTTTTGATTCAAAGTGTATACTATCTATAGAATGAAAAAACAAGTCAAAGAATGGGAGGAAATACTTGAAAATCATATATCTGATAAAAACTTAGTACCCAAAATACCCTGATAATAAACACCCAATTTAAAAACACAGGAGACGAATAGTTATGATCTGCAAAGTAAATACAGAAATATCCAACAAGCGCACAAAAAGGTGCTCATTTGTCATTAGGAAAAAGCAAATCAAAACCACAATGAGGGGATTCCCTGGTGATCCAGTGGGTAAGGATACTGCCTTACAGTGCAAGGGGTGTCGGTTCGATCCCTCGCCTGGGAAGATCCCATGTACTGCAGAGTAGCTGGACTGATGTGTCCAACTACCAAGCCAAGGCTCTGGAATGCATACGCCCAGGGCCGGTGCTCTGCAACAGGAGAGGCCACTGCGATGGGAGGCCCACACAGGCCAAAGAACAAAGATGGAAATAAATGAAAGACCAATAGAAGTGGTAAAAAAAAAAAAAAAATCCACAATGGGGGCTTCCCTGGTGGTCCAGTGGGTAAGGAAACCACTTTGCTGTACAAGGGGTGCCAGTTCGATCCCTGGCCTGGGAAGATCCCACGTGCTGTGGAGCAGCTGGACTGATGTGTTCAATTACCGAGCCAGAGCTCTGGAGCGCATGCGCCCAGAGCCAGTGCTCAGCAGCAACAGAGGTCACTGCGATGAGAGCCCCACACAGGCCAGAGCACAAAGATGGATGAAAATAGATAAACGAAAGACCAAAAGAAGTGCCCCCCCCAAAAAAACCACAATGAGATATGACTTCACACACAGAAGGACGGCTATAATCAAAAAAGTAAACAACTGCTATTGAAGATGAGGTAAAACAGGAACTCTCATACATTGCCACTAAAGGTGTCAGATTGTGCAGCTATTGTTAAAAAGTTTGGTGGTTCTTCATTAAGTTAAAAATAATTAACACAGGATCTAGCACTTAACACTTCTACGTAAATATCCATAAGTGAAAACAAGTTTTCTTTCTTTTTTTTTTAAAAAAATGAAGTACAATTACTTCAATGAGAATATTTAAGACAGGAAAAGATGTAGTGATACAGGCAGAAAACAGGTTTTCTAACAAAAATATATACAAATGTTGACAGTGGCACTATTCACAACAGCTATAAGGTGGAAACAATACAAATCTCTATCAATTGATAAACAAAATGAGGTACATCTATACAGTGGAATATTATTGAGTCATGAAAAGAAATCTTGGTAAAAGGTTATAAACTTTTATCTATAAAATTAAAAATGTCTAAGGATCTAATGTATAACATGGTAATGACATCAATAACACTGTACTGTATAACTGAAATTTGCTAAGAGACAGCCTAAATATCTCACCTCAAAAAAAAGATAAAGAAAAAAAGGATAACTATGTGAGGTGATGGATATGTTTACTAGATGGGAGGAATCCTTTCATATCAAATTGTCATGATATACAACTGAAATATCTTAGAATTTTGTCAATTATACCTTAATAACATTAGCGATGAAGGAAGAAAGTCTGACATGCTACAATATGGATGACACTTTAAAACATTATATTAAATGAAAGACACATAAAAAAACATAGGTTGTATGGTCACATTTACATATAATATCAAGAAGAGGCAAGATTTAGAGTTAGAAAGTAAATTAGTCATTGTCAGGGATTGCGGTAAAAGGGGAACAGAGAATGACTTCAAAGTGTGCTTGAGTGTGTTAAGTTGCTTCAGTTGTGTCCAACACTTTGTGATCCACCAGGGTCCTCTATCTATGGGATTCTCCAGGTAAGCATACTGGACTGGGTTGCCACGCTTAGGTTTTATTTTTGGATGATAGAAATGTTCTGGAACTATATAGTGATACTTCTTCAACACTGTGAATGTATTAAATGCCACTAAATTGTACACTTTAAAGTGGTTAGCTGGGGGACTTCCCTAGAGGTCCAGTGGTTAGGACCCTGAGCCTTCACTGCAGGGGGCATGGGTTCAATCCCTGGTCAGGGAACTAAGATCCTGCATGCTGCACATGAAGTGTGGCCAAGAAAAAATACAAAATAAAATTAAAATGGCTAATTTTTTACGTGTATTTAAACAGTATATACTATTGGTGACTTTTACTGACTAAATTCTAGCAAATGATGAGGAAGAATCCAATCTGCATGAAGGAGACTGAAATTTGATTATGTGCAGAAATGTATTCTACATTCTCAGCATGAACACTCTACATACTGAGGAAGATGAATAATTTTATAAGCTTACTATAAGGACATGCAGTCAAGTTATTCTATAGATGTTCTATCAATAGTTTTATCAGGGGTGGAAAAAAACATCATGTAGACATCACAAAGCTGTCTACATGAGCATCGGTAATATGATCTTGTGAGAAACCTCACTGACTGAGTTTTGCCTGGTACCATCATCTGTATCCACTGAAGGGTGATTTCAGGCATTTATTTCATGGTTGCCACCACAAGACTGTTCAAATACATGAAAAGAAACAAAAGGGTTTTTCTCTTCTATCTTGCCAGAAAGTTTTTAGGTTGCAAAGGAAATCAGGCAGCTTTATTCACATGATCTGGAGAAGGAAATAGCTACTCACTCCAGTATTCTTTCCTGGGAAATTCCATGGGCAGAGGAGCCTGGCAGGCTACAGTCCATGGGGTTGCAAAGAGTTGGCCATAACTGACCAACTGAGCACACTCCCATGATCAATGGAGATTTGGAGTTAGAAAGTAAATTAGTCATTGTCAGGGATTGCGGTAAAAGGGGAACAGAGAATGACTTCAAAGTGTGCTTGAGTGTGTTAAGTTGCTTCAGTTGTGTCCAACACTTTGTGATCCACCAGGGTCCTCTATCTATGGGATTCTCCAGGTAAGCATACTGGACTGGGTTGCCACGCTTAGGTTTTATTTTGGATGATAGAAATGTTCTGGAACTATATAGTGATACTTCTTCAACACTGTGAATGTATTAAATGCCACTAAATTGTACACTTTAAAGTGGTTAGCTGGGGGACTTCCCTAGAGGTCCAGTGGTTAGGACCCTGAGCCTTCACTGCAGGGGGCATGGGTTCAATCCCTGGTCAGGGAACTAAGATCCTGCATGCTGCACATGAAGTGTGGCCAAGAAAAAATACAAAATAAAATTAAAATGGCTAATTTTTTACGTGTATTTAAACAGTATATACTATTGGTGACTTTTACTGACTAAATTCTAGCAAATGATGAGGAAGAATCCAATCTGCATGAAGGAGACTGAAATTTGATTATGTGCAGAAATGTATTCTACATTCTCAGCATGAACACTCTACATACTGAGGAAGATGAATAATTTTATAAGCTTACTATAAGGACATGCAGTCAAGTTATTCTATAGATGTTCTATCAATAGTTTTATCAGGGGTGGAAAAAAAAAACATCATGTAGACATCACAAAGCTGTCTACATGAGCATCGGTAATATGATCTTGTGAGAAACCTCACTGACTGAGTTTTGCCTGGTACCATCATCTGTATCCACTGAAGGGTGATTTCAGGCATTTATTTCATGGTTGCCACCACAAGACTGTTCAAATACATGAAAAGAAACAAAAGGGTTTTTCTCTTCTATCTTGCCAGAAAGTTTTTAGGTTGCAAAGGAAATCAGGCAGCTTTATTCACATGATCTGGAGAAGGAAATAGCTACTCACTCCAGTATTCTTTCCTGGGAAATTCCATGGGCAGAGGAGCCTGGCAGGCTACAGTCCATGGGGTTGCAAAGAGTTGGCCATAACTGACCAACTGAGCACACTCCCATGATCAATGGAAGTCATATAACAGAGTCGTATTTTTGGCCATGACTACCCGAAGGGTCACTAATCTTTGCAGCTCACATATGATAACACATAACTTCTTTTTTTTTTTTAAAGATTTATTTATTTACTTATTTTTTGGGCGAGGGTCGGGATGGGGAGGGAAGGGAGCGGGCGGGCCACTTCCACTGGTCCTTCATTTCTCTATTTTCATCCATCTTTGTTCTTTGGCTCCTGCGGGCCTCCCATTGCGGTGGCATCTGTTGTCGCAGAGCGCCAGCTCTGCGCGCATGCGCTCCAGAGCTCCGGCTCGGTGATTGGACACATCAGTCCAGCCGCTCCGCGGCACGTGGGACCTTCCCAGGCCAGGGATCGAACCGGCGCCCCTTGCACTGCAAGGCGGTGTCCTTATCCACTGGACCACCAGGGGAAGCCCTACACATAACTTCTTATAATCTGTGTGCATGTGTCACCCGGCCAGCTCTGCTCTAGCGAACTGCTATTCCAATGTTACTGGCCTGGAGACTTTAATATTATCATCACCTGCAATCGCGGGCCCCACTCCATGTTTTACAAACTTTCCAGGTGATTTTAATGCACACTGAAGCTCGAGAACGACTATGCTATGCTGTTTCCCTCAGGTTCATTTGATCTATTTCTACTTTTCCATTTCAAGTCCAGGAGTCATTAACCTCATAGAATACATTGTAAAACAAACTATAGAAAGACTTATAACAATTCACACAGGATTTCTTCATATTTTGCCTGTCTTGGAAAAATGCTGAAATCTCTGAAGGCATAGCTGAGATAGAAAGAGAGGAATAAAATCATTAGAGGTACAGATTGCCTGCAACTCTGGATTTGCATATTTAAATAGCTACAGGCATCACCTGGATAAAATGCTTCTCTGGAAGAATATCCTTTTCATTTTGGAGAGGGGGCAAGTAGGGACATATAAAAAAGTATCCCCATGTCTATGTGTAACTGTGATATATGGTCATGTAGATCTTGGATGTGCAATTTTTCACTGGCTGAATGAAATTTTCTACTTTTTAAAAACAATATAAGTACCTCTTTATTTTAAAGAAATGTAAAGATTACAAGGAAATTGGTCAAACGAATTATGATACTCTAAAGGAAGTAACACTAAGACTTCATTAAGTTATACAGCCAATGTTGTAATGTACATGTATATTTTCTTATTTACTACTTGAGAAAAAGAAGTCACCCCAAGCTATGAAAAAAGGGAAGGAGGCACTTTACAATAACAATATTTCAAAGTGTTTTTCCAAAGTATATGTATAGATAAATGAAAAGGACCTACTGTATAGCACAAGGAATTATATTCAATATTTTGTAATAACCTCTAATGGAAAAGAATCTGAAATATATGTGTGTATATATATATATATCTATATATATATACACACACACACACTCAAGTTCCATTCCTGGGTCAGGAATTCCCCTGAAGGAGGACACAACTCCTCACTCCAGTACTCTTGCCTGGAGAATACCATGGACAGAGAAGAATGGTGAGCTACAGTCCATAGAGTCCCAAAGAGTTGGACACAACTGAAGTGCCTTAGCATGCATATATATACACACACATATACACACTCACATGTATATGTGTGTGTATGTATATATACATTTGTAACTGAATCACTTTGCTATACACCCAAAACACTGTAAATCACTGACATTTCAATTAAAAAAATTAAAGACATTTTAAAAAATATGGATAAAAGTACAAAAAAGTGTATATAGTTCCTCAAAAGTTTGCCTTTTAATAAATGCTTTTCCAGGAAGAGTTGGCACGTGACATGCACACACACAGAAATGATTTTCCAGTGATGATGCAGCAACCACTGGCTTGGGTATCAGGAGACTCAATATACCCTCTTGGCTCGCCATGAACACAAAACCAGGGAAATTCACTTACACTCTCAAGACCAATTATTCCCAACTTTTAATAAGACAAGAAGAAAACTCCTATACTGTTGTGTATAAGAAAATCACAGCATATTTTTAGATGGCAGATTCACAATGATAAGAGTTCAGAATCTGGGAGGAGTGACTGAAAAACAGAGTGGTGGTTAAACTGGGATTGGTAAAATGACAAAAATTTCCCCACCAAATAATTGAATGAAATTTTCTACTTTTTAAAAACAATATAAGTACCTCTTTATTTTAAAGAAATGTAAAGATTACAAGGAAATTGGTCAAACGAATTATGATACTCTAAAGGAAGTAACACTAAGACTTCATTAAGTTATACAGCCAATGTTGTAATGTACATGTATATTTTCTTATTTACTACTTGAGAAAAAGAAGTCACCCCAAGCTATGAAAAAAGGGAAGGAGGCACTTTACAATAACAATATTTCAAAGTGTTTTTCCAAAGTATATGTATAGATAAATGAAAAGGACCTACTGTATAGCACAAGGAATTATATTCAATATTTTGTAATAACCTCTAATGGAAAAGAATCTGAAATATATGTGTGTATATATATATATCTATATATATATACACACACACACACTCAAGTTCCATTCCTGGGTCAGGAATTCCCCTGAAGGAGGACACAACTCCTCACTCCAGTACTCTTGCCTGGAGAATACCATGGACAGAGAAGAATGGTGAGCTACAGTCCATAGAGTCCCAAAGAGTTGGACACAACTGAAGTGCCTTAGCATGCATATATATACACACACACATATACACACTCACATGTATATGTGTGTGTATGTATATATACATTTGTAACTGAATCACTTTGCTATACACCCAAAACACTGTAAATCACTGACATTTCAATTAAAAAAATTAAAGACATTTTAAAAAATATGGATAAAAGTACAAAAAAAAAGTGTATATAGTTCCTCAAAAGTTTGCCTTTTAATAAATGCTTTTCCAGGAAGAGTTGGCACGTGACATGCACACACACAGAAATGATTTTCCAGTGATGATGCAGCAACCACTGGCTTGGGTATCAGGAGACTCAATATACCCTCTTGGCTCGCCATGAACACAAAACCAGGGAAATTCACTTACACTCTCAAGACCAATTATTCCCAACTTTTAATAAGACAAGAAGAAAACTCCTATACTGTTGTGTATAAGAAAATCACAGCATATTTTTAGATGGCAGATTCACAATGATAAGAGTTCAGAATCTGGGAGGAGTGACTGAAAAACAGAGTGGTGGTTAAACTGGGATTGGTAAAATACAATGTATTCCAATCTAGTTTACAGCTCCTTTCCCCCTACCATATTCTCAAAACCTTTTCAATGAAGTTATGTTTCCTAAGTAGCCTAACCCTCCCTCATTCCTCTCAGCCCAGTTCCCCTCCTGTCTGAAACCTGACCCAGACTTTCCTCCATTAAGCAGTCTGTGATGGTTTCTGAATATAGCAAAACCATCCTAATCTCACTCATTCTGAACAGGCAGTGCAAACCTGGGATTTGCTCTGCTAAGAAACTCAGATGGTGGAGCAGCTCTCTCCCACGTCGTATTCTGTTCGTAGAGACTCTTCCTTCTTACTTCACAAGAGGTACTTCACTCCAAGATAGACGAGAAATGTGCCTAAGGAACAAATTCATTTTAATTGGAACCTTCACCCAGAGGCCTGCAGTTCAACTGTTTCTAGCCATTATTCCACAGCATCTCAGGTAGGACAGCAAACTCAAACCAAGGCTGCTCAGAACACAGACAAAGCTAGACTGTTCCTGAACTCAGAAACGATTATGCTGCTTGTCCCAAGGACTCCGAATGCATTCAGAAATCCCAGAAACGGAGCTGCTACATGGTAATACTCAGACGTTCAAGTTATGTTTTAACATGTCCAATTATTTCTGCTAAGAGCTGCGGAAGATGCAAAGCTGGCTTTCATAATCAAGATAGTAAATGCAAAAGACGATGGCTTTTGGAGATAATGTTTGTTTTCTAGTTATTCAATAGGTTTAATGACTTTGAACATATAACTGTCCTCTCAATCTCAACGTCCTAATTTGCCACAGTGCCGAGAGTTACACTGACCTAGTAAGACGCTATGAGCCATAAACTAACAAGAAGACGTTTATTTCTATGAACAAGAGCAGCTAATAGTTACTGCCTGTGCTACGGTTTTTAGTCCTCTGAACAACCCCATGAGGCAAGTGTTATTAACTCCTCGAGTTTTACACCTGAGGAAACGAAGTGTCACGTAGGTAGCTGTGCCAGCTCATTCCTTTGGAGTATTATCCTCTCAAGCCCAGTTTCACAGGAAAAATCCTGAAAAACAGAGTGGTGGTTAAACTGGGATTGGTAAAATACAATGTATTCCAATCTAGTTTACAGCTCCTTTCCCTACCATATTCTCAAAACCTTTTCAATGAAGTTATGTTTCCTAAGTAGCCTAACCCTCCCTCATTCCTCTCAGCCCAGTTCCTCCTGTCTGAAACCTGACCCAGACTTTCCTCCATTAAGCAGTCTGTGATGGTTTCTGAATATAGAAAAACCATCCTAATCTCACTCATTCTGAACAGGCAGTGCAAACCTGGGATTTGCTCTGCTAAGAAACTCAGATGGTGGAGCAGCTCTCTCCCACGTCGTATTCTGTTCGTAGAGACTCTTCCTTCTTACTTCACAAGAGGTACTTCACTCCAAGATAGACGAGAAATGTGCCTAAGGAACAAATTCATTTTAATTGGAACCTTCACCCAGAGGCCTGCAGTTCAACTGTTTCTAGCCATTATTCCACAGCATCTCAGGTAGGACAGCAAACTCAAACCAAGGCTGCTCAGAACACAGACAAAGCTAGACTGTTCCTGAACTCAGAAACGATTATGCTGCTTGTCCCAAGGACTCCGAATGCATTCAGAAATCCCAGAAACGGAGCTGCTACATGGTAATACTCAGACGTTCAAGTTATGTTTTAACATGTCCAATTATTTCTGCTAAGAGCTGCGGAAGATGCAAAGCTGGCTTTCATAATCAAGATAGTAAATGCAAAAGACGATGGCTTTTGGAGATAATGTTTGTTTTCTAGTTATTCAATAGGTTTAATGACTTTGAACATATAACTGTCCTCTCAATCTCAACGTCCTAATTTGCCACAGTGCCGAGAGTTACACTGACCTAGTAAGACGCTATGAGCCATAAACTAACAAGAAGACGTTTATTTCTATGAACAAGAGCAGCTAATAGTTACTGCCTGTGCTACGGTTTTTAGTCCTCTGAACAACCCCATGAGGCAAGTGTTATTAACTCCTCGAGTTTTACACCTGAGGAAACGAAGTGTCACGTAGGTAGCTGTGCCAGCTCATTCCTTTGGACTCAATTCTGCCCCGCACCGAAGCTTCCCTCGGACTCGCGCCTGCTCTGGGGCTGGACGCTCCCATCACGCCTGTGCACGCGTCCCGCTCGCGTCCACGCGGCCCACCTCGCGGAGGGGGCGGACACGCTCGGAGCCGCTGCCTCGCCGAGGTCCCGTGTCCCCGCGCCGGCGACTCCCGCTGACAGAGACGCCTCCGAGGCCGCCCTCCCCTGCCTGCCCTCTCAGATTCTGACGCCGCGGGTCCGGTCCCTCCCCACCGTCGGGCACCGCTGCCCCCCGCCCGCTCCCTGGAGCCGCGCAGGGTCCCCCTCGGCGGCCGCCTAACTCTTCTGCCTGGGCCGCCACTCCCACTCGGGCCGCACCGGCTCAGAAGGCGGCGCGCATACTGGAGCGCTTCGGAACCGTCTCCCACAGCAACCCGGAGACTTCCCAGAGGTGGGGCGGACAGGGCACCGCACATGCCCAGAAAGAACCGCAGAAGAGCCGTTCCCATAAGCACGCGCGGCGAGCTCTGCAGTTTCCAGACTCCATCTCCCAGAAGCCGGCTTGCGAAGGGTCTGGGGAGAATTTCAGAAACCCGACTGTCATTTAGGAATGCAGAAAAACTGTGGGCTACGGCTATCACTGCTACGGTTTGCAGCCCTGAGGTTTGTTTGTTTTTAAGTACCTCAGAAAAAGTCTAACAGCCAGTGTGCCTTTGAAAACACCAAGCTGCCCAAAGAAGCAAAGTTGCAACATGTCAAGTATGAATAAAAATAAGAAAGGTCCTCTAAATCCCAAAATGAATAATACAGGAAAGCTAGCAGTTATGATATTGTTTAAAAAAAAGGGCCCTGCAAAAGACGATGGCTTTTGGAGATAATGTTTGTTTTCTAGTTATTCAATAGGTTTAATGACTTTGAACATATAACTGTCCTCTCAATCTCAACGTCCTAATTTGCCACAGTGCCGAGAGTTACACTGACCTAGTAAGACGCTATGAGCCATAAACTAACAAGAAGACGTTTATTTCTATGAACAAGAGCAGCTAATAGTTACTGCCTGTGCTACGGTTTTTAGTCCTCTGAACAACCCCATGAGGCAAGTGTTATTAACTCCTCGAGTTTTACACCTGAGGAAACGAAGTGTCACGTAGGTAGCTGTGCCAGCTCATTCCTTTGGACTCAATTCTGCCCCGCACCGAAGCTTCCCTCGGACTCGCGCCTGCTCTGGGGCTGGACGCTCCCATCACGCCTGTGCACGCGTCCCGCTCGCGTCCACGCGGCCCACCTCGCGGAGGGGGCGGACACGCTCGGAGCCGCTGCCTCGCCGAGGTCCCGTGTCCCCGCGCCGGCGACTCCCGCTGACAGAGACGCCTCCGAGGCCGCCCTCCCCTGCCTGCCCTCTCAGATTCTGACGCCGCGGGTCCGGTCCCTCCCACCGTCGGGCACCGCTGCCCCCCGCCCGCTCCCTGGAGCCGCGCAGGGTCCCCCTCGGCGGCCGCCTAACTCTTCTGCCTGGGCCGCCACTCCCACTCGGGCCGCACCGGCTCAGAAGGCGGCGCGCATACTGGAGCGCTTCGGAACCGTCTCCCACAGCAACCCGGAGACTTCCCAGAGGTGGGGCGGACAGGGCACCGCACATGCCCAGAAAGAACCGCAGAAGAGCCGTTCCCATAAGCACGCGCGGCGAGCTCTGCAGTTTCCAGACTCCATCTCCCAGAAGCCGGCTTGCGAAGGGTCTGGGGAGAATTTCAGAAACCCGACTGTCATTTAGGAATGCAGAAAAACTGTGGGCTACGGCTATCACTGCTACGGTTTGCAGCCCTGAGGTTTGTTTGTTTTTAAGTACCTCAGAAAAAGTCTAACAGCCAGTGTGCCTTTGAAAACACCAAGCTGCCCAAAGAAGCAAAGTTGCAAATCAATGTCAAGTATGAATAAAAATAAGAAAGGTCCTCTAAATCCCAAGAAATTTAATGAATTAAATACAGGGAAATGCTAGCAGTTATGATATTGTTTAAAAGTAAACAACAAATAAGCACCTTTTTCTCAGCAGTGGTCACGTATTAAGTAAAATTAATCGAGAGGCTTTGGGTAAAAAGAAACATTTGAAAAAGACTACTGCAGTAGAAATAATGCGAGAAACATTCGAAAAAGACTACTTCAGTAGAAATAATGCCCTGATTTAAAGATCAGGAAGCATCCCAAAATTAAGTAGAAAAAGACTTTTCTTTCCTACGAACCAGTAAGAAGGATTAGCAGGAACTAACTGGGCAAGTGAGTGGAGGTTGTGAACAACAGCATGATGGAAATATGTCTGACTCTGGTTGCCCCTTTAAAAATAAGCCCTTAAAGTACAGAGGGATATTCTGTATTTTTGTACTTGGTCTGGCTAGTGGAAAGCCAAAGTTCAGGGGCACATGAGGGGGAAGGAAACCTGATCACAGTTTTGATGCAAGCTAGACCTACCTTACAAGAAATTCTAAACTGAGTCTGTTAGTCTGGGAAGGCAGGATACTCAACAACTAGACAATAATTTATAGCCATGTTAACATATAAGAAATATCAGTAGAATAACTACATAGGTAAATATAAAACCCAGTATTGTTGGGGTTTTTGTTAGTTGCTGTTGTTCAGTCACTAAGTCGTGTCTGACTGTTTGTGACCCCATGAACTACAGCAACGCTAGGCTTCTCGGTCCATCACTATCTCCTGGAGTTTGCTCAAACTCATGTCCACGAGTCAGTGATGCCATCCAACCATCTCATCCTCTATCACCCCTTTCTCCTCTTGCCCTCAATTTTCCCTAGGATCAAGGTCTTTTCCAATGAGTCAGCTGTTTGCATCACGCGGTCAAAGTATTAGAGCTTCAGCTTCAGCATCAGTCCTTCCAACGAATATTCAGGGTTAATTTCCTTTAAGATTGACTGGTTTGATCTCCTTGCTGTCCAAGGGACCCTCAAGAGTCTTCTCCAGCACCATAGTTCTTCCGCACTCAGTCTTCTTTACGGTCTAAGACTCACACCATATATGACTACCGGAAAAACCATAGCTTTGACTATATGGACCTTTGTCAGTAAAGTGATGTCTCTGCTTTTTAAAACTGTTGATACTTGACATAGTTCTTCTTTCAAGGAGCAAGCCTCTTTTAATTTCCTGGCTGAGCAGCCTGGCTAGCTCAGTCGGCAGAGCATGAGACTCATAATTTCCTGGCTGCAGTCACCATCCACATTGATTTTGGACCCCAAGAAAATGAAATCAGACATTGATTCCACATTTTCCATATCTATGTGCCATGAAGTGATAGCAATGGATGCCATGATCTTCATTTTTTTTGAATGTTGAGTGTTAAGTTAGCCTTTTCACTCTCCTCTTTCATCTCTGTCAAAAGGCTCTTTATTTCCTCTTCACTTTTTGCCATTAAAGTGGTATCATCTGCATATCTGAGGTTGTTGAAATTTCTTCC
The DNA here is from genome assembly GCA_022376925.1 of Tragulus kanchil. NCBI lineage: Eukaryota > Metazoa > Chordata > Mammalia > Artiodactyla > Tragulidae > Tragulus > Tragulus kanchil. The sequence goes on along the minus strand of JAIOJX010000005.1, from coordinate 93,924,818 downwards.
AGCCATCTTATTCCAGCTTGTGGTTCATCTAGCCTGGCATTTCATATGATGTACTCTGCATATAAGTTACATAAGCAGGGTGACATATACAGCCTTGACATACTCCTTTCCCAATTCTGAACCAGTCCATTGTCTTATGTCCAGTTCTAACTGTTGCTTCCTGTCCTGCATAGAGGTTTCTTAGGAAGCAGGTAAAGGAGGTCTGGTATTCCCATCTCTTACAGAATTTTCCACAGTTTGTTGTGATCCACATAGAGGCTTTAGCATAGTCAATGAAGCAAAAGTAGATTTTTTTTGGAATTCCCTTGCTTTTCATCACGATCCAGCGTAGGTTGGCAATTTGATCTCTAGATCTTCTGCCTTTTGTTAAATACGGCTTGTATAAATGGAAATTCTTGGAACATGTACTGCTGAAGCCTACCTTGAAGAATTTGAGCATAATCTTGATTGCATGTAAAATGACTGCAATTGTACAGTAATTTGAACTTTCTTTGGCATTGCTTTTCTTTGGGATTGGAGTGAAAACTGACTTCTTCCAGTGCTGTGGCCGCTTCTGAGTTTTTCAAATTTGCTGGCATAATGAATGCAGCACTTTAACAGCAACATCTTCTAAGATCTGAAACAGCTCAGCTGGAACTCCATCACCTCCACTAGCTTTGTTTGTAGTCGTGCTTCCTACGGCCCACTTGACTTCATACTCCAAGATGTCAGGCTCCAGGTGAGTCATCACATCATCACGGTTAACTGGGTCATTAGGAGCTTTTTGTACAGTTCTTCTGTGTACTCATGCCACCTTTTCTTAACCTCCTCTGCTTCTGTGAGACCCTTGTCTTTGTCCTTTATTGTGCCTGTCTTTATATGAAATGTTCCATTAGTAACTCCAATTTCCTTAAAGAGATTTCTAGTCTTTCCCATTCTACTGTTTTCCTCTGTTTCTTTGCTTTGGTCACTTAAGGCTTTTTTTTTTTTTTTTTTTTTAATTTACTTAAGGCTTTCTTATCTCTTGTTATTCTCTGGAACTCTGCATCCAGATTGGTATATCTTTCCTTTTCTCCTTTGCCTTTCACTTCTCTTTTCTTAGCTGTTTGTAAGGCCTTTTCAGACAACCATTTGCCTTCTTGCATTTCTTTTTCTTGAACATGGTTTTGATAATGACTTCCTGTACAATGTTACAAACCTCTGTCCACAGCTCTTCAAGCACTCTATCAGGTCTAGTCCCCTTAATCTATTTGTCACCTCCACTCTAAAATTGTAAGGGGTTTGATTTAGGTCATAACTGAATGGCCTAGTGGTTTTCCCTACCTCTTCAATTTGACTCTGAATTCTGCAATAAGGAGCTGAGCCACAGTCAGCTCCAGGTCTTGTTTTTGCTGACTGTATAGAGCTTCTCCATTTCTGGCTGCAAAGAATGTACTCAATCTGATTTTGGTACTGACCATCTGGTGATGGCCATGTGTAGTCATCTCTTGTATTGTTGGAAGAGGGTGATTGCTATCACCAGTGTGTTCTCTTTGCAAAACCCTGTTAACCTTTTTGCTGCTTCATTTTGTACTGTTATTCCATGTATCTCTTGACTTTCTACTTTTGCATTCCTGTCCCCTATGATGAAAAGGGCATCTTTTTTTGGTGTTAGTTCTAGGAGGTCTTGTAGGTCTTCACAAAATCACTCAACTTCAGCTTCTTCAGCATTAGAGGTTGAGGTATAGACTTGAATTACAGAAATATTGAATGGTTTGTCTTGGAAACGAACCAAGATCATTGTCATTTTTGCGACTGCAATCAAGTACTGCATTTCAGACTCTTTTGTTGACTATGAGGGCTATTCCATTCCAAGTGATTCTTGCCCATAGTAGTAGATATAATGGATCTTAAATTTTGTCCATTTTAGTTCACTGATTCCTAAAATGTTGATGATCACTCATGCCACCTTTTCTTAACCTCCTCTGCTTCTGTGAGACCCTTGTCTTTGTCCTTTATTGTGCCTGTCTTTATATGAAATGTTCCATTAGTAACTCCAATTTCCTTAAAGAGATTTCTAGTCTTTCCCATTCTACTGTTTTCCTCTGTTTCTTTGCTTTGGTCACTTAAGGCTTTTTTTTTTTTTTTTTTTTTTTAATTTACTTAAGGCTTTCTTATCTCTTGTTATTCTCTGGAACTCTGCATCCAGATTGGTATATCTTTCCTTTTCTCCTTTGCCTTTCACTTCTCTTTTCTTAGCTGTTTGTAAGGCCTTTTCAGACAACCATTTGCCTTCTTGCATTTCTTTTTCTTGAACATGGTTTTGATAATGACTTCCTGTACAATGTTACAAACCTCTGTCCACAGCTCTTCAAGCACTCTATCAGGTCTAGTCCCCTTAATCTATTTGTCACCTCCACTCTAAAATTGTAAGGGGTTTGATTTAGGTCATAACTGAATGGCCTAGTGGTTTTCCCTACCTCTTCAATTTGACTCTGAATTCTGCAATAAGGAGCTGAGCCACAGTCAGCTCCAGGTCTTGTTTTTGCTGACTGTATAGAGCTTCTCCATTTCTGGCTGCAAAGAATGTACTCAATCTGATTTTGGTACTGACCATCTGGTGATGGCCATGTGTAGTCATCTCTTGTATTGTTGGAAGAGGGTGATTGCTATCACCAGTGTGTTCTCTTTGCAAAACCCTGTTAACCTTTTTGCTGCTTCATTTTGTACTGTTATTCCATGTATCTCTTGACTTTCTACTTTTGCATTCCTGTCCCCTATGATGAAAAGGGCATCTTTTTTTGGTGTTAGTTCTAGGAGGTCTTGTAGGTCTTCACAAAATCACTCAACTTCAGCTTCTTCAGCATTAGAGGTTGAGGTATAGACTTGAATTACAGAAATATTGAATGGTTTGTCTTGGAAACGAACCAAGATCATTGTCATTTTTGCGACTGCAATCAAGTACTGCATTTCAGACTCTTTTGTTGACTATGAGGGCTATTCCATTCCAAGTGATTCTTGCCCATAGTAGTAGATATAATGGTCATCTGAATTAAATTCTCCCATTCCTGTCCATTTTAGTTCACTGATTCCTAAAATGTTGATGATCACTCTTGCCAGTTCCCATTTGACCACTTCCAAGTTACCTTGATTCATGAGCCTAACTTCCAGGTTCCTATGCAATACTGTTCTTTACAGCACTGCACTTCACTCTCATCACCAGATATAACCACAATTGGGCATTGTTTATGCTTTGGCTCAGCCCCGTCATTCTCTCTGTAGCTATTTCTCCAGTCTACCCCAGTAGAATACTGGGCATCTTACCGACCTGGGGTGGGGTTTCATCTTTCAGTGTCATCCTTTTGCCTTTCCAGACTGTACATGGGGTTCTCAAGGCCAAAATACTGAAGTGGTTTGCCAGTCCCTGCTCCAGTGGACCACTTTTTGTCAGGCCCTAACTAGCAAAGACATGCCCTGGATGACGTGTCTGGTGCCCTGGCTGTTCCACTGCTGGTTCTTATTGAGGGTTTAAAACTTTCACCAGCCTTTGGGTTGGTCAGCTTGTGGCCACGGTTCGAGGCAAAGGCCCTGCAGGAGTGATTGGGAAGGTGGTCTAGGGAAGGCTAGAGCTGATATTGCATAACGCCCAGGAGCAGAGGGCACCACAGCCTCACCTCACCGCTGCTGTTGGGTGTCCTGGAGCCAATCTGCTGTCCAGGGGCCACTGTCCATAATGAAGCTGATCCGCGACCAGGAGCTGAAGGTACTCTGGCTTTTCCAAGGCTGCTGGTGGCCTTAGGGCTGACCTGCCACCACCACAGGCTCCAGGTTTGGAACTGGGGGTGGTGGTCACTGTTAGGTTGATAGGCTATTAAAGGGTTAACACTGCAGCTGCGAACTTGCAGCTGCCCTGTAGGGTCAGCAGCAAGAGGCCTGTTGCAGATCTGCTGGTGCCTGGGAGTCTCTCAAGGCTGGCAATAAGGAACTTGTCCTGGCCATGAAAATTTTCCACCAGGTCTGGAAAGTAACAGAAACTGCATGCCCCCATGTCCACAGACAACTCAAGGACAGCCAACTCATCACTAATTTCCCGCTCAGTTTAAACAAAGACTTTGTTTCTGTACCTGCTCTAAGAAACCCCCTCCCTTTTTTTTTTCCCCCTTCTCCTCCCAGATAAAACCTCCTCGCCCCATCTCCGGGGTGCGACTTCACTGGCCCACCTTTTGTACCTGTAGATCTCGCCCGGGAACTCTTCCCAAATAAACTCTTTCCCTAACAGTTTGCTGTCTGTCGCGTCTTTGCAATTCTTACAGTCACTACCCTGGTCTCAACTCCATCTCCAGGTGATCTTTGTGAAGTTACTTCCCAGGCCACCAAAGCTTCTACAGGCAGCCATGGCCATGTTATCCTGTGACTGTCTTAGTAACTCCTTTTTTGTTTCTCGTGTAATTTATTTATTTTGAGGGGGGGGGGGTAGGGTGGGCTAGGGAGGGAGGGCGATGGGTGGGCCACTTCTATTGGTCTTTCATTTATCTATTTTCGTCCATCTTTGTTCTTTGGCCCACGTGGGCCTCCCATCGTGGTGGCCTCTGTTGTCACAGAGCACCAGCTCTGGGTGCATGCACTCCAGAGCTCTGGCTCGGTAATTGGACACATGGGTCCAGCCGCTCCGCGGCACATGGGATCTTCCCAGGCCAGGGATCGAACTGGCGCCCGTTGCACTGCAAGGCGGTGTCCTTACCCACTGGACCACCAGGGAAGCCCCTCTCATGTAATTTAAAAGACAAATGTACCAATCGTAATTGTAAGAACCCCAACCTAAAAGAGGCAATTCTGACCTAACAGAGGCAGAAGAGAATAAGAAGAGGTGGCAAAAATACACAGAAGGACTATACAAAAAAGGTCTTAATGACCTGGATAATGACAATGGTGCGTCTCTCACCTAGAGCCAATCATCCTGTAGTGTGAAGTCGAGTGGGCCTCAGGAAGCAGTACCAGGAACAAAGCTAGTGGAGGTGATGGAATTCCAGCTGAGCTATATGGAATCCTAAAAGATGATGCTGTTTAAGTGCTGCACTCATTATGCCAGCAAATTTGGAAAATTAAGCAGTGGCCACAAGACTGGAAAAGGTCAGTTTTCACTCTAATCCCAAAGTAACAGAAACTGCATGCCCCCATGTCCACAGACAACTCAAGGACAGCCAACTCATCACTAATTTCCCGCTCAGTTTAAACAAAGACTTTGTTTCTGTACCTGCTCTAAGAAACCCCCTCCCTTTTTTTCCCCTTCTCCTCCCAGATAAAACCTCCTCGCCCCATCTCCGGGGTGCGACTTCACTGGCCCACCTTTTGTACCTGTAGATCTCGCCCGGGAACTCTTCCCAAATAAACTCTTTCCCTAACAGTTTGCTGTCTGTCGCGTCTTTGCAATTCTTACAGTCACTACCCTGGTCTCAACTCCATCTCCAGGTGATCTTTGTGAAGTTACTTCCCAGGCCACCAAAGCTTCTACAGGCAGCCATGGCCATGTTATCCTGTGACTGTCTTAGTAACTCCTTTTTTGTTTCTCGTGTAATTTATTTATTTTGAGGGGGGGGGGGTAGGGGGGGCTAGGGAGGGGGGGCGATGGGTGGGCCACTTCTATTGGTCTTTCATTTGTCTATTTTCATCCATCTTTGTTCTTTGGCCCACGTGGGCCTCCCATCGTGGTGGCCTCTGTTGTCGCAGAGCACCGGCTCTGGGCGCATGCACTCCAGAGCTCTGGCTCAGTAATTGGACACATGGGTCCAGCCGCTCCACGGCACATGGGATCATCAAACCGGCGCCCCTTGCACTGCAAGGTGGTGTCCTTACCCACTGGACCACCAGGGAAGCCCCTCTCATGTAATTTAAAAGACAAATGTACCAATCGTAATTGTAAGAACCCCAACCTAAAAGAGGCAATTCTGACCTAACAGAGGCAGAAGAGAATAAGAAGAGGTGGCAAAAATACACAGAAGGACTATACAAAAAAGGTCTTAATGACCTGGATAATGACAATGGTGCGTCTCTCACCTAGAGCCAATCATCCTGTAGTGTGAAGTCGAGTGGGCCTCAGGAAGCAGTACCAGGAACAAAGCTAGTGGAGGTGATGGAATTCCAGCTGAGCTATATGGAATCCTAAAAGATGATGCTGTTTAAGTGCTGCACTCATTATGCCAGCAAATTTGGAAAATTAAGCAGTGGCCACAAGACTGGAAAAGGTCAGTTTTCACTCTAATCCCAAAGAAAAGCAAAGCCAAAGGCTGTTCAGATTACCATACAATTGCACTCGTTTCACATGCTAATGAGTTATACTCAACATCCTTCAAGCAAGGCTTCAGCATACCCTCTACTGAGAACTTCCATATACTCAAGCTGGATTTAGAAAAGGCAGAGGAACCAGAGATCAAATTGCCAACATTCACTGGATCACAGAGAAAGCAAGAGAATTCCAGAAAAATATCTACTGTTTCACTATGAGACAGCCTTTGTCTGTGTCGATCACAACAAACTGGAAAATTCTTAAAGACATGAGAATAACAGACCACCTTACCTGTCTCCTGAGAAACCAGTATGCATGTTAAGAATCAACAGAACCTTACATGGAACAACTGACCAGTTTAAAACTGGGAAAGGAGTATGACAAGGCTAAATATTGTTACCTTGTTTATTTAACTTATATGCAGAGTACATCATGCAAAATGCCGGGCTAGATGAGTTATAAGCTGGAATAAAGATTGCCAGGAGAAATATCAACAACTTCAGATATGCAGATGATACCACCACACTAATGGCAGAAAGTGAAGAGGAACTAAAAAGCCTGTTGATGAGAGTGAAAGAGAAGTGTGAAAAGTCTGGCTTAAAACTTGTGCAAAAAACTAAGTTCATAGCATCCGATCCCATCACCTCATGGCAAATAGAAGGGGAGAAAGTGGAAGCACTGACAAATTTTCTTTTCTTGGGCTCCAAAATCACTGTGGATACGCATCGAAAAAACCCCTCACTTAGACAGTGCATTAAAGAACCTAAAAGAGGCAATTCTGACCTAACAGAGGCAGAAGAGAATAAGAAGAGGTGGCAAAAATACACAGAAGGACTATACAAAAAAGGTCTTAATGACCTGGATAATGACAATGGTGCGTCTCTCACCTAGAGCCAATCATCCTGTAGTGTGAAGTCGAGTGGGCCTCAGGAAGCAGTACCAGGAACAAAGCTAGTGGAGGTGATGGAATTCCAGCTGAGCTATATGGAATCCTAAAAGATGATGCTGTTTAAGTGCTGCACTCATTATGCCAGCAAATTTGGAAAATTAAGCAGTGGCCACAAGACTGGAAAAGGTCAGTTTTCACTCTAATCCCAAAGAAAAGCAAAGCCAAAGGCTGTTCAGATTACCATACAATTGCACTCGTTTCACATGCTAATGAGTTATACTCAACATCCTTCAAGCAAGGCTTCAGCATACCCTCTACTGAGAACTTCCATATACTCAAGCTGGATTTAGAAAAGGCAGAGGAACCAGAGATCAAATTGCCAACATTCACTGGATCACAGAGAAAGCAAGAGAATTCCAGAAAAATATCTACTGTTTCACTATGAGACAGCCTTTGTCTGTGTCGATCACAACAAACTGGAAAATTCTTAAAGACATGAGAATAACAGACCACCTTACCTGTCTCCTGAGAAACCAGTATGCATGTTAAGAATCAACAGAACCTTACATGGAACAACTGACCAGTTTAAAACTGGGAAAGGAGTATGACAAGGCTAAATATTGTTACCTTGTTTATTTAACTTATATGCAGAGTACATCATGCAAAATGCCGGGCTAGATGAGTTATAAGCTGGAATAAAGATTGCCAGGAGAAATATCAACAACTTCAGATATGCAGATGATACCACCACACTAATGGCAGAAAGTGAAGAGGAACTAAAAAGCCTGTTGATGAGAGTGAAAGAGAAGTGTGAAAAGTCTGGCTTAAAACTTGTGCAAAAAACTAAGTTCATAGCATCCGATCCCATCACCTCATGGCAAATAGAAGGGGAGAAAGTGGAAGCACTGACAAATTTTCTTTTCTTGGGCTCCAAAATCACTGTGGATAGTGACTGCAATCATGAAATTAAAAGATGCTTGCTCCCTGGAAGGAAAGCTATGACAAACTTAGACAGTGCATTAAAGACATCACTTTGCCAACAAAGCTCCATATAGTCAGAGCTATGATTTTTCCAGAAGTCACATATGGATGTGTGGAGCTGGTCCAGAAAGAAAACTGAGCACCAAAGAACTGATGCTTTTGAACTGCAGTGCTGGAGAAGATGCTTGAGTATTCCCCGAACTGCAAGGAAATCAAACCAGTCAATTCTAAAGGAAATCAACCCTGAATATTCATTGGAAGGACTGATGCTGAAGCTTAAGCTCCAATACTGTGGTCACCTGATGAAAAAGCTGACTTTCTGGAAAAAACCCTGGTGCTGGGAAAAACTGAAGGCAAAAGGAGAAGGGGGTGGCAGAGGATGAGATGATTAGATAGCATTACCAACTCAATGGACATTAAATCTGAGCACACTCCGGGAAATAGTGAAGGGCAGGGAAGCCTGGCATGCTGCAGTCCATGGGGTCGCAAAGAGACAGAGACAACCTAGCAACTGAACAACAAAACCAAATATTTAAAGAATTTCCAAACTCTTGAATAAAGTAGCAGAGGAGAACTCACTGCTTAACTCATTCGATAATACTAGCATTATCCTTGTTACAAAGCCATCACAAAGAAAAAATACAGATGAAAATTCTTTATCACTATGGATATAAAAATTCTCAACAAAAACCAGCAACCTATTGAATAAATCCAACATCAATTTTAGAAAAAGGACTATATAACATGACCACGTGGAATTTATTCCAGGAACACAAGCAGTTTAACATATTGAGTTCCTATCGCTTAAAATGAACCATATTGCATATTTTGCAAATTAGTTCATAATAACAAACAGTTGAAACAACTTAAAAATAAACTATAGTGATGCATAACATGAAACAGTGGATTAAAATTAAAAGTAATAATACAGATACACTAACTCACAAGTGGGAGTGGTTTTACATGTGTTAATAAAAATTGTAGTTCACACAAGAGTATGTAAAGCATATTTTCAATATTTTCTGCAATTATTACATGCAAATTCTCTTCTTTAGAGTTATTATTTTTTACTAGTGAAATCTTTAATACTATAATCTGCTTTATAATTTATAATTGCTTATATTAAAATTTCCCAGCTCAAATTCCTAAGTACTATGTTGGCTCTGATCAATACAGAATTGATACCAGGAGTGATCTCAGAAGACACTGACACAGAGATGGAATTTTAGGACTGGCTTGGCCGTGCCTTCCGATTTGAGTGCAAATACTGCTCTCCTTGCCAACGTAAATCATGACATGTAGAGACCTCACAACTAACGAAGCTACCATGTATGAAGCACTAACTGAAACATGTGCCTGATGGTCCAAGAGGCTACTGCACTCGACTACTGTAGCAGTAATAATGGCTAAAAGGATTGTGATGGGGAAGAAATTCTTCTGATTGCCCTTGGGAACTTACAATGAGAAAACAACAAACTCAAGTCCGTCATTTCTCAACAAAAATCATGGTGTGAGAACCAGACAACTTTCACAACAGCCCTAAAAGAGGCTCTTATTCTTTGCTGCTGTTATGCCAGACACTGCTGAAATTCAAACAGAAAATTTAATTGTGTGGGACTCTGGTTCTGACCAAGAGTCCCATACATTTCTTTTTTTTTTTTTTTTAGTTTTTTAAATTATTTGTTTATTTGGCTACACTGGGTCTTAGTTGTGACATGTGGGATCTAGTTCCCTGACCAGGGATCGAACCCAGGCCCCTTCATTGGGAACACAGAGTCTTAACCACTGGACCACCAGGGCAGTCCCCCATACATTTCTTACAATTCTCTCTTACAACAAAAATATCTTGAACATAATACACCAGGCAACCACAGAAGGACTCTGAAAGGTGCAAAGAAAGCAAACTGCCTGGGGGACTACGAAGCCATCTAGTACCATAGAAAAATGGTGATTATTTCCATTGGTTTTCTTATTACCTCTCATACATCTCAGACAGGGAACAGAAGAAGCCCACAAAAGACCAAAAACAAAACAAAAGCCATGTTTTCCCTCTAGCCAAAGGACCAAGAAAAGAGTAGCCTAACAGAATGCACTCAACCCACCTTGTGCTGCATGGCAGCAGATGGTGGTGCTCTGATTACCCAACTCATCCACCATTCCTTCCTGGTAGAAGCAGACAGTGTTGCAAATTCCCCTACTGGGTGATAATACACAAGCAGGAATGTGAACTTCCATCTCCACTCAACAGGAAGCAGTAGGTGCTCTGATTAAGCTACCACAGCAGTGTCAATGGGGCTGAACCACGAGGGATTTTTCATCTGTCACTTAGTATGGTATTTGTTTGGTAAAGAGTCACAGGAACACGGTTACCTGACCATGACCCAACCTCAAGAATAAAGGATCTGACACCAAGAAGGTTACAACAACCATGCCCATCCCTCACTTTTGGTTTTAAAGAGGCTTGCTGAAAACTTTCAGTAACTTTGGAGTTATCAGGCATGAGCCACCCTTCTCCTAGTATGAACTGTAATAAACCTTTTTCTGTTCCAAATTCTATAATGTTTTAGTATTGATGGATCTCATGCATGTTGGGCACACAGACTTGTAATTTGGTAACAGGTTGAATAACCATGACTAGGAACAAAATAAATATCCATACTGGTATAAATAAATGATGAAGTGTTGAAGTAAGTGCAGGAAATTAAAATTTTTGCCTTATGGAAGATTTGCAATTAATAAAGAACAAAGAGATGAAATAGTAAATCAATTGGAATACCTCAGCAATAACTGTTGCAGGCAAGATCCACTAGTGAAAGGTAAAATTAGTGGCCAAAACTCTAAGTAGGAACAAACAATGTATTTGCATAAATTTACAGGTTCTCAACCCAAATTTACTACTAAATGTGATTTTAAAAGATTACCCTAAATTTGAGATGGAGCTTATTTCTGCCTCCACTGAAGTGTAACGGACTTAGTAACTACTTATAAGCGTAGACTGGAAAGGGAAAAATCCTAAAGATAGTGGAGAAATCTGTCAGACACACCTTAACCAAGTAACCAAGCTTAATTTAAGTTGTGTTATCATGTGTCCACTCCTATATGGGAAGGACACAATCTTCTCTGTGGTACTCTTTCTAACAAATTAAAACCTCAGTCCAGTCAAGAGAAAACATCAGACAAACTTAAATTCAGGGACATTCTTCAAAATATCTGACCACTATTTTTTAAACATCTGAAAGTACTGAAAGACAAGTGTTTTTTTTGTTGTTGTTTTATAAAAAGTTCATTGTAAAATACACCCGTGTGAATATACTGTGTTTAAAATGTCATGAGGATGGCCACATCAAAGAATGTATATTTGGTTCCAGGTAAAACATGGTTGGTTCAGAGAGATGAGAAAGTGCTTTCTTCCTTAAGGTTGGTGTACGATCAGTTTCTCATATACGAACAGTTTTTATTATTAATACTGAACTGGTAGGTTGCTTTTTTCGTCATTCCAGAGAATAACCATGCTACTCATAGGTATCATTTTAGTTTACATAAATTTACTGTCTAAACTGCTAGAAGATAAATTTATCAAAACTAAAATAACACCTGTTCACGTCCCATAAATGAAATTCATGTACCACTTTACTTTTCTTGGTTTGTGTCTAGTCAAAAACGCACACTGCTTTTTCGAACATCTATGGGATACAGACAGAATTCAGGGTTAAGGTAGCAGGCAGGAGTGAGAATATCAGATAGTAAGTAATCTCTCACTTCAGTCAACAAGGCAGAAACTCTCCAACTGATTTCTGACAGAGTGCGCATGGTATATCTGGAAGAAACGTTACCTAACACTTTTTATGTGCCAGACGCCATCCTGAGTGCTTTTACAATGAAAACGACCTTAATCTTAAGAAAAACAAAACAAAACCAAAAAATACCCCAAAACTTTAGCTAGGTACTGTACCACTATTAGCTTACTTTTACAATTTAAGAGCGAAGCATCGCTTCTAAAGGTAGAGCCACTTTTCCAACCCTAGCCGCCAGGAGCTAAATTCCAGCTCGCCTCCACCGCACCGCGCCGCGCCGCTCGGCTCCCTCCCTCTGCGCATGTGCATCTCCGCCTTCTCCTCCCAGCTCGTCCTTCCGCGGCCTCCTAGCCCCTCGTGGGAAACAATCCCTGGCCTCCAGGTCCACGCGGCGAGGGAGCTGCGGGTGAGGCCCAGAGGGTGGGGGCGAGGGCTGAGGGGGCTCCGCGCGGCTTGGAGAGCCGGCAGAGGCAGCGGTGCTAGGTGGTGGGTTGGAGCGCCGTGAACACTGGCGGCACCCCAGGAGTCTGTAGCGTCTACAGAATTGAAGCGACCCGGGGGGCCCGAGGCGGTCCCGTGCTCAGGCTCACTCGGCTGCAGGGTTTTATAAAAGGTCATTGTAAAATACGCCCGTGTGGATATACTGTGTTTAAAATGTCATGAGGATGGCCACATCAAAGAATGTATATTTGGTTCCAGGTAAAACATGGTTGGTTCAGAGAGATGAGAAAGTGCTTTCTTCCTTAAGGTTGGTGTACGATCAGTTTCTCATATACGAACAGTTTTTATTATTAATACTGAACTGGTAGGTTGCTTTTTTCGTCATTCCAGAGAATAACCATGCTACTCATAGGTATCATTTTAGTTTACATAAATTTACTGTCTAAACTGCTAGAAGATAAATTTATCAAAACTAAAATAACACCTGTTCACGTCCCATAAATGAAATTCATGTACCACTTTACTTTTCTTGGTTTGTGTCTAGTCAAAAACGCACACTGCTTTTTCGAACATCTATGGGATACAGACAGAATTCAGGGTTAAGGTAGCAGGCAGGAGTGAGAATATCAGATAGTAAGTAATCTCTCACTTCAGTCAACAAGGCAGAAACTCTCCAACTGATTTCTGACAGAGTGCGCATGGTATATCTGGAAGAAACGTTACCTAACACTTTTTATGTGCCAGACGCCATCCTGAGTGCTTTTACAATGAAAACGACCTTAATCTTAAGAAAAACAAAACAAAACCAAAAAATACCCCAAAACTTTAGCTAGGTACTGTACCACTATTAGCTTACTTTTACAATTTAAGAGCGAAGCATCGCTTCTAAAGGTAGAGCCACTTTTCCAACCCTAGCCGCCAGGAGCTAAATTCCAGCTCGCCTCCACCGCACCGCGCCGCGCCGCTCGGCTCCCTCCCTCTGCGCATGTGCATCTCCGCCTTCTCCTCCCAGCTCGTCCTTCCGCGGCCTCCTAGCCCCTCGTGGGAAACAATCCCTGGCCTCCAGGTCCACGCGGCGAGGGAGCTGCGGGTGAGGCCCAGAGGGTGGGGGCGAGGGCTGAGGGGGCTCCGCGCGGCTTGGAGAGCCGGCAGAGGCAGCGGTGCTAGGTGGTGGGTTGGAGCGCCGTGAACACTGGCGGCACCCCAGGAGTCTGTAGCGTCTACAGAATTGAAGCGACGGCTGGCGGGGGCGTTTCTGCCCTGAAGGGCCAGAGTCCCGTTCAGCAACGCTCTCAGGCTCACTCGGTCTGCAGGTGTTCCGCCCCTTGGCAGGGCGGTCGGCGCTGTAGTGTGGCTGCGAGTGGAGAGTGCGCGTGCGTGAAGAGTGAGCTGGGACCGCGGGGAGGGAGCGGGGTTGCCAAGAGGAGAGCGCGTGCGTGACGTGTGCGCTGGGCTCACTGTGGCGGGGAGGTGCGGGGAAAAGCGAGTGCGCGTGTGCGACGGGTCTGTACGCCCTTCACGTAGTGACGTGTGCGGTGCTCGTGCGCCTGGCTCAACCGAGACCTGGGAGGTTGTAGGAGAGGACCCGCTACCCTTGCAGGGGCTTGGAAATAAATGAATTTCCCCGACCAGATTGCTGCCGAGAGATTTCGTTTTCTTATCTGTAAAAGGGCGGATCTCTGGAGTGCTTACCGATTTGCGTTGTTCTGAGCGCTCACTTTTTTTTTTCCAGTGTGTGGTCGTATTTATATCTAAGTCTTTTAAAAATCTCTAACATTTTTGATTTTCTTAGTTCAAGTGTGAATGAAGTGATTTTTAAAAAATTTTAGTTTTATTTTTTACAGAGCTTCGTGGTTTACTGCCCCACATCGACCTGAATCCTCCGTAGGCTCACTTTTTGTCGGCTGCTGTTGTATTTGTTCTGTATAGGCGGCAAGAGATTGGACTAGTCTTTAGGCCATTATCCCTCAGTTCACTCGTTTGTGAAATGCGATTGGAAGCCTTTTCCTGGCTCTGTTAACATTCCCCAGATCCCAAGTTGTTGTGTATTCATTTGTTATTTGTTGTTTATAATCATGACACGGTATTTTGAAGTCATCGAAGGCAGTGTGATGGTGGAAGGTCTGACACAAATTTAAGAAGAGGTGAGCTGGAGCTGAGTGGGTTGGGCACATAGGCTACACAGGAAATGTCACCTCTTTAGGGACTTTGAGAAGGCATGGTTGGGGTTGAAAGACTCACTGGCCATAGCTAAGGAAATTTTGTCCTTGCCTGTCTCTAACACCTCCTCTTCTCCTAATTCTCCCTCCATTCACTCTTTTCTGAGGTTAGCTGCCCTCAGTGTCCTGTGTTGATGGCATCGAGAGAAATGCTGAAGTTCCTGCTCTCCCTGACTTTATAGACACACAGGATGGTAGTGCAGACAGGTCCTTTTTGGGTTACCTGTTTCTCATTTGAAAGATGCAAAAAGAAATTGAGCCTGAGAAGGATGAGCCTGACTCAGATAATGCAATCTGTTAGTGACAGAATCAAGGTTGAAAGTCAGATCTGCAGATTCCTGGGCCAGAGCCCATTTTGCATTTTGTTAGGTCAAAGTTATTTTTTTTATTATTAAAAGATCCTTTTGAAAGTGGTAAGCAGGTTAGAACAGACTTTTAAAAATAATAAATAAATAAATCTTGCCTTAAACACTCCCATCCATTTTATCAGAGGTTTCTTGGATTATCTGATCTCATAGAATTAATGGCGTTACCAGATAAAGAGTTGGACACAATTTAGTCTTGAAACAACAAAAATAACGAGAACCCCCAGAACCTTATTTTTGACAAATTCAGTGTACCCTTCTTTAGTTTACTGTTCTGTATGAAACTCATCTTCTCATGTTTTTAATTTTTCCATGTCATAGGACCTAAATTAGTAATAAATCAGAAACAGATGTTAATATTCACTCAGTGAAAACTATCAGCTCTAAGGTCAACATAAATGGGAGCCACACATGAACAGTTCAGTGTCTTGTGTGTGGAATTGTGTGGGTAGATGAATCCAGGAACCACGAGGGCAAGTTCTTACTTCCTTCTTCTTTCTCCCTCAGCTCTCCCTCCTCCACTAAGAGTGAAAAATGAACAAATGCCAGGTGAGTACTTTTTGTTTGTTTGTTTATTCCCACTTTACCAACAATGAGTTTTCTAAAGCTTTTAGTGTTTATTAAACCATGCGTCAGCTCACTTTCTGTTTCTAACTTCAGTAGCAGGTAGTCCTGGCTTTTATTTCTGCATTTCCATTTAAATTTCAACCTAATACATGCAGTCTTGACTTCTTTAGCACCATTCACCTGAGTCAGTTCTGAAAAAGTCAGCAAATTGTAGTCAAATCCAGTTGTTGTTGTTTTTATTAATTTTATTTATTTATTTATCTTTGGCTGTTCTGGGTTTTCACTGCTGCTGCAGGCTTTCCTCTAGTTGCAGGGAGTGGGGGCTACTCTCTAGCTGAGGAGAGCAGTCTTCTTGTTGCGGTGATTTCTCTTGTGGTGGAACTCAGGCTTTAGGGCACACCAGCTCCAGTAGTTGTTGCACATGGGCTGAATAGTTGCGGCTCCGAGGCTCTAGAGCAATGACTCAATAGTTGTGGCTCATGGGCTTAGTTGCTCTGCAGCATGTGGGATCTTCCCAGATCAGGGATCGAACTCGTGTCACCTGCATTGGCAGGCGGATTCTTTACCACTGAGCTACCAGGGAAGCCCTCAAATCCAGTTTTTATCTTTGTCTTATTTGATCCTTTGGCAGCATGTTACTGTTACACATAGTCTCTGTTTTGAAAGTCTCCTCTGTTGTTGTTTATGACACTATGATCCTAGCTCTCCTTTTACTGATTTCTATCCCTCATGAAGTTGTCTTTACCTCACATTGCTTATCCTTAGCTTTATAGCTTATCCATTTCTCAGCCAACTGCCCTTTTCAGTATACCTATTTTTCCTGACTACTTTTGTCTTTAAAAAATAAAATAAAATACTTTAAAATTGTTAGTGTATTAACATTTTTTTTTTTTTTTAAGTAAGTGATACAAAGAAAGTCAGTAAAAATTCACACCGTTCCTCTCTGTACCTGATGCATTGTTCGGGTAGGGTGGAGGATAGACACAGCAAGGTGGTGTCCTTACTCACTGGACCACCAGGGAAGCCCCTCAGTCTTCTTTATGGTCCAAGTCTCACATCCATGCATGACTACTGGGAAGACCATAGCTTTGACTATACAGACGTTTGTTGGGAAAGTAATGTCTCTGCTTTTCATTATGCTGTCTAGGTTTGTCATAGCTTTTCTTCCAAGGAGCAAGCACTGTTTAATTTCATGACTGCACTCAACATTTGCAGTGATTTTGGAGCTCCAGAAAATAAAGTCTATCACTGTTTCCATTGTTTGTCAGTCTGTTTGCCATGAAGTGATGGGACCAGATGCCATGTTCTTTGTTTTTTGAATGTTGAGTTTTAAGCCAGTTTTTTTCCCTCTCGTCTTTCACCTTTGTCAAGAGGCTCTTTAGTTCCTCTTCACTTTCTGCCATAAGGGTAATGTCATCTGCGTACCTGAGGTTATTGATATTTCTCCCGGAAATCTTGTTTCCAGCTTCTGCTTCATCCAGGCTGGCATTTCTCATGATGTATTCTGCATATAAATTAAATAAACAGGATGACCGTATACAGCCTGGACATGCTTCTTTTCCAATTTAGAACTGATCCATTGTTCCATGTCCAGCTATAACTATTGCTTCTTGTCCTGCATACAGATTTTGCAGGAGGCAGGTAAGATGGTCTGGTATTCCCATCTCTTTCAAAATTTTCCACAATTCATTGTGATCCACACTGTCAAAGGCTTTAGCGTAGTCAATGAAGCAGAAGTAGATGTTTTTCTGGAATTCCCTTGCTCTTTCTATGATTCAGCAGATGCTGGCAATTTGATCTCTGGTTCCTCTGTCTTGTCTAAGTTCAGAGTACATCTGAAAGTTCTCGGTACACATACTATTGAAGCCTAGCTTGGAGAATTTTGAGCATTACTTTGCTAGTGTGTGAAATGAGTGCAGTGGTTTGAACATTCTTTGGCATTGCTCTTGTTTGGGATTGGGACAAAAACTGACCTTTTTCAGTCCTGATGCGACTGCTGAGTTTTCCATATGTGCTGGTGTATTGAGTGCAGCACTTTAACAGCATCATCTGTTAATATTTGAAATAGCTCAAACTGGAATTCCATCACCTCCAATAGCTTTGTTTGTAGTAATACTTCCTAGGGTGCACTTGACTTTGCACTCTGAGATGTCTGGCTCCAGGTGAGTGATCACACCATTGTGGTCATCCGGCTCATTAAGATCTTTTTTATATAGTTCTTCTGTGTATTCTTTCAACCTCTTCTGAATATCTTCTGCTTCTGTTAGGTCCATACCGTTTCTTTCCTTTATTGTGCCTGTCTTTGCATGACATGCTCCCTTGGTATCTCTAATTTTCTTGTAGAGATCTCTGGTCTTTCCTATTTTATTGTTTTTCTCTGTGTGTTTGCATTGTTCATTTAAGAAGGCTTTCTTGTCTCTCCTTGCTATTCTCTGGAACTCTGCATTCAGATGGGTATATCTTTCCTTTTCTCCTTTGTATTTTTCATTTCTTCTTTTCTCAGCTATTTTTATGGCCTCCTCAGACAATCATTTTGCCTTTTTGCATTTCTTTTTCTTGGGGATGGTTTTGATCACTGCCTCCTCTTCAGTGTTACAAACCTCTGTCCATAGTTCTTCAGGCATTCTATTAGATCTAATCCCTTGAATCTATCTGTAACTTCCATTGTATAATCGTAAGGGATTTGATTTAGGTCATATATAAATGGTCTAGTGATTTTCTCTACTTTCTTCAATTTGAGCCTGAATTTTGCAATAAGGAGTTCATGGTCTGAGCCACAGTCAGCTCCACGTCATGTTTTTACTGACTATATAGAGCTTCTCCATCTTTGGCTGCAAAGAATATAATCAGTCTGGTTTCGGTATTGACCATCTGGTGATGTCCATGTGTAGAGTCATCTCTTGTGTTTTTGGAAGAAGGTGTTTCCTATGACCAGTGTGATGTCTTGGCAAAACTCTGTTAGCCTTTGCCCTGCTTCGTTTTGTACTCCGAGGCCAAACTTGCCTGTTGCTCCAGGTATCTCTTGACTAACTACTTTTGCATTCCAGTCCCTAGTGATGAAAAGGTGTTAGTTCTAGAAGATCTTGTAGGTCTTTGTAGAACTGTTCAACTTCAACTTCTTCAGCATTAGTGGTCGGCATAGACTTTGGATTACTGCGATATTGAATGGTTTGCCTTGGAAACGAACCTAGATTATTCTGTTGTTTTTGATACTGCACCCAAGTACTGCATTTCAAACTTTTGTTGACTTTGAGGGCTGCTCCTTTTCTTCTAAGGTATTCTTGCCCATAGTAGTAGATATAATGGCCATCTGAATTAAATTCATCCATTCCTGTCCATTTTAATTCTCTAATTTCTAAAATGTCAGTGTTCATTCTTACCATTTCTTGTTCGACCACTTCCAATTTACCTTGATTCATGGACCTAACATTCCAGGTTCCTATACGATATTGTTCTTTACAGCATCGAACTTTACTTTCACTACCAGACATATCCACAACTGGGCGTTGTTTCTGCTTTGGCTCAGCCTTTTCATTCCTTCTGGATCTATTTCTCTGCTCTCCTTCAGTAGCATTTTTGGCATCTACCAACCTGGTGAGCTCATCTTTCAGTGTCATCTTTTTGCCTTTTTATACTGTTCATGGGATTCTCAAGGCAAGAATACTGAAGTGGTTTGCCATTCCTTTCTCTAGTGGATCACATTCTGTCAGAACTCTCCACCATGACCTGTCCACCTTGGGTGGCCTACATGGCATGGCTCGTGGTTTCATTGAGTTAGACAAGGCTGTATTCCATGTGATCAGTTTGGTTGGTTTTCTGTGATTGTGCTTTTCATTCTGCCTGCCTTCTGATGAATGAAGTTAAGTGTCTTGTGGAAGCTTCTTGTTGGGAGGGACTGTCTGTGGGAAAAGCTGGATCTTGCTCTCCTGGGCAAGGCCATGTTCAGATCTTTAATCCAATTATCTGCTGATGGGTGGAACTGTGTTCCCTCCGTGTTCTTTGGCCTGATGCCACATTATGGTAGGGTAATGGCGACCTTTTCCAAAAGGACTTACTCCAGCATGCTGCACCTGGACTGCTGTTTCAGTGTCTCTGACCCTGCAACGGGCCACTGTTGATCCACGCCTCTGCTAGAGACCCCAGAACACTCAGAGGCAAGTCTGGCTCAGTCTCATGTGCGGTCACTGCTCCTTTCTCCTGGATCCTGGTGCACAAGGTTTTATTTGTGCCCTCCAGAGTCTGTTGCCTCAGTTCTGCTCAGGGGCTCTATAGTCCAGCTAATGGAGATTATTCTGTTGTTTTTGATACTGCACCCAAGTACTGCATTTCAAACTTTTGTTGACTTTGAGGGCTGCTCCTTTTCTTCTAAGGTATTCTTGCCCATAGTAGTAGATATAATGGCCATCTGAATTAAATTCATCCATTCCTGTCCATTTTAATTCTCTAATTTCTAAAATGTCAGTGTTCATTCTTACCATTTCTTGTTCGACCACTTCCAATTTACCTTGATTCATGGACCTAACATTCCAGGTTCCTATACGATATTGTTCTTTACAGCATCGAACTTTACTTTCACTACCAGACATATCCACAACTGGGCGTTGTTTCTGCTTTGGCTCAGCCTTTTCATTCCTTCTGGATCTATTTCTCTGCTCTCCTTCAGTAGCATTTTTGGCATCTACCAACCTGGTGAGCTCATCTTTCAGTGTCATCTTTTGCCTTTTATACTGTTCATGGGATTCTCAAGGCAAGAATACTGAAGTGGTTTGCCATTCCTTTCTCTAGTGGATCACATTCTGTCAGAACTCTCCACCATGACCTGTCCACCTTGGGTGGCCTACATGGCATGGCTCGTGGTTTCATTGAGTTAGACAAGGCTGTATTCCATGTGATCAGTTTGGTTGGTTTTCTGTGATTGTGCTTTTCATTCTGCCTGCCTTCTGATGAATGAAGTTAAGTGTCTTGTGGAAGCTTCTTGTTGGGAGGGACTGTCTGTGGGAAAAGCTGGATCTTGCTCTCCTGGGCAAGGCCATGTTCAGATCTTTAATCCAATTATCTGCTGATGGGTGGAACTGTGTTCCCTCCGTGTTCTTTGGCCTGATGCCACATTATGGTAGGGTAATGGCGACCTTTTCCAAAAGGACTTACTCCAGCATGCTGCACCTGGACTGCTGTTTCAGTGTCTCTGACCCTGCAACGGGCCACTGTTGATCCACGCCTCTGCTAGAGACCCCAGAACACTCAGAGGCAAGTCTGGCTCAGTCTCATGTGCGGTCACTGCTCCTTTCTCCTGGATCCTGGTGCACAAGGTTTTATTTGTGCCCTCCAGAGTCTGTTGCCTCAGTTCTGCTCAGTGGCTCTATAGTCCAGCTAATGGTGACCTTCTTGAAGAGGACTTCTGTCACACTCTGTGCATCCCAGGACTGCTGCAGGCTACTGCTGACCTGTGCCTCCACAGGTTTAACTGTTCTAATAAATGTGTTATGGTATCTCATTTTTGTTTTAATTTACATTCCCCTAATGACAGATGATGGGCTTCCCTGGTGACTCAGTGGTAAAGCATCCACCTGCCAATACAGGAGATGTGGATTTGATCCCTGGGTTGGGAAGAGTCCCTGGAGAAGGAAATGGCAACCCGCTGCATTATTTTTGCCTAGGAAATCCCTTGGACAGAGAAGCCTGGCATGTTACAGTCTATGAGATCACAAAGAGTCAGACACAACTTAGCCACTAAATAGCAGGAACAATGACAGATGATACTGAGCATTTGTTCATAAGTTTATTTGCTATCTCTATGTCTTTGTTGACATGTTTGTTCACATGTTTTGTCCATTTTTCAATTAGGTAATTTGTTTCCTTACAATAGGGTTTTCAGAGTTCTTTTGTATATTTTAAATACAACTTCTTTATTAGATACATATGTTGCAAATATTTTCTCCTACTCTGTGGCTCGTCCTTTTGTTTTCTTAGAAGTGGCTTTTGCAGGGCAAAATATTTTTATTGAAATCCAGTGAATTTATTTTTTTTAATGGAATGTGCTTTTTCTGTTGCATTCAAAAACTTTCACCAAATCCAAGATCACATAGATTTCCTATTTTCTGTCTTCTATAAACTTAATACTTTTGCATTGTGTGTCTAGGTCTGTGATTAATTTTCATTAATATTTATATAAAATGTAAGATCTTTGTCTGGGTTCAATTTTTTTGACAAAAATGTACAGTTGTTTAAGTGTCATTTGTTGAAAGACTGTCTTTTCTCCATTTAAATGCCATTTTGCCTTTGTCAGAAATCACTTGACTAAAACAAACTAGTGAATATGACAAAAAAAAAGTCATACTTTTTCGTAAAAGTGGTTTACCAGTGGAGAGAGGGAAGAAGGAACAAACCAAGGGTGGGGGGTTAAAATGTATAAACTGTTATGTATAAAATAAGCTACAAAGATATACTGTACAATGCAGGAAATATAGCCAATAGTATATATAATAAGTGGGATATAATCTTTACAACTTGTGAATCACTATGTTGTACAAGTACAGCTTATATAGTATTGTATATCTGTTATGTATTTTTTTTTTTTTAATCAGTTGACTGTATTTCAGTGGATCTGTTCCTGGACCCTCTATTCTGTTCTATGTGCCTCTTTCATCAGTAACACACTGTCTTGGTTAATTGCAGCTTTATATAAGTGTTGAAATCATGTAATGTAAATCCTGTTTTTCCTTCTTCCATATTCCATTGGCTATTCTAGTTGCTTTACCTTTGTATGTAAACTTTAGAATCATTTTGTCAGTTACTACAAAATAGCTGGGATTTTTATTTCAATTGCATTGAGTTTATAGATTAAGTTGCAAGGAACTGACAGCTTAACAATACTGAATCGTCTGACTGATGAATATGGGCTACCTCTCCCTTTATTTAGATCTTTGATTTCTTCCATCGTTTTTTTTTTTTTCTTTGTATATCCCAGTAATATATTGTGTTAGATTTATATTTGAACTTTTTTGGTACTGGTAGTGTTGTAAATTTTTTTTTCATTCAAAAATTGAAATTCCAGGGCTTCCCCTGGTGGTCCAGTGAGTAAGGACACCGCCTTGCAGTGCAAGGGGCGCCGGTTCAATCCCTGGCCTGGGAAGATCCCACGTGCTGCAGAGCGGCCAGACCGATGTGTCCAGTTACCAAGCCAGAGCTCTGGAGCACATGCACCCAGAGCCGGCGCTCTGCAACGACAGACGCCACGCGATGGGAGGCCCACAGGAGCCAAAGAACAAAGACAGATGAAAATAGAGAAATGAAAGTCCAATAGAAGTGGCCCACCCGCTCCCCTTCCTTCCCAACCCGACCCCCGCCCAAAATAAATAAATAAATAAATCTTTAAAAAAAATTGAAATTCCAGTTGGTTATTCTAATATGGGAAAACAGTTGACTTTTTTATATTGACCTTGTGTTCTATGATATTGCTTTATATGCTTATTACTTCCAGGATTTTTATTCTTTTCCTTTTTGTAGATTTTTTCGGATTTTCTACATAAACAATCATGTTGATTCAGATAAAGACAGTTTTATTTTTTCTTTCTAATCTTTTATTTCAGTTTTATCTTTGTTTTATTTTAAGTCTTTCTGCGCTAACTAGGAATTAAATAATAGTCTTGAAACAGGGCATCCTTGCTCTTTTCCTGCACTTTAGGGAAAAGCGTCATCTCTTAACATTAATTATAATGTTAGCTTCTTCATCAAGTTGGGAAAGTTTCATCTCTATTCCTGGTTTACTGAGAGTATTTTTAAAATCAGGAACAGAATTTTGTCAAATATTTTTTCTTCATTAGTTGATGCTATCATGTAATTTTTCTTCTTTGACTTCCTGATGTGTTGGATTACATATGTGTGTGTGTATATATGTGTGTGTGTGTGTGTGTATACATATATATATATATATATATATATATATATATATATATATTTGTCTATTTATTTTTTTAATGTTGACCCAGCCTTTCATACCTGCACTGAATTCCACCTGGCTGTGTTGATATGTCTCTTAATACATTGGCAGATTTGATTTGCCAGTATTTGAGGTTTTTTGCATCTGTATTACTGAGAGATAATCTGGTCTTTATTTTTCTCATAATGTCCTTATCTAGTTTTGGTATTAGGGTAATGTTGGTCTCATAAAATGAGTTTGGAAGTGTTATTTACTGGAGGAGATTATGAAGAATTCTTATTATTTTTTCCTTAAATGTTTACTGGGATTCACCAATGACTATCTTGTTTGCTACTTTCTATTTTGGAAATGTTTTAATTATTGATCAGTTTTCACAAGTGAGTCTTCTCAAGTTATCTATATCTCCTTTGTGGAATTTCATAGCTGTGTCTTTTAAGGAATTTGTCAATTTCACCTACATTACCAAATTTTCAGGAACATAATTGTTTGTATTATTCTCTTATTTTTTTCCTTAATGTCAGTAGGATTCGTAGTGTTGATCTGTTTTTCATTTTTGAGATTTACAGTTTGCTTCTTTTTTCTTTTTTTTTTTGGTTAAATTGGAGGGGTTTTGTTGTTGTTTTTATTTTATTAATCTTTTCAAAGAAGCAACTTTCAGTTTCATTGACCTTTTCTGTTTCCCCATGCTCAGTTTACCTGATTTATTTTGATTTTTATTATTTCCTTTATTTTGCTTTCTTTAGACTCAGTTTGCCTTTTTCTCCCTCTAGCTTACTGAGATAGAAGCTTAGATTATTGATTTAAAATCTTTTCTTTTAAAATTTTTTTTCAGTTTTTTTTTTCTTTTTTTTGCCTCTAAGTCATCATTTATTTTTCATCCATCGTTATGGGCCTCCCATTGCAGTGGCCTCCCTTGTTGCAGAGCACTGGCTCTGGGTGCATGCACTCCAGAGCGCAGGCTAGTAATTGGACACACAGGTCCAGCTGTTCCTCAGTATATGAGATCTTCCCTGACCAGGGATCAAACCGGTGCCCCTTACACCACAAGGTGGACTCTTTACCCAGTGGACCACCAAGGAAGCCCTAAAATCTTTTTTGTTTTCTTTCTTTTTTTTTTTAATCTTTTTAAATATATACATTTGATTCTGTAAATTTCCCTCAGTGCACTGCTTTCACTGTATCCCACAACATTTTTTTTTTAATCCTGCAACTTTTGATGCATGATATTTTCCTTATTATTCCATTTCATTTAAAGTATTTTAAAATTTCTTCTGAGATTTCTTTCACCTGTATGCTATTCTAATTTTAAAGTCTTTGGGGGGAGAGGTTTCAGCTGTCTTTTGCTTATTGATTTTTCTTTAATTCCATTGTGGAATTCTTTAATTCCATTCCAATATATTTTGTATGATAGCTTTTTAAAAAAATCTGTTATGGTGTATTTTGTGGTCTAGATGATGATCTAGGTGAATGTTACATAAAAGGTAGAATAGAGTGATATAATGTGTGGTTTATTTTTTGGGGTGGGATACTCTACAAATGTCAGATCATGTTGGTAGATAGTGCTGTTCAGGTCATCTATATACTTACTGATTTTCTGCCTGTTTGTTCTCTCAGGACAACATGAGGGTTATTGAAGTCTCCAGCTGTGGTGACAGATTTTGTCTATTTCTCCTTTAGTTCTGTCGGTTTTTGGTGTGTGTATTTTGTTTTTTTTTTTAAATTGGAGGGGTTTTGTTGTTGTTTTTATTTTATTAATCTTTTCAAAGAAGCAACTTTCAGTTTCATTGACCTTTTCTGTTTCCCCATGCTCAGTTTACCTGATTTATTTTGATTTTTATTATTTCCTTTATTTTGCTTTCTTTAGACTCAGTTTGCCTTTTTCTCCCTCTAGCTTACTGAGATAGAAGCTTAGATTATTGATTTAAAATCTTTTCTTTTAAAATTTTTTTTCAGTTTTTTTTTTCTTTTTTTTGCCTCTAAGTCATCATTTATTTTTCATCCATCGTTATGGGCCTCCCATTGCAGTGGCCTCCCTTGTTGCAGAGCACTGGCTCTGGGTGCATGCACTCCAGAGCGCAGGCTAGTAATTGGACACACAGGTCCAGCTGTTCCTCAGTATATGAGATCTTCCCTGACCAGGGATCAAACCGGTGCCCCTTACACCACAAGGTGGACTCTTTACCCAGTGGACCACCAAGGAAGCCCTAAAATCTTTTTTGTTTTCTTTTTTTTTTTAATCTTTTTAAATATATACATTTGATTCTGTAAATTTCCCTCAGTGCACTGCTTTCACTGTATCCCACAACATTTTTTTTTTAATCCTGCAACTTTTGATGCATGATATTTTCCTTATTATTCCATTTCATTTAAAGTATTTTAAAATTTCTTCTGAGATTTCTTTCACCTGTATGCTATTCTAATTTTAAAGTCTTTGGGGGGAGAGGTTTCAGCTGTCTTTTGCTTATTGATTTTTCTTTAATTCCATTGTGGAATTCTTTAATTCCATTCCAATATATTTTGTATGATAGCTTTTTAAAAAAATCTGTTATGGTGTATTTTGTGGTCTAGATGATGATCTAGGTGAATGTTACATAAAAGGTAGAATAGAGTGATATAATGTGTGGTTTATTTTTTGGGGTGGGATACTCTACAAATGTCAGATCATGTTGGTAGATAGTGCTGTTCAGGTCATCTATATACTTACTGATTTTCTGCCTGTTTGTTCTCTCAGGACAACATGAGGGTTATTGAAGTCTCCAGCTGTGGTGACAGATTTTGTCTATTTCTCCTTTAGTTCTGTCGGTTTTTGGTGTGTGTATTTTGTTTTTTGTGTTTTTTTTGGTGGGGGCGGGTTGGGGAGTGTGGGGGTGGGCAGGCCACTTCTATTGGTCTTTCATTTATCTATTTTCATCCATCTTTGTCCTTTGGCCCATGTGGGCCTCCCATCGCCGTGGCCTCTGTTGTCGCAGAGCACCGGCTCTGGGCACACGCACTCCGGAGCTTCTGCTCGGTAATTGGATATATCCGTCCAGCTGCTCCGTGGCACGTGGGATCTTCCCAGGCCAGGGATCGAACTGGTGCCCCTTGCACTGCAAGGCTGTGTCCTTACCCACTGGACCACCAAGGAAGCCTGGTGTGTGTATTTTGATACTTCTGTTAGATGCGTGTATTTCAGATTGTGTCTTTCTCTAATATGATCTGTACCCATCTAATGAGTTCCTAATTTCAGATACTGTAATTTACAACTTTGGAATGCCGATTTTATACATGTATGTATATACATGTGCATGCTTGTATACACTTGTATCGGAGATTCCCAAGACCATCACTAAGTGTAGTGATTTACTAGAATGACTTAGCATGTAGTTGCACTTAAGGTTGTGACTTATTAATGTGAAAAGATACAAAGCACAGTCAGCAGAGGGAAAAGCACTTTTCGGTATGGGCACAAAGCTTCTTAGGACTCTTCTCAGGATATGCTTAAGTCCTCTTGCATTGAGATATGACAACAAATTTCAGACTCTAAAAGGAATACACGTGTGCAGGATAAACTATATTGTTTATACAGACAGTTCAGCCTCAGTGAACCATTTTTATCAAGGACTGGTGAGAAGCCTCATGAATTTCAAATTCCCAGATGCCAGCCAAGGGACATCCTTGTAGCAGATCTTTCAGAAGATAGCAGTCTCAGGCCTGCTCTGTGAATTCTTTATCCACAACACACATACCATATGACTATTGTTTTGTGTTTTGGTGGGATACTCTACAAATGTCAGATCATGTTGGTAGATAGTGCTGTTCAGGTCATCTATATACTTACTGATTTTCTGCCTGTTTGTTCTCTCAGGACAACATGAGGGTTATTGAAGTCTCCAGCTGTGGTGACAGATTTTGTCTATTTCTCCTTTAGTTCTGTCGGTTTTTGGTGTGTGTATTTTGTTTTTTGTGTTTTTGGTGGGCGGGTTGGGGAGTGTGGGGGTGGGCAGGCCACTTCTATTGGTCTTTCATTTATCTATTTTCATCCATCTTTGTCCTTTGGCCCATGTGGGCCTCCCATCGCCGTGGCCTCTGTTGTCGCAGAGCACCGGCTCTGGGCACACGCACTCCGGAGCTTCTGCTCGGTAATTGGATATATCCGTCCAGCTGCTCCGTGGCACGTGGGATCTTCCCAGGCCAGGGATCGAACTGGTGCCCCTTGCACTGCAAGGCTGTGTCCTTACCCACTGGACCACCAAGGAAGCCTGGTGTGTGTATTTTGATACTTCTGTTAGATGCGTGTATTTCAGATTGTGTCTTTCTCTAATATGATCTGTACCCATCTAATGAGTTCCTAATTTCAGATACTGTAATTTACAACTTTGGAATGCCGATTTTATACATGTATGTATATACATGTGCATGCTTGTATACACTTGTATCGGAGATTCCCAAGACCATCACTAAGTGTAGTGATTTACTAGAATGACTTAGCATGTAGTTGCACTTAAGGTTGTGACTTATTAATGTGAAAAGATACAAAGCACAGTCAGCAGAGGGAAAAGCACTTTTCGGTATGGGCACAAAGCTTCTTAGGACTCTTCTCAGGATATGCTTAAGTCCTCTTGCATTGAGATATGACAACAAATTTCAGACTCTAAAAGGAATACACGTGTGCAGGATAAACTATATTGTTTATACAGACAGTTCAGCCTCAGTGAACCATTTTTATCAAGGACTGGTGAGAAGCCTCATGAATTTCAAATTCCCAGATGCCAGCCAAGGGACATCCTTGTAGCAGATCTTTCAGAAGATAGCAGTCTCAGGCCTGCTCTGTGAATTCTTTATCCACAACACACATACCATATGACTATTGAACTTCTCCCATCCTTTCATTTATTTTGTTCATATTTTCCTCTATTTTATTGAACATATTAATCATAATGAAGTTCTTTTTTTGTTCCAATATCTGAGTCTCCTGTGGTTATGTTTTTATTGTCTTTTTTTCCTTGTTCTTTATCTCTTCATATAAGATGAATTTTCTATTGGGTGGCAAGTGTTATATCTAACAACACAAATATTGGTAGAGGCTCCAAAAATTATCTCTTTTAGTAGAGAGGATTCATCCTTTTCTTTGCTGGGCAGGTAGAATGCAAAACCTGTCACTTTAATCAGTCATGAGTTGAGCTTGGTTAGTGCCTATAATGTATTAGTTTTAATCCTTCTATTCATTTTAACAACTGAAAGTTTCACTTCCTTGGTGAAAATTAACTTTATGATTAAAAGATAATATGGGGCTTCCCCTGGTGGTCCAGTGGATAAGGACACCACTTTGCAGTGCAAGGGGCGCCGGTTCGATCCCTGGCCTGGGAAGATCCCGCATGCCGTGGAGCGGCTGGACTGATGTGTCCAATCACCGAGCCGGAGCTCTGGAGCACATGTGCCCAGAGCTGGTGCTCTGCGACAACAGACACCACCGCGATGGGGGGCCCGCAGGAGCCAAAGAACAAAGACGGATGAAAAATAGAGAAATGGAAGACCAATAGAAGTGGCCCGCCCGCTCCCCTCCCTCCCTAACCCGACCCCCGCCCAAATAAATAAATAAATAAATAAAGATAATATGAAAGATGTAACCTTTTCTTGGTAACCCATAATGCTAGCTCCTACAGTGTCCAGTTTAATAAACATTAATCTGCATGTCTCCTCATTAGGAATAATATTTGTAGCAACTAGGACCATTCCACCCTCTTAATGGAAACTCAATTTGTACAAGATACTACTTTTATCTTACATAGTATAGCATAAAAGAAGGTAGTTTTAAATCTTCAGTGGACTAAAGAGATTAAATTTTTTAATATTTCCCACTCATATAGCTCTGACGGTTTTATATATATGTTACAGGAACAAATGTCATTCAAAGATGTGTCTGTGGACTTCACCCAGGAAGAATGGTACTTGTTGGATCCTTCTCAGAAGATATTATACAGAGACGTGATTCTGGAAAATTATAGCCACCTTGTCTCCGTAGGTAAGAATTTTTTTCCATATGATTACCAGTAGCATGCATTCCTTAGTTGATGAAATGTAAAAACTATCTGTGGAATTTTCTGATGGAGATTCAGGTCCCTAGGATAACTGGTCCCTTTGGCCACTATGACATAATGCTGTTTTCTTTTCTTTTTTTTTTTTAAAGATTTATTTATTTATTTATTTTGGGCGGGGGTCAGGCTGGGGAGGAAGGGGAGCGGGCAGACCACTTCTATTGGTCTTTCATTTCTCCATTTTCATCTGTCTTTGCTCTTTGGCTCCTGTCGGCCTCCCACCATGGTGGCGTCTGTCGTTGCAGAGCGCCGGCTCTGGGCTCATGCGCTCTAGAGCTCCGGCTCGGTAATTGGACACATAGGTCCAGCCCCTCCGCGGCACGTGGAATCTTCCCAGGCCAGGGAACGAACCGGCGCCCCTTGCACTGCAAGGCGATGTCCTTACCCACTGGACCACCAGGGGAAGCCCCAATGCTGTTTTCTTACCTCCTTGCAGATTGATTCATTTAAGCACCTCTTTTAGATAACTCCCGAAGCTGTATCTTTCTTCCCCGTTATTTTTTTCGGAGTCCCTGAAGCCAGGCTTTTCAGCCATAGTCCTGTGTTATTTTCTTTGCAGGGGCTTGCATTTCTAAGCCAGAAGTGATCTTCAAGATCGAGCAAGGAGAAGAGCCTTGGATATTAGAGGAAAAATTCCCCAAACAGTGCCACTCAGGTAAGTTAGTGAATTCACAGGCAGATAGAAGCCAGAGGAGATAAGATCTTGGGCTATCAGTGTATGGTTTATGAATCCCAGACCTTTGGAAGTGATTGACAATTGGCCCACATCCTTATGTTGCCTTAATCACATTCCTCCATATGTCACTTGCGCTCATAAATGCTTCCCTTTGTTATTCTATATTTTAGCATGGTTTACCTATATTCATAATCCAAACTCTGTTGGCTTCATCCGAGATAATTTTTCTTGGTTATTTTAAAATTGTCCACCTTCCCTCTGTTGTCTTTGGACATCTTTTGTTGGACATCTTTGGACATCTTTAAGAAATATATGCTGAGCACCCAGTATGACCCAATTATGTTTATGGATAATTAAAAGAATCTCCCTGTTGTCACTGTTTATTATATGAGATACGAAAAGCATACATGTGTGTGTATGAAGACACGTGTGCATGTATATGCACACATGAGTTAGGTGGTGGTAAATACTGGTAAAAACTGAAGCAGTAGAAAGTGCTTGGATTACAATGACATATGCTATTTGGTACAAAAGTCAAGAGAAAACATGTTTTATGAAGTCCACAATAGACACAAGTCTCTGATAAATTAAAATGTGAGCTCTGTGGATTCTGAGTAGAGAATCAGAGAGAACATCAGGTTCTGGTGCTTAACTTCTCAGACTAGTGAGCTCTTAGTGTTTTAGGAATGCAGAGAATATCAGGGTGGCTGGAGGTGAGTGGACGTGGGAGAGATTGGTAGGAGAGGATGTCATAAGTAGCATGGACTGTGGTAGATAATATTAATTTTGAGTGATGTGAGAAATTCTCAGGCTTTTTTGAGTAAATATAAATCAGATTAAGCTAGAAGATTGGATTTATAGTTTAAAAGGATCTCTCTGACTTCTTTGTAGTGACTGTGTGGTGGGTAGATTGTACCTAGACACAGGAAAGGAAGGACTGCCAGTTAGGACACATTTTTGTACTCAGAGGAGAGAGGCTAGTGGTGCAGTCTATGTTGGAAGTGCTGGGAAATGGTGGATTTGTACAAATATCTTGGAAGTGAGACCAAGGATTTGTCATTTGGGTTGGATATATAGTGTGAAAGAAAGAGCTGAGCATGAATTCCAGTGATTTGTCTCAAGCACCTGATATCTTAAGGTACCATTTACTGAGACCAAGAAAATTTGGAGAAGAGATTAAAAGAGAGTTAGTACAGATTTTACATTTGAACACAATAAGCTTGAGATAACTGCTAGAATCTGGGAAGGATGTATATGTGTGTATGTATGTACACAGTTGAGGCCAGAACTAGAAGTATTTGTTTGAAAGGCATCAGCCTTAGGTGGTGTTAAAGGTTGGGTCTGAACGAAGTCTTTTAGATTAGAGATGGGCAAACTTTTTGTAAAAGACCAGACAGTAAATATTTTTGGCTTTGTGGCTACCCATAGTCTCAATTGCTGCTACTGCTGCTCTTCCTCCTCCTCTTACATCTTTCTATTCTTCCTCTTTCTTCCTCCTCACTCCTCTCTGCTGCCTTTTCTGTAATTTTCTCTCCAAAAACAAAAACATCCTTAGTTCTAGGACCACAGCCTTGATGTCAGAGTTTGCTGACCCCTTTTCTAGAGAGTGGTTGTTTGTAAATGAGAGAGGTAGTTATGGGACAGTACTGCTTTTGCAAGGCATGTAAGTCCACTAAATCTTATCACTAGAGGAGATTGAGAGGAACTGTCTGAGTCACATGAAAATTAGAGAGCCTGGTTTCCCAGCGGTTAAATAAGGAACATTCAGCCATCCCAGTACTACCTTAAATGTCAACTGTGGAGTCAGTGTCTGGAAGCTGTTATCCCCTGTTACTAGTTTTTTTGTACTCCTGATACCATTTTCTTTTCCATTTTCTTCATCTGCTTATTTTCTTACTTGTCACTGATACTGCTCAAAACCATAAATGTGTCTTATGTTCTCTCATACTTGACTTGATCTTCCTAATTTTTTTTTTACCTAAAGCATCCAATTCACCTTTCACTATGCTAATAAAGTTGGTCCTTATTAATAAATAAAATTATAGCCTCTTTTCATTGAGGATGACAATCTGGCCCTGTTTTACATATTTCAGTGTCTTTCTTACTGCTCTTCAGAGTTTGTACTAAGCTTCACATACTGTTACGTCTTAAATTTCATTTCCATAACTTTTACTTTGGTTTATTTTGCCTTTTAAGAAACAATTAAAATTATACATGCATGTACAATGTTTAAACATTGCATGGTTTATAGTAGTGGCTTATTATTTAACTTATTTTAAGTTACAGATCAATTTTTTGGTGTAATTTAAATAGTCCATTTGTAACCCTAACCCACTAGCGTCTGTATCCACCAAACTCGGACCTGATAATATAACTGTTGCTTAGGGTTTTTATCACTGCTGAGATTTTGTTTTCCCAAAGAGAAGCTTGAAATAACTCTTAGAATCTGGAATGGAGTATGAAGTACATAGGTGAGGCCAGAACTAGAAGTATCCATATTTTCATACTTTTCCTGATTCTTATATTTTAATAATTACTTTGTTGAACCAAGTTTAGAAGAGATCATTTTTTCATCCATTCTGAAAGAATTTTATAGTACTTTCCCTAAATGCACATTGGCGTATTTTGTCCTCAAGTACAGGTTAGAAATAATTCATGTGTACATCACTTTTTTAAATATCATTAATGCACTGTCTGCTCAGTGAAGTCAGAGGAAACAGAATTTTGGTAACACCTATCTAGACTGTGGTCATGACACAGAGTGTAGCATTGAGCAGTGGATTTGTTTTATATTACAGTGAATGAAACACTAACTTCTAAAGGCAGCAGATGGAGGCTGAAAATGGTAGGGATGTTGTAGACTTTTGTTCTCTTATTATTATTTTTGTGGTTTGCTGTTTTAAATTTGACTAGCATTTCCTGAAGGACTTTTGGGTCTTTTTTTTATTATTATCTTTTCCATTTTCTTCATCTGCTTATTTTCTTACTTGTCACTGATACTGCTCAAAACCATAAATGTGTCTTATGTTCTCTCATACTTGACTTGATCTTCCTAATTTTTTTTTTACCTAAAGCATCCAATTCACCTTTCACTATGCTAATAAAGTTGGTCCTTATTAATAAATAAAATTATAGCCTCTTTTCATTGAGGATGACAATCTGGCCCTGTTTTACATATTTCAGTGTCTTTCTTACTGCTCTTCAGAGTTTGTACTAAGCTTCACATACTGTTACGTCTTAAATTTCATTTCCATAACTTTTACTTTGGTTTATTTTGCCTTTTAAGAAACAATTAAAATTATACATGCATGTACAATGTTTAAACATTGCATGGTTTATAGTAGTGGCTTATTATTTAACTTATTTTAAGTTACAGATCAATTTTTTGGTGTAATTTAAATAGTCCATTTGTAACCCTAACCCACTAGCGTCTGTATCCACCAAACTCGGACCTGATAATATAACTGTTGCTTAGGGTTTTTATCACTGCTGAGATTTTGTTTTCCCAAAGAGAAGCTTGAAATAACTCTTAGAATCTGGAATGGAGTATGAAGTACATAGGTGAGGCCAGAACTAGAAGTATCCATATTTTCATACTTTTCCTGATTCTTATATTTTAATAATTACTTTGTTGAACCAAGTTTAGAAGAGATCATTTTTTCATCCATTCTGAAAGAATTTTATAGTACTTTCCCTAAATGCACATTGGCGTATTTTGTCCTCAAGTACAGGTTAGAAATAATTCATGTGTACATCACTTTTTAAGTATCATTAATGCACTGTCTGCTCAGTGAAGTCAGAGGAAACAGAATTTTGGTAACACCTATCTAGACTGTGGTCATGACACAGAGTGTAGCATTGAGCAGTGGATTTGTTTTATATTACAGTGAATGAAACACTAACTTCTAAAGGCAGCAGATGGAGGCTGAAAATGGTAGGGATGTTGTAGACTTTTGTTCTCTTATTATTATTTTTGTGGTTTGCTGTTTTAAATTTGACTAGCATTTCCTGAAGGATGTTCATGTCCCAAGATGAGCCAAAGCTGGAGTATAGCTAATTAAGTGAAAGATGTATTGTTGGGAATGAGCAGTTTATGAGATCCAGCTAGAGCTGCACAGATATCTTTTAATGCAGTTGTGGAATTGTGACTTGAACTCATAATGTGAATCCATTTTTTGTTTTGATTTGCTTTTACCAGGATAATAATTACTATCAGTTAGTCTTTGGAGCTATGGGTTCAAGACTTTTAATTTTTTTTTTCTTAACATGTGATTAATATTGTTTCATTGGGTGAAGGATAGGTAAGAATTTTCACGATAAAGTTTGTTGAAGGCCTTACAACCATATGTTAATAGAAAACATAAGTTAGTCTCACAACTAAGTAAAAGCCACAGATGAGTCTAGATATGAAAGCAGAAAACCTCGATGTAAACGATAAACCTGGATATGAAAGCAGACTTAAAGATCATTATTGCTTCAGAAAGAAAATTGTTTTGGGAAAAGAAAGACAGCTGATTGAAGTAAAGGAACATATGACTTGATGGTTGGGATAGCTTCATTAACAACTATGAGAAGACAAAATGCACCTGGTCCTTTTGCAGAGGTGGTCTGTCTGTTATCTGTTTTGTATTTCCTGTTGGGCATTGGTGCTGTTGTGAATCACGGCTAGATAGAAAGTTAAAGTATGGTCCCTTAAAACATGAGAAAATAGGTGCCTTCAGAAATTTGTTTTGACATTGATATATCAAATGGGAAAAAGAGGAATAGCAGCATGCATATTAGTGAAGATCCTACTACAGTAATCAAGCTGTGGGAAGGGAAGGACAAGAAACCATAATCTGCCTTTTTCAAACTGAGTTCGTCCTCTAATGTTTCTTAAACGGGCTGTTTTCCTTTAAAAACAAACAAACAAAAACCCCTGGTTGAACTCATCTACTTCTTGGAGTTCCTGCTCCTTAAATGAACAACTCTTAGAAAATCTCCATCCTTTGCTCATCATGTCTTGAGTTAGAATTATTCCATGTGGATTAAAGGAATTCTAGGTTGTTTTTTAAATTTAAATTTCTTTTTTTGTGGTTCTCTTATTATTATTTTTGTGGTTTGCTGTTTTAAATTTGACTAGCATTTCCTGAAGGATGTTCATGTCCCAAGATGAGCCAAAGCTGGAGTATAGCTAATTAAGTGAAAGATGTATTGTTGGGAATGAGCAGTTTATGAGATCCAGCTAGAGCTGCACAGATATCTTTTAATGCAGTTGTGGAATTGTGACTTGAACTCATAATGTGAATCCATTTTTTGTTTTGATTTGCTTTTACCAGGATAATAATTACTATCAGTTAGTCTTTGGAGCTATGGGTTCAAGACTTTTAATTTTTTTTTTCTTAACATGTGATTAATATTGTTTCATTGGGTGAAGGATAGGTAAGAATTTTCACGATAAAGTTTGTTGAAGGCCTTACAACCATATGTTAATAGAAAACATAAGTTAGTCTCACAACTAAGTAAAAGCCACAGATGAGTCTAGATATGAAAGCAGAAAACCTCGATGTAAACGATAAACCTGGATATGAAAGCAGACTTAAAGATCATTATTGCTTCAGAAAGAAAATTGTTTTGGGAAAAAGAAAGACAGCTGATTGAAGTAAAGGAACATATGACTTGATGGTTGGGATAGCTTCATTAACAACTATGAGAAGACAAAATGCACCTGGTCCTTTTGCAGAGGTGGTCTGTCTGTTATCTGTTTTGTATTTCCTGTTGGGCATTGGTGCTGTTGTGAATCACGGCTAGATAGAAAGTTAAAGTATGGTCCCTTAAAACATGAGAAAATAGGTGCCTTCAGAAATTTGTTTTGACATTGATATATCAAATGGGAAAAAGAGGAATAGCAGCATGCATATTAGTGAAGATCCTACTACAGTAATCAAGCTGTGGGAAGGGAAGGACAAGAAACCATAATCTGCCTTTTTCAAACTGAGTTCGTCCTCTAATGTTTCTTAAACGGGCTGTTTTCCTTTAAAAACAAACAAACAAAAACCCCTGGTTGAACTCATCTACTTCTTGGAGTTCCTGCTCCTTAAATGAACAACTCTTAGAAAATCTCCATCCTTTGCTCATCATGTCTTGAGTTAGAATTATTCCATGTGGATTAAAGGAATTCTAGGTTGTCAAATTATTCTTTTGAACATGAGGCAGTTGGCGTTTACAGAAATTTGGTCTGGTGTTGATGTGTAGAGTAGAAGCAGATACTCTAGCAGGAATCCCACCAGGTAATTAGTCTCTCAGGGGGTTAGGACTCGACTGTTTTGTATGCAACAGACATACGTCATCTTCTGAAAGCCCTTGTCTACTCATCTTTGGTGCCACAGCATTCAGTTTCAGTATCTCTCTTAGACTCACTGTGTTCTTTGAGTTCAGCCACTGTCCAGTTCCCTGTGCTTTGAATTTATTTCACGTTTTTCTGTCCAGTTTTAAAGGTTATGTTAATCAAGTATTGAATGTCATTGACAGTTTCCTTTCCCTATTTCCACTTTAGCATGTATTTATTTTCCAATCAAATCAGAAGAGTAAAGAAAATGTCTACCTGGATTTAATTCACACCAGGAAACTGACCCTAAAACAAAAGAATTGTCTCCGTCTGGGGCATTTGTGTAAAAGTTCAATTCCATTACAAATGTACTAAGATTCATAAGATGTGGTTCTTTTCTCATTTCTAGAAGACTGGAAAGTTGATGACCTGATAGAGAGCAGCCAGGAAAATCAAGACGAACGTTTTTGGCAACTTGCTTTTACCACCAACAAAGCATTAAGTACAGGTAGTGGTGACAGAGTAAGGAAAACTTTAAATCTAGGTACAGACTCTGTTTCTTCAACAAATTTGCTTTGTACGAGTAACAAAAAAGTTGGGCATTGGTGCTGTTGTGAATCACGGCTAGATAGAAAGTTAAAGTATGGTCCCTTAAAACATGAGAAAATAGGTGCCTTCAGAAATTTGTTTTGACATTGATATATCAAATGGGAAAAAGAGGAATAGCAGCATGCATATTAGTGAAGATCCTACTACAGTAATCAAGCTGTGGGAAGGGAAGGACAAGAAACCATAATCTGCCTTTTTCAAACTGAGTTCGTCCTCTAATGTTTCTTAAACGGGCTGTTTTCCTTTAAAAACAAACAAACAAAAACCCCTGGTTGAACTCATCTACTTCTTGGAGTTCCTGCTCCTTAAATGAACAACTCTTAGAAAATCTCCATCCTTTGCTCATCATGTCTTGAGTTAGAATTATTCCATGTGGATTAAAGGAATTCTAGGTTGTCAAATTATTCTTTTGAACATGAGGCAGTTGGCGTTTACAGAAATTTGGTCTGGTGTTGATGTGTAGAGTAGAAGCAGATACTCTAGCAGGAATCCCACCAGGTAATTAGTCTCTCAGGGGGTTAGGACTCGACTGTTTTGTATGCAACAGACATACGTCATCTTCTGAAAGCCCTTGTCTACTCATCTTTGGTGCCACAGCATTCAGTTTCAGTATCTCTCTTAGACTCACTGTGTTCTTTGAGTTCAGCCACTGTCCAGTTCCCTGTGCTTTGAATTTATTTCACGTTTTTCTGTCCAGTTTTAAAGGTTATGTTAATCAAGTATTGAATGTCATTGACAGTTTCCTTTCCCTATTTCCACTTTAGCATGTATTTATTTTCCAATCAAATCAGAAGAGTAAAGAAAATGTCTACCTGGATTTAATTCACACCAGGAAACTGACCCTAAAACAAAAGAATTGTCTCCGTACTGGGGCATTTGTGTAAAAGTTCAATTCCATTACAAATGTACTAAGATTCATAAGATGTGGTTCTTTTCTCATTTCTAGAAGACTGGAAAGTTGATGACCTGATAGAGAGCAGCCAGGAAAATCAAGACGAACGTTTTTGGCAACTTGCTTTTACCACCAACAAAGCATTAAGTACAGGTAGTGGTGACAGAGTAAGGAAAACTTTAAATCTAGGTACAGACTCTGTTTCTTCAACAAATTTGCTGTATAAAATATGTGACTCATGTGAAATGAGTTTGAAAAATATTTCAGGCTTAATTATTAACAGAAAGAATTACTCTGGAAGGAAGCTTGATGAGTTTAATGTATATGAGAAATTGCTCCTTGATATTAGGCATGAGAAAACTCCTACTGGAGGGAAGTCTTATAAATATAATCAAAAAAAGAATGTCCTCAATCCTGGGCAGGATCTCACTCAGCCAGTTTTTGACCAGCCTTTTGAGCATAATGACAATGGACAAGGCAGCCATGGAGAGGCAGCCTTTTTCACAAATAAGAAAGCTCAGATAGGAGAGACACAGTACAAATATGATGAATGTGGAAGAACCTTCATCCAGAGTTTGAAGCTCAGTTTATCTGAGAGAACTCATTTGGAAAAGGAACCCTGTGAATGCAGTATTTGTGGGAAGTCCTTCTATATGGATTTAAAATTGGAACATCAGAGAGCTCTTACGGGGAACAATCCTTATGAATATAATGCATATGGGCAAATTTTCTGTGACAGTTCGACTTTCATTATCCATCAGGGAACTTACACAAGAAAGATATCCCATGAATATAAAGTCAGTCACAAAACGTGGGAAAAGTCAGCCCTCTTTAAACATCAGATAGTACATGTGGGGGAAAAACCTTATCAACACAATGAAAAGAGAAATACTTTCAACAAGAAGTCACATCTCACCCAGCTTCGAAGAGCTCACTCAGGAGAGAAAACCTTTGAGTGTGGTGAATGTGGGAAAACATTCTGGGAGAAGTCAAACCTCACTCAACATCAGAGAACACACACAGGAGAGAAACCCTATGAATGTACTGAATGTGGAAAATCCTTTTGTCAGAAACCACATCTTACCAACCATCAGCGAACACATACAGGAGAAAAACCCTATGAATGTAAGCAGTGTGGGAAAACGTTCTGTGTGAAGTCAAACCTCACTGAACATCAGAGAACACACACAGGGGAGAAACCCTATGAATGTAATGCATGTGGAAAATCTTTCTGCCACAGGTCAGCCCTAACTGTACATCAGCGAACACACACAGGAGAGAAACCCTTTATATGTAATGAATGTGGCAAATCTTTCTGTGTGAAATCAAACCTCATTGTACATCAAAGAACTCATACAGGAGAGAAACCCTACAAGTGTAATGAGTGTGGAAAAACCTTCTGTGAGAAATCGGCTCTTACTAAACATCAGAGGACTCACACAGGAGAGAAACCCTATGAGTGTAATAGATGCGGGAAAACCTTTAGTCAGAGGTCAGTACTGACTAAACATCAGAGAATTCACACGCGGGTGAAAGCTCTTTCAGCATCCTGAACAGTCAGAAGCCTTCATCCATTCTTTCAAGTTCAAATTCATTATACAAGGTTTTTAAATGAGATGAATGGAACCCAAAGAATACCACAAATAACATTAGAAAGTGAGATTTTGTTGAACTTTGGATAATTAGTGCTAGAATAAAACCTTATTCGTGTTTTGAAAATGTGAAAGCTTTCAAGAGAAAATAAAACTCTTCATCAGAAAGTGAATTTATGTAAATGTATTTACATAATATGGTTAAAAAAAACCCCTACAATTTATATTGTGTAGTGCCATATTCTGGATATGATACCAAAATTTTATTGTAAATGTAATGGATGATACAATCATATTCACAGTAGAACCTGAAGTTTTAAAGAAGTTAAATGACAACATTAAACATTTATGTGAAGAGTTCTTGATATTTTCAGTCCTTTTGCGGGTCTGCTAATAGCATAGAAATTTGAGGTCTTCTTGATTTGTATATTAGAGTCTAACATGCTTGTGAAGAGAAAATCCAAACCCTTAGTTAACTATTATAGTCTATGCTAATACTTCCCACACTAGAGACCATCACTGTCTTTATAGGTTGTTATAATTATGTATATATGTATATTAAATATATTTATACACACATACCAACACACAGTGGTGTGCCGCAATAAGCTTATACTGACCTGCAGGCACTGCTGATTGTTGAGTTTTCAGGAATTTTATGAGCCAGTTGTTAAACACAGTCAGTATTTAAAAATTAAACTGTATTGACTTACAGTTAAATGATAGTTTAAAAAAGGTAATACATACTCAACACTCATCATTTCCTAATTATTTCAGTGTTTTGCTATTGTCTTTGTTCTATCTGTGTTGTTGAATCTGCATGGGGAATACTGTATAATGGTGTAGTACTATACATCTCTTACCAGCCCTACATTCAGTGCCATGATGTTGGTAGCATGGCTTCAGTGGGAATATTTACACCATGATAATTGGCAAACTCTACAAATCAGGGCTTTTGTTTTCTCAAAGAACCTGTTGTCAAATATTCACAGTGGCATATCACTGTATATATATATATATTTGGCAAATTTACAGTGTAAGTCACATACCCCTTCTCCCATTTCCTGATATAAATAAAAGGCTATGACCATTACAGCTGAATAGCCTCTTCATAAAAGAAGCCAAAGTATGTTTTTGTGTGTGAGATTTTTATTTTCAGTATTACCAAAGTCTCTCTGTGGTGTGGTCAGTGTATGTTGTTTTACAACCATATTGCTTACCTTTCATCTGACTTTGCTGGCATAGATGAATGAGTATGGCCATAATTACTCAGCTTGCACTTCCATAAAAAAACAAATAATACTTTTCTGAGGTTATTCAGCTCTCTCGAGTCAGTCAATAATGTGAATGCTGTTTTTTGCAAAGTTTAACATCAGTTATGAACAGTAATGCTCACTACATTTGGCAAACAAAAAGTAGTATTGTATAATGAAATGCCTCTGTCATACTCTTGGTGCTTCATTGCTGTATCTATTTGGGCATGATGTGTATATTTATATTTAATTTAATAGAATATAATATACTGTCTCTCCCTACTTTGTCCTGATGTTTCCTTTGCTTCCTTGGAACACACTGATAAGCAGTTCCAAGAGGCACTGCCCACCCAACAACCATTCTTTGCTTCCCACTTGCTGGGTCACATTTTGTCTCTTTGTCCATCCTTTCCCCACACAATTTAGGGGTAAATCTACGTTAGTCTTAAGTTTCTATTCTAATGATTTCATTGGGATGGGCATGTGAACAGGGAGATATTTGGAAAACAACTCTTAGTGCTTTGGGGAAAGATCTCAGTGATAAAATATTGTCATGATATAGGAAGAGATCGTCTCTCTTCTGCTGGACTTGTTCATGTGTGTATGTTATGCTAGATTATAGTTGTGACCCTAAAGGGCAATTGCCTGAAGAGAACAGTACACAAAATGGGAAAATTCTGGCTCAGAAGTGCTGTCACTGAGCTGCACAACTCTTTCTGGACCTGCTCTCTAGTAGTTTGTATTACTAGGGCGATAGTTGCTTCTTATTTATTCTTAGGGATGAATTCTTTTCTAAGTGTTAATGCAGCGATCTTAGAAAGAAAAAAAAGTTATGTTGTCAAATATTCACAGTGGCATATCACTGTATATATATATATATTTGGCAAATTTACAGTGTAAGTCACATACCCCTTCTCCCATTTCCTGATATAAATAAAAGGCTATGACCATTACAGCTGAATAGCCTCTTCATAAAAGAAGCCAAAGTATGTTTTTGTGTGTGAGATTTTTATTTTCAGTATTACCAAAGTCTCTCTGTGGTGTGGTCAGTGTATGTTGTTTTACAACCATATTGCTTACCTTTCATCTGACTTTGCTGGCATAGATGAATGAGTATGGCCATAATTACTCAGCTTGCACTTCCATAAAAAAACAAATAATACTTTTCTGAGGTTATTCAGCTCTCTCGAGTCAGTCAATAATGTGAATGCTGTTTTTTGCAAAGTTTAACATCAGTTATGAACAGTAATGCTCACTACATTTGGCAAACAAAAAGTAGTATTGTATAATGAAATGCCTCTGTCATACTCTTGGTGCTTCATTGCTGTATCTATTTGGGCATGATGTGTATATTTATATTTAATTTAATAGAATATAATATACTGTCTCTCCCTACTTTGTCCTGATGTTTCCTTTGCTTCCTTGGAACACACTGATAAGCAGTTCCAAGAGGCACTGCCCACCCAACAACCATTCTTTGCTTCCCACTTGCTGGGTCACATTTTGTCTCTTTGTCCATCCTTTCCCCACACAATTTAGGGGTAAATCTACGTTAGTCTTAAGTTTCTATTCTAATGATTTCATTGGGATGGGCATGTGAACAGGGAGATATTTGGAAAACAACTCTTAGTGCTTTGGGGAAAGATCTCAGTGATAAAATATTGTCATGATATAGGAAGAGATCGTCTCTCTTCTGCTGGACTTGTTCATGTGTGTATGTTATGCTAGATTATAGTTGTGACCCTAAAGGGCAATTGCCTGAAGAGAACAGTACACAAAATGGGAAAATTCTGGCTCAGAAGTGCTGTCACTGAGCTGCACAACTCTTTCTGGACCTGCTCTCTAGTAGTTTGTATTACTAGGGCGATAGTTGCTTCTTATTTATTCTTAGGGATGAATTCTTTTCTAAGTGTTAATGCAGCGATCTTAGAGACAAATTATTTCCTTTGACAAATTAACATAGGGAGGGCTGTTTGTATCAGCCATGGTTCTAGTGAAAAATAGAATTCTGCTCCAACTAAGAAGACTTTAATGGCAGACTTATTACAGCGGTTTGATCAGAAACAAGGGACATTGAAACACCTAGAGACTAGAGTCCCCAGGAGACCATTACCATTCTAAGTCTGCGAGCAAAGGAAGGAAGCAAGTATTAACCAAAGCCCACTAAGAGCTGTTTTTGTGAGGAGGGGCCTCCTCATAGGAGATATTGTCACCTCCAAAATTATGAACCACATTCCTGGAACTCAATCAGATG
The DNA here is from genome assembly GCA_022376925.1 of Tragulus kanchil. Taxonomy (NCBI): domain Eukaryota; kingdom Metazoa; phylum Chordata; class Mammalia; order Artiodactyla; family Tragulidae; genus Tragulus; species Tragulus kanchil. The sequence continues at coordinate 93,881,722 of JAIOJX010000005.1, read as the reverse complement.
CCATCTGCAGGTGAGCCCACATGGGCACAAAGAAGGTAGAGGGGGGCTTCCCCTGGTGGTCCAGTGGGTAAGGACACCGCCTTGCAGTGCAAGGGGCGCTGGTTCGTTCCCTGGCCTGGGAAGATCCCACGTGCCGCGGAGCGGCTGGACTGATGTGTCCAATCACAGAGCTGGAGCTCTGGGGCGCATGCGCCCAGAGCCGGCGTCCTGCGACGACAGACGCCACCGCGATGGGAGGCCCACAGGAGCCAAAGAACAAAGATGGATGAAAAATAGACAAAATGAAAGTCCAATAGAAGTGGCCCACCGGCTCCCCTCCCTCCCCAACCCGACCCCTGCCCAAAATAAATAAATAAAAATAAATCTTAAAAAAAAAAAAGAAGGTAGAGGGGATGGTCTTGGTGAACCTATTGGAAAGTAAGCAGCACAGTGTTTTTTATTTCTGTAAATTCCTATATGAAGGCTCAGTGTTAAAAATAAAGTTATTTTATTGATCAAAAGTTAAATGTTTCTGTTTCATTGTGCTTTTATGTTGTCATAAGTAAATTCATTTTAGAACTGAACGCTGTGGCAGGTATGTCTCTCCTTTGATATATGTGAAGCAGACATGTTAACTTGCTTATTCATATACCCTCACTTGGTGATTCTTGTCATATGTGGTGTGAGGTTAGTGGCTTTCTGTTCTTCCAAATCACCAGCCAGTCCTCTTTGCACTGTTTGATTAATTCATTCTTTTTCTTGTTTGCTTGATATGACCAGTGAGGGTAACTAGTTACCTCTCTAGGTAGCATAAAATATGCTTATTATAATATGTGAGGTAAACATCTACTCATAAGTATACACACACACATGTGTATACACAAACACACATAGAAGAAATTGAAGGTGTTAGTCATTCAGTCATATCCAACTCTTTGCTATTTCTTGGACCATAGCCTTCCAGGCTCCTTTGTCCATGGAATTCTCCAGGCAAGAATACTAGTTTGGGTAGCCATTCCCTTCTCCAGGGGATCTTCCTGACCCAGGGATTGAACACCGGTCTCTTGCATTACAGGCACATTCTTTACCGTTTGAGCCACCAGAGAATCTCATATATGGATTAAATTATATGGTGAAAAGCCCATGATACATGCTGAACTAATAGCCAGTTGTTATTTCAAGGGAAGTAACTGTTGCATGTAGAGACTGAACAGTACTCATCTGTTCCACTCCAAAGAGTAGGTATCCCCTCTTCTCTCGAAATAGGCCTTGGCATAATCAGCACAGTCCTAGGAAAGCTTAGGAAATTCCACTACCCTGTGGGTAAAAGTCATGGCTGTCATGCTTCACCAAGTTCTTCCATTTTAAGAAGCATAATTAAGACTGACAAGAGCAGACTATGTCTTCACAGGGGGCTTCAAAGAATTCTGAACCCCCTCTCTTACTCTCTCAGGACTTGGACTTCTTTTGCATGGTTATACAAATGAACTTTTGGCCTGTATGTTATTAGGAGGAAGTTCAGGGTAAGATCGCTGCTTTTACATAGGGATAACCTCCCCTATTTTGTAGATGAGGATATTGAACCCAGAGAGGATCAACCATCCCATCCTATGGAATCCAAACATGTTCACGGTGAGGCATACAAGATACTAAGCCTCACTTCCCTACCTCCCCAAGTGTCTGAGGGGAACGTGCTCTCAGTGTGTGTGTGAAGAGTAGACACCAGTGCTTCATTATCTGAATGACAAGCCTGAGTGAGAGAAGAGGAGGAGCATGCTGGGAAAGGGGAGGCTTAGTTTCTCAGACAAAAGGAATTTGAGATTATGCACTTAAAGATTATAAAGTGGCTACTGTAACCCTGAATAGTCATTGGAAGGACAGGTGCTGAAGGTGAAGCTCCAACACTTTGGCCATCAGTTGAGAAGAGCTGATTCATTGGGAAAGACCCTGGTGCTGGGCAAGATTGAGGACAAGAGGAGAAGGGGGTGACAGAGGATGAGAGGGTTGGATGGCATCACTGAGTCAATGGACATGAGTTTGATCAAACTAAGAGATAGTCAACAGCCTTTTGGGGAATCAAAATTGGAGCACTGTATGGTAGCCATTCCCTTCTCCAGGGGATCTTCCTGACCCAGGGATTGAACACCGGTCTCTTGCATTACAGGCACATTCTTTACCGTTTGAGCCACCAGAGAATCTCATATATGGATTAAATTATATGGTGAAAAGCCCATGATACATGCTGAACTAATAGCCAGTTGTTATTTCAAGGGAAGTAACTGTTGCATGTAGAGACTGAACAGTACTCATCTGTTCCACTCCAAAGAGTAGGTATCCCCTCTTCTCTCGAAATAGGCCTTGGCATAATCAGCACAGTCCTAGGAAAGCTTAGGAAATTCCACTACCCTGTGGGTAAAAGTCATGGCTGTCATGCTTCACCAAGTTCTTCCATTTTAAGAAGCATAATTAAGACTGACAAGAGCAGACTATGTCTTCACAGGGGCTTCAAAGAATTCTGAACCCCTCTCTTACTCTCTCAGGACTTGGACTTCTTTTGCATGGTTATACAAATGAACTTTTGGCCTGTATGTTATTAGGAGGAAGTTCAGGGTAAGATCGCTGCTTTTACATAGGGATAACCTCCCCTATTTTGTAGATGAGGATATTGAACCCAGAGAGGATCAACCATCCCATCCTATGGAATCCAAACATGTTCACGGTGAGGCATACAAGATACTAAGCCTCACTTCCCTACCTCCCCAAGTGTCTGAGGGGAACGTGCTCTCAGTGTGTGTGTGAAGAGTAGACACCAGTGCTTCATTATCTGAATGACAAGCCTGAGTGAGAGAAGAGGAGGAGCATGCTGGGAAAGGGGAGGCTTAGTTTCTCAGACAAAAGGAATTTGAGATTATGCACTTAAAGATTATAAAGTGGCTACTGTAACCCTGAATAGTCATTGGAAGGACAGGTGCTGAAGGTGAAGCTCCAACACTTTGGCCATCAGTTGAGAAGAGCTGATTCATTGGGAAAGACCCTGGTGCTGGGCAAGATTGAGGACAAGAGGAGAAGGGGGTGACAGAGGATGAGAGGGTTGGATGGCATCACTGAGTCAATGGACATGAGTTTGATCAAACTAAGAGATAGTCAAGAACAGGAAGCCTGGTGTGGTGTAGTCATGGGGTCCCAAAGACTCAAGAGATGACCTAGAGGCTGAACAACTGCAACTTTTGTACATTCTTCTAGTAATACAACCTGTTCTTGTGTACCCGGAGTTGGCATTTACCCCAGATGATACCATCTCTTCCTAGCCCCACGTCTTTATTCATCCAGGAATAATCCTTTGTTAAAAAATAGGCTGATGAGAACCTATCCTAGAATATTTTTATTGAGGAGTCATCAGGACTAGATAGCTTGTGTCCTTCTTGCTATCAGCAGCCATTTCAAGAAAATATATCTCCAAGGGAGAAGATGATGATGGTAAGTGTTATAAAAATACAATGGGAAAAATTTCTGTGAAATATCACAAATATTTTGAATGAATCAGATATATAATATTACATATGTGTGAGAAGTTCTTCAGCTGTAAGAGATTTTTATATAAAAATGTGGTTTTTCTGTGTTTAAAATTTTCACTGGAGCCCAATAGAATCAAACTAAAACATCAAGATCCTGAAGTTAATGACTATTATGACATGTTTTTATCATTGTAAATGTCACTTCAGTCTTTTATATTTTAACACAATATATACTTTATGTGAAATAATGTTTGACACATTTAAAGTTCATATTATAGTTGATCCTTGAGTAGTGGAGGGGTTAGGGCCACTGAACCTCTGTGCAGTTGAAAATAAGAGTATAAATTATAGTTGACCTTTGTACCTTCAGTTCCACATTAACAGATTCAACCGACCATTTATCATATAGTCCTATAGTATTTACTACTGAAAAAAAAATTCACATGAGTGGACCTACACAACTCAAATCAGTATTATTCAAGGATCAACTGTAAACACCTTGTGTCTATTTTCTGGCATATATGAATGAGTGTGACCATTGTTACTAAAATACTTGTTTAGTAAATAAACTAATGATATTTTTTGCCAGCCACATGTTTCTCTAATAACAGTTATTCACATAGAAAATAGAAGCTAAGTTCACAATTTTTACATCTAGCATAAGCCTAAAAGGAGAACATAAAGCTCAGTGAGGAAACCCCCAATGTTAAATGGACATGAGTTTGATCAAACTAAGAGATAGTCAAGAACAGGAAGCCTGGTGTGGTGTAGTCATGGGGTCCCAAAGACTCAAGAGATGACCTAGAGGCTGAACAACTGCAACTTTTGTACATTCTTCTAGTAATACAACCTGTTCTTGTGTACCCGGAGTTGGCATTTACCCCAGATGATACCATCTCTTCCTAGCCCCACGTCTTTATTCATCCAGGAATAATCCTTTGTTAAAAAATAGGCTGATGAGAACCTATCCTAGAATATTTTTATTGAGGAGTCATCAGGACTAGATAGCTTGTGTCCTTCTTGCTATCAGCAGCCATTTCAAGAAAATATATCTCCAAGGGAGAAGATGATGATGGTAAGTGTTATAAAAATACAATGGGAAAAATTTCTGTGAAATATCACAAATATTTTGAATGAATCAGATATATAATATTACATATGTGTGAGAAGTTCTTCAGCTGTAAGAGATTTTTATATAAAAATGTGGTTTTTCTGTGTTTAAAATTTTCACTGGAGCCCAATAGAATCAAACTAAAACATCAAGATCCTGAAGTTAATGACTATTATGACATGTTTTTATCATTGTAAATGTCACTTCAGTCTTTTATATTTTAACACAATATATACTTTATGTGAAATAATGTTTGACACATTTAAAGTTCATATTATAGTTGATCCTTGAGTAGTGGAGGGGTTAGGGCCACTGAACCTCTGTGCAGTTGAAAATAAGAGTATAAATTATAGTTGACCTTTGTACCTTCAGTTCCACATTAACAGATTCAACCGACCATTTATCATATAGTCCTATAGTATTTACTACTGAAAAAAAAATTCACATGAGTGGACCTACACAACTCAAATCAGTATTATTCAAGGATCAACTGTAAACACCTTGTGTCTATTTTCTGGCATATATGAATGAGTGTGACCATTGTTACTAAAATACTTGTTTAGTAAATAAACTAATGATATTTTTTGCCAGCCACATGTTTCTCTAATAACAGTTATTCACATAGAAAATAGAAGCTAAGTTCACAATTTTTACATCTAGCATAAGCCTAAAGAAAGCAGCTGTGACCATCTTTGTGTTTATCATCATAAAATGTGCTCAGTGAGGAAAAAAAAACCCTCTTTCAATATCCTGAAATGTTTAAATGGGGACTATAAGTAGGTTTGAGTGTGCCAGCCCAATTTAGATGTACTTAGGAATTATTTATACAGTAATATGTTATATATTATTGTCTTTACTTCCTAGTGTTAGCAGCCATGGATGGTATGGTGCATATGGTGACAGACATTTTCTGTAAAAGGCCATATAATAAATACTTTAAACTTGTAGGCCACTTTGCTTTTTGTCCCTTTTTTTTTTAACAACCTGTAAAAACCATTCTTAGCTCATGGACCATTGATAAACACACGTTGGCTAGATTTGGTCTATGAGCCAAAGTTTACTGACCTCTGGGTAAAGCAGTTAAGTGGATAATTCTGGAACCACAGTTACTAGACTCAAATACCATTTCTACCACATATTAGTTGTTCAACCTGGGCCAAGTCCCTTAATATTTTGTCTGCAATCACCTTATCTCTAAAATGATGATAATATTACCTACCACATAGGGTTCTACTTGAGATTAGGTAAATTAGTAAATGTAAAGTACTCAGACCATTGTATAGAGTGTAGTAAGAGATATGGGCTTGATAGAGAGCTGGGTTCGATCCGTGAATTGGGAAGATCCTCTGGAGGAGGAAATGACGACCCACTCCAGTATTCTTGCCTGAAGAACCCCATGGACATTGGAGGCTCGTGGGCTACAGTCCAAAGTGTTGCAAAATGTCAGACACAACTGAGCAACTAAGCACAATAACTATTTACATGATATTTCCATTGTATTAGATATTATTTAATCTAGAGTTAGTGTAAAGTACATGGGAGGGTGTGGATAAGTTATATGCAAGTAATACCCTATTTTATAAAAGGATTTCAGTATGTGACGCAGATCCTAGAACCCTTTCAGGACATTTGGTCCTGACAAAACATTCATTGAGACATTTGGTCCATGATTCATTAATAATGCAAACATTTAACTTCATCACAATGTGTTATTTTGTTGTAATTCATGATGATTTTTAATTTCACATTTATTCTTCCCCATGATGAAGTTTGGCAGGGTTGTTCAGGTGCATGTCCAATTGCTCTTGAGTATGTATTGATTTTGATTATTGGGTTTTTTTGGGGGGGGCACTTTTATTGGTCTTTCATGTATTGATTTTCATCCATCTTTGTTCTTTAGCTTGTGTGGGCCTCCCACTGCAGTGGCCTTTTTCTTTTTTCTTAAGCATTTATTTATTTTTTTTTTTTGGGCGGGTTGGGGGAAGGAGAGGGGCGGGTGGGCCACTTCCCCTGGTCTTTCATTTGTCTAGTTTCATCCATCTTTGTTCTTTGGCTCCTGTGGGCCTCCCACTGCGGTGGCGCCTGTCCTTGCAGAGCGCCGGCTCTGGGCGCATGCGCTCCAGAGCTCCGGCTCGGTAAGTGGAAACATCAGTCCAGCCGCTCCGCGGCACATGGGGTCTTCCCAGGTCAGGGATCGAACCGGCGCCCCTTGCACCGCAAGGCGGTGTCCTTACCCACTGGACCACCAGGGAAGCCCCCTGCAGTGGCCTTTTTATTGTAGAGCACCGGCCATGGGCGCATGCGCTCCAGAGCCATTGGCTCGTAATTGGACACACTGGTACAGCTGCTATGTGGCACGTGGAATCTTCCTGTGCCAGGGATCGACTGGTGCCCCTTGCAGTGCAAGGCGGACTCTTGACCCACTGGAGCACCAGGGGAAACCCTGATTATTGATTTTGTATTTGTTGTATGTGCTAACAGTTTTGGTCACATGAATTTTTAAAAAATATTTATTTATTTTATTAAAAAAATTTTTACAGAGCTTTGTTGTTCACAGACATGAACTTTATTTTGCTAGTTTCATTGTAAAGTTGGTAGCCATTTTTGAATGTGACCAGAAAGAACTGAGTGATAACTTGTTCATTAATTTGCTCTTCACCCTTTAAAACTTAAATAGATCTCCAAGTTGAAAGATGATACACTACCACCAACTTTTGAACTTTGTTACGCCAACCTTTCAGGACATTTGGTCCTGTCGAAAACATCCATTGAGACATTTGGTCCATGATTCATTAAATAATACAAACATTAACTTCATCACAATGTGTTATTTTGTTGTAATTCATGATGATTTTTAATTTCACATTTATTCTTCCCCATGATGAAGTTTGGCAGGGTTGTTCAGGTGCATGTCCAATTGCTCTTGAGTATGTATTGATTTTGATTATTGGGTTTTTTTGGGGGGGGCACTTTTATTGGTCTTTCATGTATTGATTTTCATCCATCTTTGTTCTTTAGCTTGTGTGGGCCTCCCACTGCAGTGGCCTTTTTCTTTTTTCTTAAGCATTTATTTATTTATTTATTTTTGGCGGGGTTGGGGAAGGAGAGGGGCGGGTGGGCCACTTCCCCTGGTCTTTCATTTGTCTAGTTTCATCCATCTTTGTTCTTTGGCTCCTGTGGGCCTCCCACTGCGGTGGCGTCTGTCGTTGCAGAGCGCCGGCTCTGGGCGCATGCGCTCCAGAGCTCCGGCTCGGTAAGTGGAAACATCAGTCCAGCCGCTCCGCGGCACATGGGGTCTTCCCAGGTCAGGGATCGAACCGGCGCCCCTTGCACCGCAAGGCGGTGTCCTTACCCACTGGACCACCAGGGAAGCCCCCTGCAGTGGCCTTTTTATTGTAGAGCACCGGCCATGGGCGCATGCGCTCCAGAGCCATTGGCTCGTAATTGGACACACTGGTACAGCTGCTATGTGGCACGTGGAATCTTCCTGTGCCAGGGATCGACTGGTGCCCCTTGCAGTGCAAGGCGGACTCTTGACCCACTGGAGCACCAGGGAAGCCCTGATTATTGATTTTGTATTTGTTGTATGTGCTAACAGTTTTGGTCACATGAATTTTTAAAAAATATTTATTTATTTTATTAAAAAAATTTTTACAGAGCTTTGTTGTTCACAGACATGAACTTTATTTTGCTAGTTTCATTGTAAAGTTGGTAGCCATTTTTGAATGTGACCAGAAAGAACTGAGTGATAACTTGTTCATTAATTTGCTCTTCACCCTTTAAAACTTAAATAGATCTCCAAGTTGAAAGATGATACACTACCACCAACTTTTGAACTTTGTTACGCCAACCTTTCACTGTGGTGTTTGTCCTCTGACTACCATTTAGTATGATTTACAAACATTCCAAGTTTCTGGTGGAAATCTCTCAGTTTTTGGTGTTCTGTTTCTGCTTTGCTTTCCATGGACATGCACTCTTTCAACCTAATCCATTAGGTATTTAAATTATCATTTGCATTCTTCCCAGTGAACTCAAAAGCTTCCTTTACAACTTCCATAGGCAAATGGAAGTCCAAACAACATGATGCATTCTTAAACATGTTACTTTCCATTGTCGTATACGCTGCATTAGATCCAAAGAAGATATTTTTCCCACATCCTTTTACTTGGGCTGTTGGTAGGGATAGTTGAATCTTACTGATGTTTGCAATCTTGAAATCCATTATGCACAAGTAAGGGTTAATGATGATCCATACAAATGCAAGTGCCTTCACGTATATTCATGTGTCTTTTAAGTGCCTTCTCACCATTTTATTGTCAACACATAAATCAATGGCACAGTGTAACCCAGTACCAGACTGTGTGCAGTAAATAACTGACCAAGTTAAAATGGGTGATCTGGGGGAGCGAAGAGACTGGAATGACATCCTGGAGTAGTAAGGGATGATGGGATCCTCTCTCAAGTACAGAATTCCTTTAGGTGGACACAGTGGTCGTTAATCTGCAGTGATAGGCAGGCAGCACAGAGTGACATGGGTGGATGTGGTGGTGGAAGGGGGGTGACATTGATGGTAGGGCTGTGCCAGGGATCGACTGGTGCCCTTGCAGTGCAAGGCGGACTCTTGACCCACTGGAGCACCAGGAAGCCCTGATTATTGATTTTGTATTTGTTGTATGTGCTAACAGTTTTGGTCACATGAATTTTTAAAAAATATTTATTTATTTTATTAAAAAAATTTTTACAGAGCTTTGTTGTTCACAGACATGAACTTTATTTTGCTAGTTTCATTGTAAAGTTGGTAGCCATTTTTGAATGTGACCAGAAAGAACTGAGTGATAACTTGTTCATTAATTTGCTCTTCACCCTTTAAAACTTAAATAGATCTCCAAGTTGAAAGATGATACACTACCACCAACTTTTGAACTTTGTTACGCCAACCTTTCACTGTGGTGTTTGTCCTCTGACTACCATTTAGTATGATTTACAAACATTCCAAGTTTCTGGTGGAAATCTCTCAGTTTTTGGTGTTCTGTTTCTGCTTTGCTTTCCATGGACATGCACTCTTTCAACCTAATCCATTAGGTATTTAAATTATCATTTGCATTCTTCCCAGTGAACTCAAAAGCTTCCTTTACAACTTCCATAGGCAAATGGAAGTCCAAACAACATGATGCATTCTTAAACATGTTACTTTCCATTGTCGATACGCTGCATTAGATCCAAAGAAGATATTTTTCCCACATCCTTTTACTTGGGCTGTTGGTAGGGATAGTTGAATCTTACTGATGTTTGCAATCTTGAAATCCATTATGCACAAGTAAGGGTTAATGATGATCCATACAAATGCAAGTGCCTTCACGTATATTCATGTGTCTTTTAAGTGCCTTCTCACCATTTTATTGTCAACACATAAATCAATGGCACAGTGTAACCCAGTACCAGACTGTGTGCAGTAAATAACTGACCAAGTTAAAATGGGTGATCTGGGGGAGCGAAGAGACTGGAATGACATCCTGGAGTAGTAAGGGATGATGGGATCCTCTCTCAAGTACAGAATTCCTTTAGGTGGACACAGTGGTCGTTAATCTGCAGTGATAGGCAGGCAGCACAGAGTGACATGGGTGGATGTGGTGGTGGAAATGCTTGGTGGTGGGAGTCTCCACGTCCACTTCTTATTGAAGTAGGAGGCAAGGAATGGGGAGGTGGTAGGAGGAATGAAAGAGAGAAGAAGAGATTTGAAATACTCATTTAAAATAATGGTATAGAGCAGGCCGAATTACAATTATTCAAGTGAAGGCAGTCAGCATGATTCTGGGTTTTTCTCTAGCTGTGTTTATTTGCATTGCTGTAGCATGGAATAGATGAACAATTGGGTTTATCCAGCGCTATCAATTTACCAAGCAAGTATGATGAGGTGATGGGGAGATGAGGGAGTTGAGGCTGAAGATACAAGACCCTGATGATACTGATTGACCACGGACTTCAAGCTAGTTTACTCGGGAGGGAGAAGTCATAAGGGAATAAGCTAGTACTATTCGGGTTGGAGGTGTGGGTCAGCTTATGAAGTCTTGATTTCAGCGCATTAGAGGGAATAACATGTAAAGAAAGCAGGTGGTGGTTAGAGTGAGATGCTTCTGGGGTTCGAGTCCTTAGGACAAAGTCTAGCATATGATTACAGGGAGAGTGAGAGTTTGAAGGCAGAGGATAAGAGTGTGATTCATGGAGCCAAGAGGTCATTAGAAGAATTATAACGTGTATACTGAAATCTCCAAGAAGCGAGAATAGTGTTGCATGGTGTCACAAAATTATGAACTCTTCACAGATGAGGGAACAGTGTGCCCTGCATAGTAACCTTCGAAGCACAGTGCAGAGGATACAGTGTTCAGACAGTGAGTACCTGTGGGAAGCTGAGGGAGAGAACAGTTCTGCTGTGAAAAGCATGGTTGTGCGAGAAGGAAATGGAAGCCCACTCCAGTGTTCTTGCCTGGGAAACCCCATGGACAGAGGAGCCTGGAGGGCTACAGTCCATGGAGTCCTAGGAGGTGGACACAACTTAACAACTAAACCACCACTACATAGATGAGATTCCACTATGTAAAACTGATTATATATAAAGACATTAACTGAGTAAAAATAAAAGTACAGAACTGTGGGCAAACTATAAATATAATTATTAGAATATATATCAGCACAGAGAGAAAATAATGTGAAATTATTTTATATAATAATATATATTGTATAATATAGCTATATTTCTAATTAATACTATAATTAATGTTTTATATAATTAATACAGAAAGTGACACAATTATATATTATACAATTAATATATTTTATGAGTATACATTAATTATAAAATAATGTAGAATAATTTTTGAAAATTTCTCTCAGGTCATTACCTTTATAAATAACTGAACTGCAAAGAAGACAACAAAATCTAGGGTTTTTGTTTTTAGGGCTTGGGTTTTGTTGGGGGTTTTTTTTTGCTAAAATCAGAAGAAAAAAAAAACCTTTTGTACCCCTCAAGTTAATGCACTGTCTCTTAACTTTTAATACAAAGAAATCTATCTGTACAAGATCTTTAGGAAAATTACCTTTCTTCTGCTAAGTTTATAAACAGCTCTTACAGTTTATTGCACTGTTATTCTCTAAATTGTCTCTAAAATTTAAATCCAAGAAGTGTGAAAATAACTGACAAGTCATGTTCTCTATGGTTAAATTTGGAACAGAAAAATTCCTTAGCACCAAGTTTGGAAACAAAGAATTCTTGCATTTGAAAGTAAAACTCCAAATAAAACATTGAAAAAAAAAAAAAAGAAAGAAAGAAAAGCATGGTTGTGGTGGTTTAGTCGCTAAGTCATGTCCAACTCTTGGGACCCCATGGACTGTAGCCTGCCAGACTCCTCTGTCCATGGGATTCCCCAGGCAAGTATACTGGAGTGGGTTGCCATTTCCTTCTCCAGGGACTTTCCTGGCCCAGGAATTGAACCCGGGACTCCTGCATTGAAGGCAGATTCTTTACCGACTGAGCTACAAGGGGAACTGTGAGCCTAGTTTTAGGAGGTAGAACTGAGCCTCGGGGGGCCTTGGGATCATGCATGTGCCAGGGTCATAAGTCGCTTCAGTCCTGTCCGACTCTTTGCATCCCTTTGGACTGTAGCCTGCCGGACCTTTCTGTCCAAGGGATTCCACAGGCAACAATACTGGAGTGGGTGGTCATGCCTACTTCCAGGGAATCTTCCAGACCCAGGGACGGAACCACGTCTCTTAATTGGCAGGTGGGTTCTTTACTACTAACGCCACCTGGGAAGGCCGGTGGGATCATACTGAAATGAAAATCTCCAAGATAAGAGGGAGATTCAGATTCTGAAAATGTACCTAGCTTTGTAGACAGTAGAGCATCCCGGATCACCGGGAAGGTGGCAATGGGCAGAGCTCTGGGCAGCAGAGTTGTGCTCCAAGGGCAAGAAGTGCATCCCTCAGGGAAAGCTTTGCTTTTAGTAACAGAAAATGGCCAGAGTGAACTGCAAAGAAGACAACAAAATCTAGGGTTTTTGTTTTAGGGCTGGGTTTTGTTGGGGTTTTTGCTAAAATCAGAAGAAAAAACCTTTTGTACCCCTCAAGTTAATGCACTGTCTCTTAACTTTTAATACAAAGAAATCTATCTGTACAAGATCTTTAGGAAAATTACCTTTCTTCTGCTAAGTTTATAAACAGCTCTTACAGTTTATTGCACTGTTATTCTCTAAATTGTCTCTAAAATTTAAATCCAAGAAGTGTGAAAATAACTGACAAGTCATGTTCTCTATGGTTAAATTTGGAACAGAAAAATTCCTTAGCACCAAGTTTGGAAACAAAGAATTCTTGCATTTGAAAGTAAAACTCCAAATAAAACATTGAAAAAAAAAAAAAAGAAAGAAAGAAAAGCATGGTTGTGGTGGTTTAGTCGCTAAGTCATGTCCAACTCTTGGGACCCCATGGACTGTAGCCTGCCAGACTCCTCTGTCCATGGGATTCCCCAGGCAAGTATACTGGAGTGGGTTGCCATTTCCTTCTCCAGGGACTTTCCTGGCCCAGGAATTGAACCCGGGACTCCTGCATTGAAGGCAGATTCTTTACCGACTGAGCTACAAGGGGAACTGTGAGCCTAGTTTTAGGAGGTAGAACTGAGCCTCGGGGGGCCTTGGGATCATGCATGTGCCAGGGTCATAAGTCGCTTCAGTCCTGTCCGACTCTTTGCATCCCTTTGGACTGTAGCCTGCCGGACCTTTCTGTCCAAGGGATTCCACAGGCAACAATACTGGAGTGGGTGGTCATGCCTACTTCCAGGGAATCTTCCAGACCCAGGGACGGAACCACGTCTCTTAATTGGCAGGTGGGTTCTTTACTACTAACGCCACCTGGGAAGGCCGGTGGGATCATACTGAAATGAAAATCTCCAAGATAAGAGGGAGATTCAGATTCTGAAAATGTACCTAGCTTTGTAGACAGTAGAGCATCCCGGATCACCGGGAAGGTGGCAATGGGCAGAGCTCTGGGCAGCAGAGTTGTGCTCCAAGGGCAAGAAGTGCATCCCTCAGGGAAAGCTTTGCTTTTAGTAACAGAAAATGGCCAGAGAATTTCATGCTAGCTCAGAGTCTGTCCTCGCCCTTAAAGTCCGTTGGTCCTGGCAAAAGAGGGTCCTAGCACTAAAGACGTCCTAGAAATCTCCACTCTGTCATCTTTAAGGACGAGCAACCTTAACTTACGAACCAATCAGTGAGATTCCCAACGGAGTGGTACTCCATTGGGCCAGTCAGAGGATGCAGTACCTGAGAGCCGTACTCGGAGTGGACGGGCGCAGGGACTCTGGTGTGACTTGGATAAACGTCTTAGTTCTGTTTTTTGTCTGGAACCAGGAAACCGGCTCCAAGTCGCACCGTCACCACAGCCTCCAGGTCCCGGCACTGAGGCGCCGCGGCTGGGCTATAGAGCGGGGCGGGGCTCCAGGTGCCCTCAGCCAATTACAAGCCTTACTCTGGCTTTCCCCTGAAAGTCGTCCCCTCGCTCTTTCTTTTCTTTTCCTCCTTGTTTCCCACCGGACTATAGAGTCCGCGGGTAGGTTACATTTCCGCTTCCGGCGCTGTCCATGCGGGCCTGAGGAGAAGTAGCAGTTGTGAACCCGGTAACGGCCGCAGGCTGAGAGGCTGTGGCGGTGGCGTCTTCGGGGTTGGGGCTCCGAGAGGGTCACGAGTCGCGCGCCTGGTAAGGTCCTGCCTCGGTTCTGCCGGACAGTATGTTACTGAGGAGCGCTTCATGACCCAGGCAGACATATTTCGTACCTGTTGGAGGCGTGTAGAAAGAAATTCACTCAGAGAGCCGGGACCCGGACGGAGAGTGACAGGGAGAGGTGAGAGGTTTTATCGCTGGATCCAGAGCTGTGGAGTCCAGTTTGTGTTCTTCCAGCCCCAGTGCCCCCTGTCCCCGTGAGAAGAAGAAAGGCATCAGTACATTTTCGGAGCCAAAAATATATTAATAGTAGAGAAGAAAAATGTCTTAAATTCTGCAATCAAAGCGTTCCTAGAAGCTAGGCCTCCTAACTCTCGACTAGTGTTTTTGTTTTCTTTTTTCTTTTTTTTTTTTGGTGTTATGCCGTTGTATTTGGCTTTTCTGTTTCCTCTGGTGTGTGTCCGCCAAAAGATATCCAAATTTTTCAATCAGATCACAGTCTGTCCTCGCCCTTAAAGTCCGTTGGTCCTGGCAAAAGAGGGTCCTAGCACTAAAGACGTCCTAGAAACCTCCGCTCCGTCCTCTTTAAGGACGAGCAACCTTAACTTACGAACCAATCAGTGAGATTCCCAACGGAGTGGTACTCCATTGGGCCAGTCAGAGGATGCAGTACCTGAGAGCCGTACTCGGAGTGGACGGGCGCAGGGACTCTGGTGTGACTTGGATAAACGTCTTAGTTCTGTTTTTTGTCTGGAACCAGGAAACCGGCTCCAAGTCGCACCGTCACCACAGCCTCCAGGTCCCGGCACTGAGGCGCCGCGGCTGGGCTATAGAGCGGGGCGGGGCTCCAGGTGCCCTCAGCCAATTACAAGCCTTACTCTGGCTTTCCCCTGAAAGTCGTCCCCTCGCTCTTTCTTTTCTTTTCCTCCTTGTTTCCCACCGGACTATAGAGTCCGCGGGTAGGTTACATTTCCGCTTCCGGCGCTGTCCATGCGGGCCTGAGGAGAAGTAGCAGTTGTGAACCCGGTAACGGCCGCAGGCTGAGAGGCTGTGGCGGTGGCGTCTTCGGGGTTGGGGCTCCGAGAGGGTCACGAGTCGCGCGCCTGGTAAGGTCCTGCCTCGGTTCTGCCGGACAGTATGTTACTGAGGAGCGCTTCATGACCCAGGCAGACATATTTCGTACCTGTTGGAGGCGTGTAGAAAGAAATTCACTCAGAGAGCCGGGACCCGGACGGAGAGTGACAGGGAGAGGTGAGAGGTTTTATCGCTGGATCCAGAGCTGTGGAGTCCAGTTTGTGTTCTTCCAGCCCCAGTGCCCCCTGTCCCCGTGAGAAGAAGAAAGGCATCAGTACATTT
Organism: Tragulus kanchil; assembly: GCA_022376925.1. NCBI lineage: Eukaryota > Metazoa > Chordata > Mammalia > Artiodactyla > Tragulidae > Tragulus > Tragulus kanchil. The sequence continues at coordinate 93,866,053 of JAIOJX010000005.1, read as the reverse complement.
TCGGAGCCAAAAATATATTAATAGTAGAGAAGAAAAATGTCTTAAATTCTGCAATCAAAGCGTTCCTAGAAGCTAGGCCTCCTAACTCTCGACTAGTGTTTTTGTTTTCTTTTTTCTTTTTTTTTTTTTTTGATGTTATGCCGTTGTATATGGCTTTTCTGTTTCCTCTGGTGTGTGTCCGCCAACAGTTAGGCCGACTTCTGATGTGATCTTTATAGCATGGCCCAGAAGACACGGGTTTGGGTTTCCTGCACTAGTTCAGATCACAGCTGTAGTCAGCTCCACGCACAGTTTCTAGGGCATTATTGGCCGTTGCAAGTATTTACTGAAGTGAATTTAGTACCGTAATGAAGGGACCGTAACCCCCGCCTTCGCCCCGGCTTTTTTTTCCCCCAAGCAAGCGCGTAGATTGTATGCGACCTGATTTTCTAAAAAACTTCCTAATCCAATGGTTCCTAATTTATGGGCCGTGAATACCCGGCACTCTCAGAAATCATTGTAAGGGGTTCTGCAAATCCATGTGGTGTCCAGGCATCATCCGGAGTCAGTCACATCTGAGCACGGAGATACTGCCGTTTTTTAAATGTATGTGCATGATTATTAGAACTTAGAAATTTTACATATTCAGCAGTTACTAAAAATAATACTGCTATTATTTTGGAGGATCATTAAAATTATTTTATTTTTCAAAATAAAGTATCTTAAAAATATGTAAGTTTGGAAGCCATTTTATTAGTCCAGTTGATGTTTAGGGCTGAGTTAATATGGTACCCACTAGTTACATATGGCTATTTTTTAAGACAAATAAAAAGTAACTTAAGGAGAGATAACTTATAGCAAAATAAAAGTGAAATTAGAGGTAATATTAAGCACTTTCCACCCCGTTGCCTAACAGAGCTAGAAAATATATATCTCTTCATACAGATGAAAATGAAATTTACTGTTTTCCTCTGGGTATTTTTTTTTTCGGGGGATCATTAAAAGGTTCTCTTGCCTCTAACCTACTCAGTGTAGTTTAGAATTACTCGTGAATTGGTAAAAAGCCACCATGGAGACTGGAGACCAGAAAAAACACAGAAAGAAAAACAGTGGGCCCAAAGCTGAGAAAAGAAGAAACGGCATCTGCAAGATCTTCAACTTGGGATGAGGAAGATGCCCGGAAGCGAAACCCCAAAGCATTTGCAGGCAGGTTTTTGGGAAGATCTTCGGAACTATGGTTCTTCAGTTTGTTCTTTTATAGGAGCCTCAGAATGATGCCCGGCAAGCCTTTTTATATGGCTTTTCTGTTTCCTCTGGTGTGTGTCCGCCAACAGTTAGGCCGACTTCTGATGTGATCTTTATAGCATGGCCCAGAAGACACGGGTTTGGGTTTCCTGCACTAGTTCAGATCACAGCTGTAGTCAGCTCCACGCACAGTTTCTAGGGCATTATTGGCCGTTGCAAGTATTTACTGAAGTGAATTTAGTACCGTAATGAAGGGACCGTAACCCCCGCCTTCGCCCCGGCTTTTTTTTCCCCCAAGCAAGCGCGTAGATTGTATGCGACCTGATTTTCTAAAAAACTTCCTAATCCAATGGTTCCTAATTTATGGGCCGTGAATACCCGGCACTCTCAGAAATCATTGTAAGGGGTTCTGCAAATCCATGTGGTGTCCAGGCATCATCCGGAGTCAGTCACATCTGAGCACGGAGATACTGCCGTTTTTTAAATGTATGTGCATGATTATTAGAACTTAGAAATTTTACATATTCAGCAGTTACTAAAAATAATACTGCTATTATTTTGGAGGATCATTAAAATTATTTTATTTTTCAAAATAAAGTATCTTAAAAATATGTAAGTTTGGAAGCCATTTTATTAGTCCAGTTGATGTTTAGGGCTGAGTTAATATGGTACCCACTAGTTACATATGGCTATTTTTTAAGACAAATAAAAAGTAACTTAAGGAGAGATAACTTATAGCAAAATAAAAGTGAAATTAGAGGTAATATTAAGCACTTTCCACCCCGTTGCCTAACAGAGCTAGAAAATATATATCTCTTCATACAGATGAAAATGAAATTTACTGTTTTCCTCTGGGTATTTTTTTTTACGGGGGGGATCATTAAAAGGTTCTCTTGCCTCTAACCTACTCAGTGTAGTTTAGAATTACTCGTGAATTGGTAAAAAGCCACCATGGAGACTGGAGACCAGAAAAAACACAGAAAGAAAAACAGTGGGCCCAAAGCTGAGAAAAAGAAGAAACGGCATCTGCAAGATCTTCAACTTGGGGATGAGGAAGATGCCCGGAAGCGAAACCCCAAAGCATTTGCAGTGCAGTCTGCTGTGCGGATGGCAAGATCCTTTCACAGGTAAGTTTAACTGGAGTCTAATGGTTCTTCAGTTTGTTCTTTTTAAATAGTAGGAGCCTCTCCAGATACTTGGGTTCATGAGTCTGTTCCAACTGTGAGGGACATGGAGATGCAAGCCATATTTCTTTTACTAAAATGTGAGAAGTCTTTCCTGTGGAAACCACTTTGCCTCCATCCTCTGCACCCTGATTGTCTTCTTTTGTCCAAGAGTAAAGCTTAAGAGTTTTTCTTTATAGAATTTGCATGTAAAGTTTAAATAATTCCTGTGGTACCTGGTGTGCTTGTGTTATTTTCTGGATATCTTTCATATAATTATAGTGTGTAGTATTAAATGGCTTTATTTAATGAATCCTTTTATGTACTTTAAACATTGCTGAATTAAATTATCCTAGTAGGAGAGCCAAATTTAACCCCAAAGCCTCCTCTTTTATTTATTATGGGACATTGACTCCATATTTGCCTCTTGTTTTCTTTTTAAACTATTAAAGTCAACTAATAAGGCAATCAGGTTTAAGTTATGTGTAGTTTTCAACTCTGTACTTTTTTTTTTTAACATTTATTTATTTATTTATTTTGAGGGTGTCGGGTTGGGGAGGGGGGGGAGCAGGCGGGCCACTTCTATTGGTCTTTCATTTCTCCATTTTCATCTGTCTTTGTTCTTTGGCTCCTGTGGGCCTCCCATCGCGGTGGCCTCTGTTGTCGCAGAGCACGGCTCTGGGCGCATGCGCTCCAGAGCTCCGGCTTGGTAATTGGACACATCAACAGAGCTAGAAAATATATCTCTTCATACAGATGAAAATGAAATTTACTGTTTTCCTCTGGGTATTTTTTTTACGGGGATCATTAAAAGGTTCTCTTGCCTCTAACCTACTCAGTGTAGTTTAGAATTACTCGTGAATTGGTAAAAAGCCACCATGGAGACTGGAGACCAGAAAAAACACAGAAAGAAAAACAGTGGGCCCAAAGCTGAGAAAAAGAAGAAACGGCATCTGCAAGATCTTCAACTTGGGGATGAGGAAGATGCCCGGAAGCGAAACCCCAAAGCATTTGCAGTGCAGTCTGCTGTGCGGATGGCAAGATCCTTTCACAGGTAAGTTTAACTGGAGTCTAATGGTTCTTCAGTTTGTTCTTTTTAAATAGTAGGAGCCTCTCCAGATACTTGGGTTCATGAGTCTGTTCCAACTGTGAGGGACATGGAGATGCAAGCCATATTTCTTTTACTAAAATGTGAGAAGTCTTTCCTGTGGAAACCACTTTGCCTCCATCCTCTGCACCCTGATTGTCTTCTTTTGTCCAAGAGTAAAGCTTAAGAGTTTTTCTTTATAGAATTTGCATGTAAAGTTTAAATAATTCCTGTGGTACCTGGTGTGCTTGTGTTATTTTCTGGATATCTTTCATATAATTATAGTGTGTAGTATTAAATGGCTTTATTTAATGAATCCTTTTATGTACTTTAAACATTGCTGAATTAAATTATCCTAGTAGGAGAGCCAAATTTAACCCCAAAGCCTCCTCTTTTATTTATTATGGGACATTGACTCCATATTTGCCTCTTGTTTTCTTTTTAAACTATTAAAGTCAACTAATAAGGCAATCAGGTTTAAGTTATGTGTAGTTTTCAACTCTGTACTTTTTTTTTTTAACATTTATTTATTTATTTATTTTGAGGGTGTCGGGTTGGGGAGGGGTGGGCGGGCCACTTCTATTGGTCTTTCATTTGTCTGTTTTCATCTGTCTTTGTTCTTCGGCTCTTGTGGGCCTCCCATCGCGGTGGCCTCTGTTGTCGCAGAGCACCGGCTCTGGGCGCATGCGCCCCAGAGCTCCGGCTTGGTAATTGGACACATCAGTCCAGCCGCTCCGCGGCACGTGGGATCTTCCCAGGCCAGGGATCGAACCGGCGACCCTTGCACTGCAAGGCAGTGTCCTTACCCACTGGACCACCAGGGAAGCCCTCAACTCTGTACTATTGAAGTTGGTCTGTTATATATATATTTACTGAAGTGGTTATTTGGATTGGAACCAGAAGTTAACAATTTTTAATTGTATTCACATATTGACTGTTCTGCTGTTGTTAAAATGTTTGATTCTGTGGGTGATGCCTTTTGTATTTTGAAAGTGAATTTTCTTTTTTTTTTTTTAAACAAATAGGACTCAGGATTTGAAGACCAAAAAGCATCACATTCCAGTGGTTGATCGAACTCCACTAGAGCCCCCACCAATTGTGGTGGTGGTGATGGGGCCTCCAAAGGTTGGAAAGAGCACTTTGATACAGTGCCTCATTCGGAACTTTACCAGGCAGAAGCTGACAGAGATCAGAGGCCCTGTAACAATTGTGTCAGGTAGGAGGTGCTGTCACAGACAGACATGGCAAGTGTTGTTGTTTGGGGGACATGCATGTGTTTGTTACACACTTTCTTGAGTGGTAAATGTTAAAGTAATAATGTCGCTTCATGTTACTTCTGTTTTTATTAAGATGGCTGTAGCTCCAGAAAAGGATAGATTCCCATAGTTGGTAATGATGTAGGTGTATACCTTATTCTGACTGCTGTATGGATTTACCAGCTGTGTTCCTCTGAAAGGCTTGGCAGACCTGGGCACGCTGACATGGTCATGGTGAACACCTTCATTTAGTAGATAGTACCTGCTATGTACCAGGGACCCCTGCTTGCCTTCATGAAGCCACACTCTTGTGGAAATGAGAGAGTTTTTTGTTTCTTTATTCTGTGAGAACTCATCTGCTCTGGGAAATGGTGACCTTTCTAAAGTCTGAGGGAAGACAAACAAATTCCCGAATGATAGTGGTAGAATCTGAAATCTCTTCTGATAGCGTTGTTTCATCTGTCTTGTCTTGCCCCCATCGCGGTGGCCTCTGTTGTCGCAGAGCACTGGCTCTGGGCGCATGCGCCCCAGAGCTCCGGCTTGGTAATTGGACACATCAGTCCAGCCGCTCCGCGGCACGTGGGATCTTCCCAGGCCAGGGATCGAACCGGCGACCCTTGCACTGCAAGGCAGTGTCCTTACCCACTGGACCACCAGGGAAGCCCTCAACTCTGTACTATTGAAGTTGGTCTGTTATATATATATTTACTGAAGTGGTTATTTGGATTGGAACCAGAAGTTAACAATTTTTAATTGTATTCACATATTGACTGTTCTGCTGTTGTTAAAATGTTTGATTCTGTGGGTGATGCCTTTTGTATTTTGAAAGTGAATTTACTTTTTTTTTTTTTAAACAAATAGGACTCAGGATTTGAAGACCAAAAAGCATCACATTCCAGTGGTTGATCGAACTCCACTAGAGCCCCCACCAATTGTGGTGGTGGTGATGGGGCCTCCAAAGGTTGGAAAGAGCACTTTGATACAGTGCCTCATTCGGAACTTTACCAGGCAGAAGCTGACAGAGATCAGAGGCCCTGTAACAATTGTGTCAGGTAGGAGGTGCTGTCACAGACAGACATGGCAAGTGTTGTTGTTTGGGGGACATGCATGTTTTTGTTACACACTTTCTTGAGTGGTAAATGTTAAAGTAATAATGTCGCTTCATGTTACTTCTGTTTTTATTAAGATGGCTGTAGCTCCAGAAAAGGATAGATTCCCATAGTTGGTAATGATGTAGGTGTATACCTTATTCTGACTGCTGTATGGATTTACCAGCTGTGTTCCTCTGAAAGGCTTGGCAGACCTGGGCACGCTGACATGGTCATGGTGAACACCTTCATTTAGTAGATAGTACCTGCTATGTACCAGGGACCCCTGCTTGCCTTCATGAAGCCACACTCTTGTGGAAATGAGAGAGTTTTTTGTTTCTTTATTCTGTGAGAACTCATCTGCTCTGGGAAATGGTGACCTTTCTAAAGTCTGAGGGAAGACGAAACAAATTCCCGAATGATAGTGGTAGAATCTGAAATCTCTTCTGATAGCAAATATAGTTGGATTGAGTCTTTTCTTTTTCTTTCAGGGATTTCCCATCATTTTGACTAGTTTCTTTTAGTTTAATTTAGAAAGAATGATTGCTTCAGGAACTTTCTGTTTCATTAGGTCTGAGGTTTTTTTAGATGTTATGAGAACAGGGGAAAGTGATAGAAATGTTGACCCATTTCTAAATAACAGGATCATGGTCATCATGAAGCCTACTTATCTGCTCAATCCAGTTGGAATTTTACATAAATACTCGATTCATATGGATTAGCTTTTGTTTTGTTTTGCTTTTACTAATTTTATTTATTCATTTATTTTGGCTATTCTGGGTTTTCACTGCTATTGCAGGTTCTTCTCTAGTTTCAAGGAGTAAGGGCTACTCTCTAGTTGAGGTGAGCAGGCTTCTTGTTGTGGTGACTTCTCTTGTTGTGGAACTCGGGCTCTAGGGCACACGGGTTTCAGTAGTTGCAGCACATGGGCTCAATAGTTGTGGCTCTGAGTCTCTAGAGCACGGGCTCAATAGTTGTGGCTCACAGGCTTAGTTGCTCTGCAGCATGTGGGATCTTCCCAGATTAGGGATTGAACCCTGTTTACTTCATTGGCAGGCGGATTCTTCACCACTGAGCTACCAGGGAAGCCCTGGATAGACTTTTGATAGTCTTCTAAAATTAGAGAACATAACAAGAACAATAAGATGGATTTATTTGATTAGTTTTCTCCCCTAAGAATGAATTTCTCATATATGTTTGTAATGTATGAGGTGCTTTACCAAATGCAATTAAAAATAATAATAATTAGAGTTAAGAGATTTTTTTCCAAGATTTTCTTAAAAGTAAAATTTTCATTTTTTTCACTTATAGGTAAAAAGCGCAGGCTCACCATGATTGAATGTGGCTGTGATATTAACATGATGATTGATCTGGCTAAAGTAGCAGATTTGGTAAGTCATTGCACATAGCAAGTGTTTCTGATGGAGACTTACAGCATTGAGATAGGTTATTTATCTGATATGGAAGGGAAGAAAGGTTTAAGATTATAGAAAGAATGGTGAGTATCATTAGGGATGCAAAAGATGTGTTTGAATTGGTGGTGATAGTAATAATTGTTATAATAAAAATAGAATGTACATAGTGAAATGTGTTCTGAAATCTAAAAGCAGGCCATAGGTAAGAGAAAACCTTTAATGAACATAACTAATAAAAGCTCATTAATGGGACTTCCCTGGTGGTACCATGCCTAAGACTCTACACTCCCAATGCAGGGAATCCAGTTTTAATCCTTGGTCAGGATAACTAATAAAAGCTGGGCCCAAAAATAATGAAAATCATCCAGTTTTGGAATTTTACATAAATACTCGATTCATATGGATTAGCTTTTGTTTTGTTTTGCTTTTACTAATTTTATTTATTCATTTATTTTGGCTATTCTGGGTTTTCACTGCTATTGCAGGTTCTTCTCTAGTTTCAAGGAGTAAGGGCTACTCTCTAGTTGAGGTGAGCAGGCTTCTTGTTGTGGTGACTTCTCTTGTTGTGGAACTCGGGCTCTAGGGCACACGGGTTTCAGTAGTTGCAGCACATGGGCTCAATAGTTGTGGCTCTGAGTCTCTAGAGCACGGGCTCAATAGTTGTGGCTCACAGGCTTAGTTGCTCTGCAGCATGTGGGATCTTCCCAGATTAGGGATTGAACCCTGTTTACTTCATTGGCAGGCGGATTCTTCACCACTGAGCTACCAGGGAAGCCCTGGATAGACTTTTGATAGTCTTCTAAAATTAGAGAACATAACAAGAACAATAAGATGGATTTATTTGATTAGTTTTCTCCCGTAAGAATGAATTTCTCATATATGTTTGTAATGTATGAGGTGCTTTACCAAATGCAATTAAAAATAATAATAATTAGAGTTAAGAGATTTTTTTCCAAGATTTTCTTAAAAGTAAAATTTTCATTTTTTTCACTTATAGGTAAAAAGCGCAGGCTCACCATGATTGAATGTGGCTGTGATATTAACATGATGATTGATCTGGCTAAAGTAGCAGATTTGGTAAGTCATTGCACATAGCAAGTGTTTCTGATGGAGACTTACAGCATTGAGATAGGTTATTTATCTGATATGGAAGGGAAGAAAGGTTTAAGATTATAGAAAGAATGGTGAGTATCATTAGGGATGCAAAAGATGTGTTTGAATTGGTGGTGATAGTAATAATTGTTATAATAAAAATAGAATGTACATAGTGAAATGTGTTCTGAAATCTAAAAGCAGGCCATAGGTAAGAGAAAACCTTTAATGAACATAACTAATAAAAGCTCATTAATGGGACTTCCCTGGTGGTACCATGCCTAAGACTCTACACTCCCAATGCAGGGAATCCAGTTTTAATCCTTGGTCAGGGAATTAGATCCCTTCATGCTGCAACTGAAGATTCTGCGTGCTGCAGTTAAGACTGGGCACAGCCAAATAAATAAGTAAATGAATTTTAAAGTTTGCTGAAATATGTGTACATACATACAAATTGTATAAAGAGGACCATTTCTTGGGCCTTTACTAGGCACTGTGCTAACCACTTCTACAAATTTAGCTTAGCTGATCCCCCAGTATGTCTTTGAGGTAAGTAAATATTAACTCCAGTTTATATATGATGAAATTTAGGCTCCCAGAAATTAAGCAATTTGTCTTAGTCTGGGAAGTCTGTTCTTAGTGGTGCTAGAAACTCTGTTTTTAATGATTTTGATAAATTATGGATCTTTTCACTGTGTTGGGTAAAAAATACCTCATGATGACTTCTTCAGAAATTGTCAGAGTTTGCAATAGAAAATCTGTACTGTACTCAGCATTTGGAAATTTTATAGCCTTGAATGCATTTATAGAAATATTAATATCTGTTAATTACTTTTAAAACTAGCAAGAATAAAGCTAAAGAGAAAAGAAAATTAAACCATATTGATAGTAAGTGTGGATTGACAGGTAATTTTTTAAAAAGAAAATTTTTAAAATTTAGCACCTCGAAAGAGCTGTTTGGAAGAAAGAGCTACAGATTTTATCCTTTGGCCCAGGAACTCTCCTAAAACAAAATAAAAAATAATTTAATATAAGCACTGTCGTTGTGCCATCTTAATGTCAGAAAAATAAATACCATTCCAATTTTGAATATGTAATGCTACCATTAATAAAAATAAATGTGCACTTCCCTGGTGGTCCAGTGGGTGAAGAATCTGCCTTGCAAAGTGGGGGGCACCCGTTCGATCCCTGGCCCAGGAGGATCTCCATGTCCCACGGAACGCCTGGATGGGTGTGTCTGGTTGTGAGCCAGCGCTCTGGAGCACATGTGCCCAGAGCCAGTGCTCTGTGGTGAGAGAGACCACTGCGATGGGAGGCCCACACAGGTCAAAGAATAAGGATGGATGAAAATAAATAAATAAAAAAACAATAAAAGAGGCCACAATTAAAAAAAAAATTAAAAAAATTGTTATTGCCAACACAAAATAGTATAAACTCATTAAATCTTGTCTACTTAAAATGATTGAAATAATTCAACGTGTTATTTAGGTTCTCTCATGTAATATATTCCATATACTAATTTTAAAAGCATGCTATATTAAGAAAGATGCCTTTCATATACATCTTTTTAAGATTTAAAAAGAAACAGGCCTTTGGTAAGATATTCAAATTGTGCTGCATGGTATGCACAATACGTGGGTTTTGTTTTCTTTTCTCTGACCTGTAGCCTTTCAGTCCCTCTCCAGAATCCTTCCAGATATGTGTATAAATACACAGACAACCCTTTTAAAGCTCACACTGTGTATCATGCATGCTGTTCTGTGCTTTTCTTTATTCTCACTTAGTATGTTTTGGAGGTGTAAAATAAGTGCTATAGTTCAACCTTATTCTTTGAATATCCAGTTGTTATACCATGATTTATTTAATCCATCTTAATTAGATTACTTTGTTCAGGATTGTCATAAAGCCTCCTAAGTCACAGTGAAGGCACATGGCATATAGATTTGGGTGCACATGTATGCACATTGGAGGAATAATCGTGACTTCACTTCTCTTTAGTTGAGAAAGGGTAGTGTGTTTCTCTATCATGGTGATTCCCTAAATTATCATTTGGTTTGGTCTAGAGCAGGAGTGGACAAGCTATATAAAAGACCAAATAGTAGGTATTTTAGGCTCTGTGGGTCCTAGTTTTTGTTGTAGTTACTAAATTGCAGTTGTAGCTCAAATGCACTGTAGCTGGTATACAGTCAAATCAACCTGGCTGTGTTCCAGTAGAACGTGAGTTATAAGACAAATGACAGGTCAGATTTAGCTCATGAACTGTAGTTTGGTGATGGTCTGGTTTTTGGGTGGCCTCCTTTAGAGATCGTGTTTTCTGTTTTTAGGTTCTGATGCTTATAGATGCCAGCTTTGGATTTGAAATGGAAACATTTGAGTTTCTAAATATCTGCCAAGTACACGGCTTTCCTAAAATTATGGGCGTTCTCACGCACCTAGATTCCTTTAAGCATAATAAGCAACTGAAGAAGACGAAGAAGCGACTAAAACACAGGTTCTGGACAGAAGTCTACCCGGTAAGAAGCGAATTAATTATTGAATGATAACACTATAATCCTTTAAAAATAGAATAAGTAGGAGAGATGAACAAACATCTCTACAGGATCACCTCCTCAGTCTCTTTAATATATCTGTTCATAGTCCCCCGAGTATTTCCTATGGCTAGTGTTTATTCCAGACCTCCTGATGTGTCTCATTTGTCTCTGCAACCCCCTTCACCAGGCAGTGTCTGACTCTTAAGTATTTTGGATTTGTGATTTAATAGAGTTTTTTTTTTGGGGAGGGTAGGTGGGGAGAGAGGGGCCAGGCGGGCCACTTCTATTGGTCTTTCGCTTTCTCTATGTTCACCCGTCTTTGTTCTTTGGCTCCTGTGGGCCTCCCATCGTGGTGGCGTTTGTCGTTGCAGAGCACCGGCTCTGGGTGCATGCGCTCCAGAGCTCCAGCTCAGTAGTTGGGCACATTGGTCCGGCCGCTCTGCGGCATGTGGGATCTTCCCAGGCCAGGGATGGAACCGGCGCCCCTTGCACTGCAAGGCGGTGTCCTTACCCACTGGACCACCAGGGGAAGCCCATTAATAGAGTTTTTAATAGATTTTAATAGAGTCTCAAAGGTTTTCCTTTTACAGAGCCCGGAACTGTAGTATACACCCACTGCCACTTGTTCCTCTCCTCTGTACCACTGTGCCCCATCGGTGATAGAATTTTTTTCTGTTCCCCAGGAGCCTCACTGTAGCTGGTATACAGTCAAATCAACCTGGCTGTGTTCCAGTAGAACGTGAGTTATAAGACAAATGACAGGTCAGATTTAGCTCATGAACTGTAGTTTGGTGATGGTCTGGTTTTTGGGTGGCCTCCTTTAGAGATCGTGTTTTCTGTTTTTAGGTTCTGATGCTTATAGATGCCAGCTTTGGATTTGAAATGGAAACATTTGAGTTTCTAAATATCTGCCAAGTACACGGCTTTCCTAAAATTATGGGCGTTCTCACGCACCTAGATTCCTTTAAGCATAATAAGCAACTGAAGAAGACGAAGAAGCGACTAAAACACAGGTTCTGGACAGAAGTCTACCCGGTAAGAAGCGAATTAATTATTGAATGATAACACTATAATCCTTTAAAAATAGAATAAGTAGGAGAGATGAACAAACATCTCTACAGGATCACCTCCTCAGTCTCTTTAATATATCTGTTCATAGTCCCCCGAGTATTTCCTATGGCTAGTGTTTATTCCAGACCTCCTGATGTGTCTCATTTGTCTCTGCAACCCCCTTCACCAGGCAGTGTCTGACTCTTAAGTATTTTGGATTTGTGATTTAATAGAGTTTTTTTTTGGGGGGGGGAGGGGTAGGTGGGGAGAGAGGGGGCCGGGCGGGCCACTTCTATTGGTCTTTCGTTTCTCTATGTTCACCCGTCTTTGTTCTTTGGCTCCTGTGGGCCTCCCATCGTGGTGGCGTTTGTCGTTGCAGAGCACCGGCTCTGGGTGCATGCGCTCCAGAGCTCCAGCTCAGTAGTTGGGCACATTGGTCCGGCCGCTCTGCGGCATGTGGGATCTTCCCAGGCCAGGGATGGAACCGGCGCCCCTTGCACTGCAAGGCGGTGTCCTTACCCACTGGACCACCAGGGGAAGCCCATTAATAGAGTTTTTAATAGATTTTAATAGAGTCTCAAAGGTTTTCCTTTTACAGAGCCCGGAACTGTAGTATACACCCACTGCCACTTGTTCCTCTCCTCTGTACCACTGTGCCCCATCGGTGATAGAATTTTTTTCTGTTCCCCAGGAGCCTCACTGTGTTCCTTTTGGACCATACTCCAGACTGATGCCACTGCTTGACTTGAAACTAAATATAATTGCAGTTCTGTCCCTACAAAGCCCTAATAGTATGAGTCCTGAGAAAAGCCAGAGAAGTTCTGGAAGCATTGGCACAGTGGGTTACTAGAAGTCTCCCTTTCTTAGGATTGCTTCTTTAAAGGCCTTTATTTTGATGCACTGTTGAGAAGAATTTAATTTGTTGTTTTTCTTAATGTTTAGGGTGCCAAGCTATTTTACCTTTCTGGAATGGTACATGGAGAATATCAGAACCAAGAAATTCACAATCTGGGCCGTTTTATTACAGTTATGAAATTTAGGCCTCTTACATGGCAAAGTTCTCATCCTTACATCCTGGCAGACAGGTAAAAAGTGAATGTAAACTTTTTCTTCCTGACTCGTGTTTCAAACCTAAAAAAAATGTTAAAAAAACAGTAATAGAGCTTATTTTGTCTTAGAGGGGAGAGAAAGATAGTTGATGGAAAATAACTACTTTTTGTTTGTTTGTTTACCATTACTTAATGATACTGTGGCTTCAGGAATAAATACAGTATGAAATGTTTAGAAAAATATAAGGACTTTGAAGGCTGTAGGATGAGGGCCCCATTCTGCTTTTTTACTCTTAATTTTCAGTGATGCTATTTTTGGATCTTGGTACTGTAGTCACTCAGGTGTGCCCTGTGCTTTTCTTCCTTTATGTTTTTTTCTTTTTTTTTGCTGTCAGCCTGGAATACCCTTTCTCCATCTGCTAGAATCCAAGCCAGACTAAAAAAAAAGACCCAGATCAAAGCTTATCTTCTCCCATGAAGGGTTTTTCTGGACATGTCCTCTATTTTTACTCAACCCTAGGTGGATGTCATTTCCCATTTCTGATCTCTTGCTTATGCAGTGTGTTTCCTGGAAAGACTAAGAGAGATAGTCATGTGTCGCTTCTTTTTCTCTGGTAGATGGTAAACTCTGCTCTCTTATTTTTATATTTTCTTTACTTTGATATGTGTACTTTAATTTTAAATTTAATTTTAATTTACTTTAATATGTGTCCTTTAATATGTGTAGTGTGAATTACTGGATGTGATGAATCATTGAAATGTGAAGAGAGGTACAAGAATTCTGACATTCATTTTGGTCATATAAAATTGGGTATTATTTTCCTAGGATGGAAGATTTGACAAACCCAGAAGATATTCGAACAAATATCAAGTGTGATCGGAAGGTGTCTCTTTATGGTTATTTAAGAGGAGCGACTTGAAAAACAAAAGCCAAGTTCACATACCAGGTTTCCTTTTTCTGTAAAATATACTATATTTATAGAGCTCTTGGATGACTTCAATTCTTAGGAAAATATCAGAACCAATAAATTCACAATCTTGTCCTTTTTATTACAGTTATGAAATTTAGGCCTCTTACATGGCAAAGTTCTCATCCTTACATCCTGGCAGACAGGTAAAAAGTGAATGTAAACTTTTTCTTCCTGACTCGTGTTTCAAACCTAAAAAAAATGTTAAAAAAACAGTAATAGAGCTTATTTTGTCTTAGAGGGGAGAGAAAGATAGTTGATGGAAAATAACTACTTTTTGTTTGTTTGTTTACCATTACTTAATGATACTGTGGCTTCAGGAATAAATACAGTATGAAATGTTTAGAAAAATATAAGGACTTTGAAGGCTGTAGGATGAGGGCCCCATTCTGCTTTTTTACTCTTAATTTTCAGTGATGCTATTTTTGGATCTTGGTACTGTAGTCACTCAGGTGTGCCCTGTGCTTTTCTTCCTTTATGTTTTTTTCTTTTTTTTTGCTGTCAGCCTGGAATACCCTTTCTCCATCTGCTAGAATCCAAGCCAGACTAAAAAAAAAGACCCAGATCAAAGCTTATCTTCTCCCATGAAGGGTTTTTCTGGACATGTCCTCTATTTTTACTCAACCCTAGGTGGATGTCATTTCCCATTTCTGATCTCTTGCTTATGCAGTGTGTTTCCTGGAAAGACTAAGAGAGATAGTCATGTGTCGCTTCTTTTTCTCTGGTAGATGGTAAACTCTGCTCTCTTATTTTTATATTTTCTTTACTTTGATATGTGTACTTTAATTTTAAATTTAATTTTAATTTACTTTAATATGTGTCCTTTAATATGTGTAGTGTGAATTACTGGATGTGATGAATCATTGAAATGTGAAGAGAGGTACAAGAATTCTGACATTCATTTTGGTCATATAAAATTGGGTATTATTTTCCTAGGATGGAAGATTTGACAAACCCAGAAGATATTCGAACAAATATCAAGTGTGATCGGAAGGTGTCTCTTTATGGTTATTTAAGAGGAGCGCACTTGAAAAACAAAAGCCAAGTTCACATACCAGGTTTCCTTTTTCTGTAAAATATACTATATTTATAGAGCTCTTGGATGACTTCAATTCTTAGGAAAATTGGGAAATGGAAAAACAAGATAAAGCCATCTTGCTATGGATTTAAGAGTAACTCAGTTTTGCATCAGCCACCAGATGTGTTGAGTTGAACAAATTTCCTCTACTCTGATGGTGTTGGAGAGGCACAGTGCTAGTGTCAGACCATGCCCTTGTTGTGGTTGAAGACTTCTATCTGTGGGTCTTTTCTGCCGCCAGTTACTTGTCTGCTGAAGCCATCTTTCTGTGTCTATCTTCCAGGTGTAGGAGATTTTGCTGTGAGTGACGTCAGTTTCCTCCCAGACCCCTGTGCGCTTCCTGAACAACAAAAGAAGCGCTGTTTAAATGAGAAGGAGAAGTTGGTGTACGCACCTCTCTCTGGAGTTGGTGGTGTGTTGTATGACAAAGATGCTGTCTATGTAGACCTTGGGGGCAGCCATGGCTTCCAGGAATCGGTGAGAGGAAAGTCACGGGAAGTAATGTAGTCAGCTTGCATTTACTGAAACTTCTCATCTTTATTCATATGCATGATAAAGGCCACAGTGAATGCTACAAACGTTCAGAATACGTAATTGCAGCAAGCAGAAAGTGAAGGTTATGTCCGCCATGTCTCCCTGCTGCCAAGACACACTGGGGATCCCATGTCTCCCAGTGTGAGCTTTGGAAGCAGTTTGGTGCCTCTGCTTCCCATTTCTCGTATAAGATCTCTTTGGTCATTCTTTTTTTTTCTCTCTCTCTAAGCATGTGTATATTTCCTTAGATTATATTCTAGATTATTATATGATGTATGATGCACATACATAGTATACACGTATACTATGTATATGATATCATATATATAGTATTTGTGTGTGAGAGAGAGACAGATAGAAATAGTATTTGTTATATGGGCTCCAACTGCACATGCTTTTGCAACTTTTTTGCAACGGCACCTAACAATATATGAATCTATTTTTCCCCGTTAGTATTTGTAGAATTATTTCAGCCTTTTCATAGCCATGTAGTATTTCACTGTATAGGTGAACTTTATTTACTGAACCAATTTTTGGAGGACTATGGGGCTCAGTCCTAGTGTCCCCTGGTTTGAGCAGTGTTGTAGTGAGCACCCTCACACACGCAGCTTTGTTCAATGGGAGGATCTTTTTATGTGGTAACTTCCATAAAGTGCAGTTTTTATATCAGAAGATAACATGTTAAAAAAAAAACAGACTCCAGATTTTTATCTTCTTGACTTAAATTTTTCTGTAAATGCCTCCTGTAGCATTGACAACACAGTATTTAGGTTATCCAATTATATATTCCATGAGCTTTGGAAGAGTTTAATGAGGACAGAGATCAATTTTAGGCTTTGTTGTAGGAATTCTTTTTTTAGGGGCAGTGAGAAAGGTTCTCAAGTACTATGTTTAAGGTAATATTGAGAAACTGATTGAAGCCAGTGTGTTTTTCTTCAGAATCCTTAAGCATTTCTCATTTTCCCTTTCTTGGTGGTCTTGACAGGAGGAGGTGAGACCCACCCATGAACTGGTCCAGAGTCTCATTGCCACCCATTCCACTATTGAGGCCATGGCTTCCAGGAATCGGTGAGAGGAAAGTCACGGGAAGTAATGTAGTCAGCTTGCATTTACTGAAACTTCTCATCTTTATTCATATGCATGATAAAGGCCACAGTGAATGCTACAAACGTTCAGAATACGTAATTGCAGCAAGCAGAAAGTGAAGGTTATGTCCGCCATGTCTCCCTGCTGCCAAGACACACTGGGGATCCCATGTCTCCCAGTGTGAGCTTTGGAAGCAGTTTGGTGCCTCTGCTTCCCATTTCTCGTATAAGATCTCTTTGGTCATTCTTTTTTTTTCTCTCTCTCTAAGCATGTGTATATTTCCTTAGATTATATTCTAGATTATTATATGATGTATGATGCACATACATAGTATACACGTATACTATGTATATGATATCATATATATAGTATTTGTGTGTGAGAGAGAGACAGATAGAAATAGTATTTGTTATATGGGCTCCAACTGCACATGCTTTTGCAACTTTTTTGCAACGGCACCTAACAATATATGAATCTATTTTTCCCCGTTAGTATTTGTAGAATTATTTCAGCCTTTTCATAGCCATGTAGTATTTCACTGTATAGGTGAACTTTATTTACTGAACCAATTTTTGGAGGACTATGGGGCTCAGTCCTAGTGTCCCCTGGTTTGAGCAGTGTTGTAGTGAGCACCCTCACACACGCAGCTTTGTTCAATGGGAGGATCTTTTTATGTGGTAACTTCCATAAAGTGCAGTTTTTATATCAGAAGATAACATGTTAAAAAAAAAACAGACTCCAGATTTTTATCTTCTTGACTTAAATTTTTCTGTAAATGCCTCCTGTAGCATTGACAACACAGTATTTAGGTTATCCAATTATATATTCCATGAGCTTTGGAAGAGTTTAATGAGGACAGAGATCAATTTTAGGCTTTGTTGTAGGAATTCTTTTTTTAGGGGCAGTGAGAAAGGTTCTCAAGTACTATGTTTAAGGTAATATTGAGAAACTGATTGAAGCCAGTGTGTTTTTCTTCAGAATCCTTAAGCATTTCTCATTTTCCCTTTCTTGGTGGTCTTGACAGGAGGAGGTGAGACCCACCCATGAACTGGTCCAGAGTCTCATTGCCACCCATTCCACTATTGATGCCAAGATGGCCTCAAGTCGAGTGACACTGTTTTCTGATTCCAAACCACTGGGGTCAGAAGATATAGACAATCAAGGGTAAGTGTGCTGTTTTTCTATCCTTAACCAGAAAAAAGTTTTCTTACATAAGATTTTATCATACATCATTCTGTCTTCATAAAACAATTTGTTGGGATTCATTCCTGGTGGTTTCATTGTGCTTTGCTTTGTATATGCTTCTGTTTCTGAGGTTTTAACAGGCTCAGAATACTTCTCAAACATTACAAAGCCTTTTCCATAGGTTGCTTTTATTTCTTAGTAGTCCTGATTATTTTAATGGAAAAAATAACAAGCAGAATCAGGGGGCTTGTTCAAGTCTTTGTCCAGAAGCCGCATGCTTTGTCTCTGAAATTTTTATTTAGATTATGTTGTAATGTCTCCTATGGATTAACTCCCACTACTATCTGGTTTATGTGAATTATTTTCAGTTGGGATTAGGAATTTATGTACCTATCGTAGTGGGTATTTTGGTTTAATATAAATATTAATGATTTATGATTTCTAATAAAAATTAGTCTGAAAATGATTGAGATTATCTAGTTTATAAATTATTATAAATATACAAAAGCAGGGGAAAATTTTTAGAAAAAAAGTTGTCTGCTACTCTCTAACAGATGGTATATCATGGTAATTAAGTTCAGTAGGTCTGCCAGTTTGGGGAAATCAATTAATTTCCTAATATTTCATAGAAGTTGTGATGGTTAAACATAGTAGTGACCATCCACTACTTAGCATAGTGCCTGACAAATAAGAAGTATCACTAAAATATCCCTGTGATTATGATCATTATTATTAGCTGTTCTCATTTTCTTAGTCATTCAACAGACTCAGATTTTTCTTTGACTTAAATTTTTCTGTAAATGCCTCCTGTAGCATTGACAACACAGTATTTAGGTTATCCAATTATATATTCCATGAGCTTTGGAAGAGTTTAATGAGGACAGAGATCAATTTTAGGCTTTGTTGTAGGAATTCTTTTTTTAGGGGCAGTGAGAAAGGTTCTCAAGTACTATGTTTAAGGTAATATTGAGAAACTGATTGAAGCCAGTGTGTTTTTCTTCAGAATCCTTAAGCATTTCTCATTTTCCCTTTCTTGGTGGTCTTGACAGGAGGAGGTGAGACCCACCCATGAACTGGTCCAGAGTCTCATTGCCACCCATTCCACTATTGATGCCAAGATGGCCTCAAGTCGAGTGACACTGTTTTCTGATTCCAAACCACTGGGGTCAGAAGATATAGACAATCAAGGGTAAGTGTGCTGTTTTTCTATCCTTAACCAGAAAAAAGTTTTCTTACATAAGATTTTATCATACATCATTCTGTCTTCATAAAACAATTTGTTGGGATTCATTCCTGGTGGTTTCATTGTGCTTTGCTTTGTATATGCTTCTGTTTCTGAGGTTTTAACAGGCTCAGAATACTTCTCAAACATTACAAAGCCTTTTCCATAGGTTGCTTTTATTTCTTAGTAGTCCTGATTATTTTAATGGAAAAAATAACAAGCAGAATCAGGGGGCTTGTTCAAGTCTTTGTCCAGAAGCCGCATGCTTTGTCTCTGAAATTTTTATTTAGATTATGTTGTAATGTCTCCTATGGATTAACTCCCACTACTATCTGGTTTATGTGAATTATTTTCAGTTGGGATTAGGAATTTATGTACCTATCGTAGTGGGTATTTTGGTTTAATATAAATATTAATGATTTATGATTTCTAATAAAAATTAGTCTGAAAATGATTGAGATTATCTAGTTTATAAATTATTATAAATATACAAAAGCAGGGGAAAATTTTTAGAAAAAAAGTTGTCTGCTACTCTCTAACAGATGGTATATCATGGTAATTAAGTTCAGTAGGTCTGCCAGTTTGGGGAAATCAATTAATTTCCTAATATTTCATAGAAGTTGTGATGGTTAAACATAGTAGTGACCATCCACTACTTAGCATAGTGCCTGACAAATAAGAAGTATCACTAAAATATCCCTGTGATTATGATCATTATTATTAGCTGTTCTCATTTTCTTTTTTTTTAATTTTGGCCTCTTTTGTTGGTTTTTTATTTGTTTGTTTTCATCCATCTTTATTCTTTGGCCTGTGTGGGCCTCCCATTGCAGTGGCCTGTCTTGTTGCAGAGCACCGGCTCTAGGCGCATGCACTCAAGAGCACTGGCTTGTAGCTGGACACACCGACCCAGCCGTTCTATGGCATATGGGATCTTCCTGGGCCAGGGATCGAACTGGTGCCCCTTGCACTGTAAGGTGGACTCTCTACCCACTGGACCACCAGGAAAACTCCTGTTTTCATTTTTGAGCATTCCTCTAATCATTCTTGTGTATATGGATACTCTAACATAGTTACAGTTACAATACGTGTAAAATTTTATATCTAAGGATTTGATTTTTCTGTACATTCTCTTTGTGCAGTCATCATTTTATTATTGATGTGTTCTAACGTACTCTCTTTTACTACAATTTTTAATGTTTTTCTAATTGATTTTTTTCATAGTTTTATATAATGCTGCTATATTAAATAGCTTGATAGTTTTTTTCTTTTTTTTTTTTGGTGGGGGACGGGTTGGGGAGGGAGGGGGGCGGGCGGGCCACTTCTATTGGTGTTTCATTTATCTGTTTTCATCCATCTTTGCTCTTTGGCCTGTGTGGGCCTCCCATTGCAGTGGCCTCTGTTGTCGCAGAGTGCCGGCTCTGGGCACATGCGCTCCAGAGCTCCGGCTCGGTAGTTGGACACATCAGTCCAGCCACTCCGCAGCACGTGGGATCTTCCCAGGCCAGGGATCAAACTGGCGCCCCTTGCACTACAAGGCGGTGTCCTTACCCACTGGACAACCAGGGAAGCCCACTTGTTAGTTTTTTATTTCTTCCCATACTTTTGGCACCTTGATTACTTTTTTTTTTTTTTTTTAAGGATTTTTTTCTTTTTTTTTAGATTTTGACTGCTTTTATTGTTTTTTAATTTATTTATTTTCATCCTTTGACCTATGTGGGCCTCCCATTGCAGTGGCCTCTGTTGTCGCAGAGTGCCGGCTCTGGGCACATGCGCTCCAGAGCTCCGGCTCGGTAGTTGGACACATCAGTCCAGCCACTCCGCAGCACGTGGGATCTTCCCAGGCCAGGGATCAAACTGGCGCCCCTTGCACTACAAGGCGGTGTCCTTACCCACTGGACAACCAGGGAAGCCCACTTGTTAGTTTTTTATTTCTTCCCATACTTTTGGCACCTTGATTACTTTTTTTTTTTTTTTTTAAGGATTTTTTTCTTTTTTTTTAGATTTTGACTGCTTTTATTGTTTTTTAATTTATTTATTTTCATCCTTTGACCTATGTGGGCCTCCCATTGCAGTGGCATCTCCTATTGAAGAGCACCAGCTCTGGGCACATTTGCTCCAGTGCATTGGCTCATGATTAGGCACACCAGTCCAGCCGCTCCATGGCACATGGGATCTTCCCGGGCCAGGGATAGAACTGGTGCCTCTTGCATTGTAAGGCAGACAGACTCCTTACCCACTGGACCACCAGAGAAACCTGGCACCTTGATTCTTTATCAGTTATTGTGCTGGTGATTTCAAAATGTCTGTATCCATAATATATTATTACTTCTGTGTTTGTTAGCTGGCATTCTTAAACGAAGAGCTTTCACTCTTTTATTTTAGTGTCACTGTTGACAAGTGGAATTTTAAAAGGGAATTCCCTGGTTGTCCAGTGATTAGAACTTGGTGCTTTAACTGCTTGGGGCCTGGGTTCGGTCCCTGGTTGGGGAACTAAGATCCCTCAAGCTGTGTGTGTAGCCAATTTTTTTTACTTGTTCTTATGCCATTACTATCATTATTCTTTGTAATACCTTTATCGTCCCTTCAGTCTGTCTTCTCTGTCCTTTTGGCATGCCCCTGTTAGTGCTTGAGCACTTCTTATTTTCTAACATAGGATGTTTGTGGCTTGCTTTGTACTTTACCTGCCTTGAACCTGGAGTCAGTTATTTATTTCTCTAAGGATCATCTGTTTTAAGCTTGGAAATAATGGATCTTCTAAAAGATCTATTAAGGACGCACTTCCCTTTTGAGCTATTTCTTTCTAAAATTAGACTTTTTTTTCTTTTATAAAAGTACTATATTTTCTCTGTAAGTTCTTTTGAAGAATAGTATTGGGGAAATATGCATAAGTTTACATATTAACATATTTATCCAGTATTTATCAAATCATTCCTTTATATGCTGTCATTTAAAACCATTTCTTGATGTTATTTTCTGTTTATTTTCATATTTATTGACTTGCCATCATTGGATTGGCTGATTATTGTACAAATAGAATTATTTTGCATTTTGTTTTTAATGTAGGTGGTGGATGCCAAAGGAGGAAAAGCAGGTGGATTTGAAAACTGGTCGAGTGCGTCGGAAAGCCATTTTTAGGGATGAAGAAGATGAGTCTGGAGATAGTGATGATGAAGATGATGAAGAAATGTCTGCAGGTGATAAACTGGAAAATAGCTCTAGTGATGATGAAGCAGGAGAGAGGGAAGATGCTGAAATGACTGGTCAACAGTATGTGTCTGTTAGAGGTATCAAACGGCAAAAA
The DNA here is from genome assembly GCA_022376925.1 of Tragulus kanchil. NCBI lineage: Eukaryota > Metazoa > Chordata > Mammalia > Artiodactyla > Tragulidae > Tragulus > Tragulus kanchil. The sequence goes on along the minus strand of JAIOJX010000005.1, from coordinate 93,843,724 downwards.
CTTGAGATGGAAGAAGACTCTGAGGTGGATTTGCCAGCATTTGCTGACAGTGATGATGACCTTGAGAGGAGCTCAGGGGAAGAAGAGGCAGAGGAAGCTGATGAAAGCAGTGAAGAAGAGGATTCCCCACTGGGTGGGGAAGAGAGGGATATTTTAGAATCTACGGCTGTTAGAAAAGATGGTAAGCGAAGAGTGTTACAGAGTGATAATTTGAGGGATAATTTGAATGTGGAGAAGGCTTCGGCAAGGAAAAAAGCAACCCTCACCACTTCAGATTCTGGTCATTGCACAGCTGAAGAGGCATTTGCATCTGAAGATGAATCGAAGAAAACCAATTTTTTACTTGTTCTTATGCCATTACTATCATTATTCTTTGTAATACCTTTATCGTCCCTTCAGTCTGTCTTCTCTGTCCTTTTGGCATGCCCCTGTTAGTGCTTGAGCACTTCTTATTTTCTAACATAGGATGTTTGTGGCTTGCTTTGTACTTTACCTGCCTTGAACCTGGAGTCAGTTATTTATTTCTCTAAGGATCATCTGTTTTAAGCTTGGAAATAATGGATCTTCTAAAAGATCTATTAAGGACGCACTTCCCTTTTGAGCTATTTCTTTCTAAAATTAGACTTTTTTTTCTTTTATAAAAGTACTATATTTTCTCTGTAAGTTCTTTTGAAGAATAGTATTGGGGAAATATGCATAAGTTTACATATTAACATATTTATCCAGTATTTATCAAATCATTCCTTTATATGCTGTCATTTAAAACCATTTCTTGATGTTATTTTCTGTTTATTTTCATATTTATTGACTTGCCATCATTGGATTGGCTGATTATTGTACAAATAGAATTATTTTGCATTTTGTTTTTAATGTAGGTGGTGGATGCCAAAGGAGGAAAAGCAGGTGGATTTGAAAACTGGTCGAGTGCGTCGGAAAGCCATTTTTAGGGATGAAGAAGATGAGTCTGGAGATAGTGATGATGAAGATGATGAAGAAATGTCTGCAGGTGATAAACTGGAAAATAGCTCTAGTGATGATGAAGCAGGAGAGAGGGAAGATGCTGAAATGACTGGTCAACAGTATGTGTCTGTTAGAGGTATCAAACGGCAAAAACTTGAGATGGAAGAAGACTCTGAGGTGGATTTGCCAGCATTTGCTGACAGTGATGATGACCTTGAGAGGAGCTCAGGGGAAGAAGAGGCAGAGGAAGCTGATGAAAGCAGTGAAGAAGAGGATTCCACTGCTGGGGAAGAGAGGGATATTTTAGAATCTACGGCTGTTAGAAAAGATGGTAAGCGAAGAGTGTTACAGAGTGATAATTTGAGGGATAATTTGAATGTGGAGAAGGCTTCGGCAAGGAAAAAAGCAACCCTCACCACTTCAGATTCTGGTCATTGCACAGCTGAAGAGGCATTTGCATCTGAAGATGAATCGGAAGAAAACTCCTCTGTCAGTACAGAGGAGGAGGATTCAGGAAATGAAGAGGCTATTGGGAAAAAGTCTCTAAAAGGTTCTCAGGTGGTCAATAGTCAGAAACTGGGGTCAGAGAACTTAATTGATGAGACCAGTGATATAGAAGACTTACTCAAAGAGGAAGAAGATTATAAGGAAGAAAGGAATAAATATTCCACAGAAACTTCAGGTATGCTTACATTTATTTAACTGCCTTTGTAAACTTGGCACTGAACGTGTTCTCCAGACTGTCTACATTTGGGTTTCTACTGTTACGTGATTTTGGTAACTGTTCAAATATTATAAAAGGATTTCAGGATAAATCAGCAATGAGCTTGCAGCAGAGCGGGCAGCTAAACAGACTTAACTTGATGTCTGTGTTGTCCTTTCAGGTGCCCTCAAATGGAAGGAAGACCTTTCCAGGAAGGCAGCTGAGGCATTTCTGAGGCAGCAGCAAACAACTCCAAACCTTCGAAAGCTTATTTATGGGACAGGTAAAAGAACTCATTTTACTTTCGTAGACTGTTTTCTGAAAGGGAGATGAGATTGGTTAGAGGATCTTGGTCATACTTTTGACATCCGTAAGATATTCCTGGCTGTCATGTTTTATGTTTGACAGATGTTTTTAATCATCAGCTCATGAAGACGGTCAGTCAGTAATATAAAGTTTGATTTATTTTAGTTTAAATATGTCATTGTAGCACATGTAGAAGATTCAAATTGTCTGTTAGAGGTATCAAACGGCAAAAACTTGAGATGGAAGAAGACTCTGAGGTGGATTTGCCAGCATTTGCTGACAGTGATGATGACCTTGAGAGGAGCTCAGGGGAAGAAGAGGCAGAGGAAGCTGATGAAAGCAGTGAAGAAGAGGATTCCACTGCTGGGGAAGAGAGGGATATTTTAGAATCTACGGCTGTTAGAAAAGATGGTAAGCGAAGAGTGTTACAGAGTGATAATTTGAGGGATAATTTGAATGTGGAGAAGGCTTCGGCAAGGAAAAAAGCAACCCTCACCACTTCAGATTCTGGTCATTGCACAGCTGAAGAGGCATTTGCATCTGAAGATGAATCGGAAGAAAACTCCTCTGTCAGTACAGAGGAGGAGGATTCAGGAAATGAAGAGGCTATTGGGAAAAAGTCTCTAAAAGGTTCTCAGGTGGTCAATAGTCAGAAACTGGGGTCAGAGAACTTAATTGATGAGACCAGTGATATAGAAGACTTACTCAAAGAGGAAGAAGATTATAAGGAAGAAAGGAATAAATATTCCACAGAAACTTCAGGTATGCTTACATTTATTTAACTGCCTTTGTAAACTTGGCACTGAACGTGTTCTCCAGACTGTCTACATTTGGGTTTCTACTGTTACGTGATTTTGGTAACTGTTCAAATATTATAAAAGGATTTCAGGATAAATCAGCAATGAGCTTGCAGCAGAGCGGGCAGCTAAACAGACTTAACTTGATGTCTGTGTTGTCCTTTCAGGTGCCCTCAAATGGAAGGAAGACCTTTCCAGGAAGGCAGCTGAGGCATTTCTGAGGCAGCAGCAAACAACTCCAAACCTTCGAAAGCTTATTTATGGGACAGGTAAAAGAACTCATTTTACTTTCGTAGACTGTTTTCTGAAAGGGAGATGAGATTGGTTAGAGGATCTTGGTCATACTTTTGACATCCGTAAGATATTCCTGGCTGTCATGTTTTATGTTTGACAGATGTTTTTAATCATCAGCTCATGAAGACGGTCAGTCAGTAATATAAAGTAGATTTATGGATTTGTCACAAAAGAAAAGTTTTGGTAAGAATACTTTCCATTATGTCATTGTAGCACATGTAGAAGATTCTTCATGAGAATTTTTTTGTAGAATTTCATATCAGAAAAAATTCTGCCTATAAAGGTGTTTTTTCCTCTCTGAATGAATGCTCTGTGTTAACTCATTCTTTTTCCTTTTCTCCTTCTCTGATTTTACGTTTTGTTAGATTTGTCTATATGTTCTTTTTTGGGAAGAACTTAACTCAGTAATGTAAAATTTAAATGAAGTGATGAACCTGGTATTGCAGTCCCTAGTTACTATATGATTAGAAAAAGACCAAGGAGTGTATGTGAGCTAGGAACTTTGAATCAGGTTGGTGTTTAATAATTTCTGTTCAGATTTTATCTGAGTGGTCTTGGTGATTAGAGACTCAACATTCCTCATTATGATAATTGAAAGCTCTGTCTTTAAATGTCCCCTCCCTCCCACTGCCTCTAGTATTCTCCCTCCAAACATGCTGAGCAGAGGTTTCCAATGGCCTTTCTGTGTCTGTGGATGATGTGCTTAGGGGCATCACCATACCTACTCCTGCAAAGAGGGACCCACAGTTCTGGGTCCTTAGTGGGTGGATTTGTTCTCACTTTTCTATCATGGTGATTTCTTTTCGTTTTTTTTCTTTAATGGTGATTTCTTTAGTGACAGAGAATCATGAAGAGGAAGATGGGGATAACAGGGAAGAGCTTGGAGGTTTGTTTCGTGTCAGCCAGCCTGCCAGCGAGTGTAAGCACAAGGCTGACTCTTTGGACTGCTCCAGATTTCATGTGGAGGCACCCCATGATTGGGATTTAGAGGAGGTAAGGCTGAATATGAATAACATATTTGACTTTTGAGAGAATTAGGGAATGGTTCTAAACGATTATATGAATTCATAATTTCCTACCTGTTATTAACTGTTTATTTTTGTAACATAACAGGACATTTCTGCAGATATTGGAGCGTTTCATGCGTCCTAAGCAATAATATGTTCTAAGTTTAGTCAGACCTTCTATATGTGTTATGGAAAAAAGGGGAATGGTTAACTCTGAATGTAAATAGTATTGTTAATCTTTATTTTGAAGCGTTTAACATAGGTTTTCATACATTTGAGATATTTTGTGTTTTATATCTAGGAGATATGTAGTATCTTTGAGTTAACAGTTATAATTTCTACTGTTTGTAAGGGAACAGATCTGTAACATACTTGTAGATTTTTTTACCCTCACTTATCACTCTCTAGTCATAGAATTCTCAGACTTTTAAGGTTTAATCCCATCTTAGACCACTTCGCCTGCTCTTTTCTCTTCTGGAATGTTCTTCTGATCTTTCAAAGACTGGCTTCTTTCAGTTATTCAGTTTAGTTGAAATGTCACTCCTCAGGGAGGGCCAACCACTGTCATCTGTTTCAATTCACTGGGTAACCCTTGTGTACTTTAGGAGATTTTATATAATCTTTTGGGGGCGGGGGGGAGCAAAATTTAACACAAATTAGAGAAAACCAGATAAAAGTAATTGTTAAACCTCATGGCTGACTAGGTGAGGGCCACTGTAACCACCATGTGTCTGTCCCAGTCAGAGTGCCCCTCTTCCCTGTAGAAGAGCGGTGATAAGATGATCTGTTAGACACTGTCTTATGTTACTGCTTGTGACTATTAAGCACTTAAAATGTGGCTAATGAGAGAGAAGAACTAAAATTTTAATTTTGCTTGTTTTATTCTTTTTTTTTTTTTTTAAGCATTTATTTTATTTATTTATCTTTTGGGGGGTGAGGTGAGGAGGGAGGGGGATGGACGGGCCACTTCTATTGGTCTTTCATTTATCTATTTTCATCCGTCTTTGTTCTTTGGCTCCTGTGGGCCTCCCATCACGGTGGCCTCTCTTGTTGCAGAGCACCGGCTCTGGGCGCATGCGCCCCAGAGCTCTGGCTCGGTAATTGGACACATCAGTCCAGCCGCTCCGCGGCACGTGGGATCTTCCCAGGCCAGGGATTGAACTGGTGCCCCTTGCACTGCAAGGCGGTGTCCTTACCCACTGGACCACCGGGGGAAGCCCTGTTTAGTCGGTGTCCTTGACCGTTCCAGATATTGGAGCGTTTCATGCGTAGCTAATATGTTCTAAGTTTAGTCAGACCTTCTATATGTGTTATGGAAAAAAGGGGAATGGTTAACTCTGAATGTAAATAGTATTGTTAATCTTTATTTTGAAGCGTTTAACATAGGTTTTCATACATTTGAGATATTTTGTGTTTTATATCTAGGAGATATGTAGTATCTTTGAGTTAACAGTTATAATTTCTACTGTTTGTAAGGGAACAGATCTGTAACATACTTGTAGATTTTTTTACCCTCACTTATCACTCTCTAGTCATAGAATTCTCAGACTTTTAAGGTTTAATCCCATCTTAGACCACTTCGCCTGCTCTTTTCTCTTCTGGAATGTTCTTCTGATCTTTCAAAGACTGGCTTCTTTCAGTTATTCAGTTTAGTTGAAATGTCACTCCTCAGGGAGGGCCAACCACTGTCATCTGTTTCAATTCACTGGGTAACCCTTGTGTACTTTAGGAGATTTTATATAATCTTTTGGGGGCGGGGGGGAGCAAAATTTAACACAAATTAGAGAAAACCAGATAAAAGTAATTGTTAAACCTCATGGCTGACTAGGTGAGGGCCACTGTAACCACCATGTGTCTGTCCCAGTCAGAGTGCCCCTCTTCCCTGTAGAAGAGCGGTGATAAGATGATCTGTTAGACACTGTCTTATGTTACTGCTTGTGACTATTAAGCACTTAAAATGTGGCTAATGAGAGAGAAGAACTAAAATTTTAATTTTGCTTGTTTTATTCTTTTTTTTTTTTTTTAAGCATTTATTTTATTTATTTATCTTTTGGGGGGTGAGGTGAGGAGGGAGGGGGATGGACGGGCCACTTCTATTGGTCTTTCATTTATCTATTTTCATCCGTCTTTGTTCTTTGGCTCCTGTGGGCCTCCCATCACGGTGGCCTCTCTTGTTGCAGAGCACCGGCTCTGGGCGCATGCGCCCCAGAGCTCTGGCTCGGTAATTGGACACATCAGTCCAGCCGCTCCGCGGCACGTGGGATCTTCCCAGGCCAGGGATTGAACTGGTGCCCCTTGCACTGCAAGGCGGTGTCCTTACCCACTGGACCACCGGGGGAAGCCCTGTTTAGTCTTAATTAGAATTCAAATAACCATATATTGTAGCTGCCTTCTGGACAACACATCCAGATGTGTTTTTGTTGTTTGTTTGGTATCATAATCTAAGAAACCATTGCCACACCCAGAATCATGATTTATCCCTATGGTTTTGTGTAAGAGTTTTATAGTTCAGCTTTTCCATTTAGGTCTTTGACACATTTTGAATTAATTTTTGTATTTGGTGTGAGATGAGTCCAACTTCATTCTTTTGAATGTGGATATCCAGTTGTCCCAACACCATTTGTTAAAAAGTCTGTTCTCTCCTCCATTGATTTGTCTTAACACCCTGGGTGAAAGTCATATGTTGATTTGTGGATTCTTAATTATATTTCATTGTTGATCTATGCAGTTATCCTGTGCTTGGTGTTTGTTGTTCAGTTGGTAGACCATGTCCGCCTCTTTATGACTCCATGGACTGCAGCACACCAGGCTTCCTTGTTCTTCACGATTTCCCACAGTTTGCTCAAACTCATGTCCATCAAGTCATTGATGCCATCCTTCCTGCCTTCAATCTTTCCCAGCATCAGGGACTTTTCCAGTTAGTTTGCTTTTTGTATCGGATGGCCAAGTATTGGAGCTTCAGCTTCAGCATCATCCTTCCAATGTATACTCAGGGTTGATTTCATTCAGGATTTCATAGTTTAATTTCCTTGCAGTCCAAAGGACTCTTAAGAGTCTTCTCCAGCACCACAGTTCAAAGGCTTCAGTTCTTTGGCACTTAGCCTTTTTTATTGTTAAGCTATCACATCTGTATATGACTACTGGAAAAACCATAGCTTTGATTATATGGATCTTTGTATGTAAAGTGATGTCTCTGCTTTTTGATATGCTGTCTAGGTTTGTCATAGCTTTTCTTCCAAGGAGCAAGTGTCTTTTTATTTCATGGCTGAAGTTACCATCCACAGTGATTTTGTGCAGTCGGTCAACTGTGGCCAACTCTTTGTGGCCCCATGACTGCCCGGCTCCTCTGTCCATGGAATTTTACTAGAGTGGGTTGCCATTTTCTTTGCCAACATTGATTTGGGAGCCCAAGAAAATAAAGTCTGTCACTGTTTCCACTGTTTCCTGATCTCTTTGCTATCAAGTGATGAGACCGGTTTCCCTGATCTATATTTTTTGTTTTTTGGGTTTTTTAAAATTTTGCCTTATGTTTTAATTGATTTTTTATTAATTTATTTTTCATCCATCTTCACTCTTCGGCCTATGTGGGCCTCCCATTCCATTAGCCTCTCTGGGTGCATGTGCTCCAGAGCGCTGACTTATAATTGGACACACTGCCCAGCTCTGTTCCATAGCACGTGGGATCTTCCCAGGCTGGGGATTGAACCAGTACCCCTTTCATTGCAAGGCGAACTCTTTACCCACTGGACCACTAGGGAAGCCTGAGCTTCGTTTTTTAAGTATTGAGTTTACTCTCAGCTTTTCACTTTCTTCTTTCACCTTTGTCAAGAGGCTCTTTAATTCCTCTTCATTTTCTGCCATAGGGGTGGTGTCTTCTGCATGTCTGAGGACGTTGATATTTCTCCCTGCAATCTTGACTCCATGTTGTGCTTCATCCAGCCTTACATTTCACATGATGTACTCTGCATATACATTAAATAAGCAGGATGACAATATATAACCTTGACGTACTCCTTTCCCAATTTGGAACCAGTCCATTGTTCCATTTCTAGTTCTGACTGTTGCTTCTTTATTTTTTTGTTTTGTTTTGTTTTTTTTTAAACATGCATTCATTACAATTCTTCAGTCACTCTTTTTTTTTTTTTTAAAAGATTTATTTATTTATTTTATTTTGGGCGGGGGTCGGGTTGAGGAGGGAGGGGAGCGGGCGGGCCACTTCTGTTGATCTTTTCATTTCTCTATTTTCATCCATCTTTGTTCTTTGGCTCCTGTGGGCCTCCCATCGCGGTGGCGTCTGTCTCTGCAGAGCGCCGGCTCTGGGCGCATGCGCTCCAGAGCTCTGGCTTGGTAATTGGATGCATGGGTCCAGCCGCTCCATGGCATGTGGGATCTTCCCAGGCCAGGGATCGAACCGGCACCCCCTGCACTGCAAGGCGCTGTCCTTACCCACTGGACCACCAGGGGAAGCCCCTGACTGTTACTTCTTGACCTGCATACAGGTTTCACAGGAGGCAGGTAAAGTGGTCTGGTATTCCCATCTCTTTTCAATAGTTTGTTGTGATCCACACTGTCAAAGACTTTAGCATAGTCAATCAAGTGAAAGCAGATGTTTTTCTGGATTTATCTTGCTTTTTCCATGATCCAATGGATGTGGACAATTTAATCTCTGGTTCCTCTGCCTTTTCTAAAATTCGGCTTGTGGATCTGGAAGTTCTTGGTTCACATATTGTTAAAGCCCAGGTTGAAAAATTTTGAGTATTAATTTTGTCAGCATGTGAAATGAGTGCAATTATGCAGTAGTTTAAACATTGTTTGGCATTACCCTTCTGTGGGATTGGAATGAAAAGTGACCTTTTCTAGTCCTATGACCACTGCAGAGTTTTCCAGTTTTCTGGCATATCGAGTGCACAACTTTAACAGTATCATTTTAAACATTGTATCTTACTACTGTAGGCAAGAATCCCTTAGAAGAAATGGAGTAGCCCTCATAGTTAACAAAAAGTCCTAATACAGTACACAGAACTATACAGAAATACCCGGATAACCACAGTGGTGTGATTTACCTAGAGCCAGACATCATGTCTGAGGACGTTGATATTTCTCCCTGCAATCTTGACTCCATGTTGTGCTTCATCCAGCCTTACATTTCACATGATGTACTCTGCATATACATTAAATAAGCAGGATGACAATATATAACCTTGACGTACTCCTTTCCCAATTTGGAACCAGTCCATTGTTCCATTTCTAGTTCTGACTGTTGCTTCTTTATTTTTTTGTTTTGTTTTGTTTTTTTTTAAACATGCATTCATTACAATTCTTCAGTCACTCTTTTTTTTTTTTTTAAAAGATTTATTTATTTATTTTATTTTGGGCGGGGGTTGGGTTGGGAAGGGAGGGGAGCGCAGGGGCCACTTCTGTTGATCTTTTCATTTCTCTATTTTCATCCATCTTTGTTCTTTGGCTCCTGTGGGCCTCCCATCGCGGTGGCGTCTGTCTCTGCAGAGCGCCGGCTCTGGGCGCATGCGCTCCAGAGCTCTGGCTTGGTAATTGGATGCATGGGTCCAGCCGCTCCATGGCATGTGGGATCTTCCCAGGCCAGGGATCGAACCGGCACCCCCTGCACTGCAAGGCGCTGTCCTTACCCACTGGACCACCAGGGGAAGCCCCTGACTGTTACTTCTTGACCTGCATACAGGTTTCACAGGAGGCAGGTAAAGTGGTCTGGTATTCCCATCTCTTTTCAATAGTTTGTTGTGATCCACACTGTCAAAGACTTTAGCATAGTCAATCAAGTGAAAGCAGATGTTTTTCTGGATTTATCTTGCTTTTTCCATGATCCAATGGATGTGGACAATTTAATCTCTGGTTCCTCTGCCTTTTCTAAAATTCGGCTTGTGGATCTGGAAGTTCTTGGTTCACATATTGTTAAAGCCCAGGTTGAAAAATTTTGAGTATTAATTTTGTCAGCATGTGAAATGAGTGCAATTATGCAGTAGTTTAAACATTGTTTGGCATTACCCTTCTGTGGGATTGGAATGAAAAGTGACCTTTTCTAGTCCTATGACCACTGCAGAGTTTTCCAGTTTTCTGGCATATCGAGTGCACAACTTTAACAGTATCATTTTTAAACATTGTATCTTACTACTGTAGGCAAGAATCCCTTAGAAGAAATGGAGTAGCCCTCATAGTTAACAAAAAAGTCCTAATACAGTACACAGAACTATACAAAAAAGATCTTAATGACCCGGATAACCACAGTGGTGTGATTTTCACCTAGAGCCAGACATCTTAGAGTGTGAACTCAATTGGGTCTTAGGAAGCATCAGTACAAACAAAGTTGGTGGAGGTGATGGAATTCCAGTTGAGCTATTTCACATCATACTATCCCATTGTTGCACAGTAATTTTTGATATTAGTAAGTGTAAATCTCCCAAGTTTGTTATTTTTCAAGATTATTTTGTCTTTTCTTCATCCCTTGGGCTTTCTGTATTTTAGAATCAACTTTTGCATTTCTACAAAGAAACCAGCTTGAATTCTGATAAGAATTGCTTTGAATTTGTATTTTAGGTAATATCAGTATCAATACCTTAATAATACTGACTTCTAATATGTTAACATGAAGTGCCTTTCCTTTTATTTAGATACTCTCAATAATCTTTTGCAGTTATCAGAGTATCAGCTTTGTACTTTTGTTGGATTTATTCCTAGGATCCTTTTTTAAAAAAATTATTTATTTATTTATTTGGCTGCATTGGATATCTTATTCACAGCACATGGGATCTTCATTGTGGTGTGCAGACTCGAGTACAGGGTCCCAGTAATTGCAGCGCTGATAATTTTCCAGTGGATTCCTCATGGTTTTCTATATACAAGATCATACCACCTGTGAATAGAAATAGTTATTCTTTGTAAACTGGATTTCTTTTATTTAAATTTCTTGCTTAAGGGCCCTGACTAGACATCTAGTACAGTGTTGAATAGAAGTGGTAAGAGGAGACATCCTTTTGTTACTCCTGATTCAGAGGGAAAGTTCTTAGTATTAAGTATGATGTTAAAGTTCAGCTCAGTCACTCAATCGTGTCCGACTGTGCAACCCCATGAACTGTAGCACGCCAGGCTTCCCTGTCCTTCATCTCCTGGAGCTTGTTCAAACTCACCTCCATTACTCAGTGATGCCATCCAACCATCTTGTCTTCTGTTGTCCCCTTCTCCTTCTGTCTTCTGTTTTTCCCAGTATCAGGGTCTTTTCCAATGAGTTGTTTCTTCACATCAGGTGGCCAAAGAGACAACTCATTGGAGAAAACCAAAGAGTAATGTTAGCTGTGGGTTTTTTAATGGATGCCCTTTATCATATTAGTAAGTGTAAATCTCCCAAGTTTGTTATTTTTCAAGATTATTTTGTCTTTTCTTCATCCCTTGGGCTTTCTGTATTTTAGAATCAACTTTTGCATTTCTACAAAGAAACCAGCTTGAATTCTGATAAGAATTGCTTTGAATTTGTATTTTAGGTAATATCAGTATCAATACCTTAATAATACTGACTTCTAATATGTTAACATGAAGTGCCTTTCCTTTTATTTAGATACTCTCAATAATCTTTTGCAGTTATCAGAGTATCAGCTTTGTACTTTTGTTGGATTTATTCCTAGGATCCTTTTTTAAAAAAATTATTTATTTATTTATTTGGCTGCATTGGATATCTTATTCACAGCACATGGGATCTTCATTGTGGTGTGCAGACTCGAGAGTACAGGGTCCCAGTAATTGCAGCGCTGATAATTTTCCAGTGGATTCCTCATGGTTTTCTATATACAAGATCATACCACCTGTGAATAGAAATAGTTATTCTTTGTAAACTGGATTTCTTTTATTTAAATTTCTTGCTTAAGGGCCCTGACTAGACATCTAGTACAGTGTTGAATAGAAGTGGTAAGAGGAGACATCCTTTTGTTACTCCTGATTCAGAGGGAAAGTTCTTAGTATTAAGTATGATGTTAAAGTTCAGCTCAGTCACTCAATCGTGTCCGACTGTGCAACCCCATGAACTGTAGCACGCCAGGCTTCCCTGTCCTTCATCTCCTGGAGCTTGTTCAAACTCACCTCCATTACTCAGTGATGCCATCCAACCATCTTGTCTTCTGTTGTCCCCTTCTCCTTCTGTCTTCTGTTTTTCCCAGTATCAGGGTCTTTTCCAATGAGTTGTTTCTTCACATCAGGTGGCCAAAGAGACAACTCATTGGAGAAAACCAAAGAGTAATGTTAGCTGTGGGTTTTTTAATGGATGCCCTTTATCATATTTAGAAATTTCCCATCTAAGTTTGTTACTTCTTTTTTATTGTGGAGGGTCGGTCTTTGAAAATTTATTTGACCCCTGGTTTTCATAAGTCAGTTGTTAAGCTTCATGAGAGCAAGGATCTTCTTGAAACAGTTTGTCATTCAATGCCTGCAAAGCTTCTTGGCACAGAGTAAATATTCAGTAATAATTTAGTGAGTGATGGTAGGGAAAAGCAAATGAGCAGATTTGCTTTTGCATCCATTGTAGTCATACTAGCTTCAGGGCTACTGTTTCTTTTTTTTGGTGGGGACCACTCAAAGTGGCATGTGGGATCTTAGTTCCTTGACCAGGGATTGAACCCAGACCCCTTGCACTGGGAGAGCAGAATCTTGACCACTGAACTGCCAGGAAAGTCCCCCAAGGCTGCTCTTAGGGAGTGAGGGTATATATGAAAAGCATGAATCATGATCAAAATGTTATCATCTGAAGATTTCTATATCCTTTGAGCCATTGACAGTGAGTGACATGTGCTGTCTTAGGTCGGGTTCCCTAGGAGACACTCTGAAACACAGTTGTGTACAGGTTTTAGTCTGTATTTGAGAAGTGCTCCCAGCATCCACTGCGTGTGTATACTGGATGATCTGGCAGATCTGGAACTGGGAGCCTCAGTACTCTTTGCACTGATGTACTCATGTAAGACATTTTGTCTTTGCCAGAGTATTGGCTAGAGGGATTAGGTTTTCAAACAGTCTGAAGGATTAATGAATTAGTAAATGTCTGTTCACTTATGAAGTCACTTGGCAGACAGTATATCCCTATCCACTGGTTACTGCTATGATATTTGTGTTATCTCTGTTATTATACCATGTACCTCAAAGTTTGGAATGAAAATATCTGTAGAATGAAAATGAAATATCTATAGAAATATTTTGAAAAATATTGAAAGGCAAATTGTCACCTACTGTTTCTAAAAGCAGTTATTTATTGAATGACTGGAACCTGTCAACTGAGTGCTGACTTTTCTGTATAAGGTTATGAACAGCATCAGAGATTGCTTCGTGACCGGAAAATGGGAAGCGGATAAAGATGCAGCCAAGATCTTAGCAGAAGATGGTAAGTGAAGTGCTGTATTCTTCAGAGAAGACTGCTTCTCTGTATCTTATTTTCTTCCTTATCTTTAGTTGTCAAGTTGAAGATATTAGTCAATTGTGAAATACTTTGGGGAACTCGGATAGGAGTTCTGACAGGAGTAACATTCTAGTTCCTCCTTTCATGATGGTCTTATTTTCTCTGTCTGGTTAATTGATTTAGGAGGTTTGGATATTGAAGAAGTGATGGTAGGGAAAAGCAAATGAGCAGATTTGCTTTTGCATCCATTGTAGTCATACTAGCTTCAGGGCTACTGTTTCTTTTTTTTGGTGGGGACCACTCAAAGTGGCATGTGGGATCTTAGTTCCTTGACCAGGGATTGAACCCAGACCCCTTGCACTGGGAGAGCAGAATCTTGACCACTGAACTGCCAGGAAAGTCCCCCAAGGCTGCTCTTAGGGAGTGAGGGTATATATGAAAAGCATGAATCATGATCAAAATGTTATCATCTGAAGATTTCTATATCCTTTGAGCCATTGACAGTGAGTGACATGTGCTGTCTTAGGTCGGGTTCCCTAGGAGACACTCTGAAACACAGTTGTGTACAGGTTTTAGTCTGTATTTGAGAAGTGCTCCCAGCATCCACTGCGTGTGTATACTGGATGATCTGGCAGATCTGGAACTGGGAGCCTCAGTACTCTTTGCACTGATGTACTCATGTAAGACATTTTGTCTTTGCCAGAGTATTGGCTAGAGGGATTAGGTTTTCAAACAGTCTGAAGGATTAATGAATTAGTAAATGTCTGTTCACTTATGAAGTCACTTGGCAGACAGTATATCCCTATCCACTGGTTACTGCTATGATATTTGTGTTATCTCTGTTATTATACCATGTACCTCAAAGTTTGGAATGAAAATATCTGTAGAATGAAAATGAAATATCTATAGAAATATTTTGAAAAATATTGAAAGGCAAATTGTCACCTACTGTTTCTAAAAGCAGTTATTTATTGAATGACTGGAACCTGTCAACTGAGTGCTGACTTTTCTGTATAAGGTTATGAACAGCATCAGAGATTGCTTCGTGACCGGAAAATGGGAAGCGGATAAAGATGCAGCCAAGATCTTAGCAGAAGATGGTAAGTGAAGTGCTGTATTCTTCAGAGAAGACTGCTTCTCTGTATCTTATTTTCTTCCTTATCTTTAGTTGTCAAGTTGAAGATATTAGTCAATTGTGAAATACTTTGGGGAACTCGGATAGGAGTTCTGACAGGAGTAACATTCTAGTTCCTCCTTTCATGATGGTCTTATTTTCTCTGTCTGGTTAATTGATTTAGGAGGTTTGGATATTGAAGAAGAGTAGGCAGTTTACCATGAATTTTATCATGTGTTAGAAATAATCTTTCTTGTTTATGTGCTGTGATTAGATTTCAGTTAAGCATTTTTGGCAGGTATGCTTAACTATGTGAAGGCTTCCTAAGAAACATCTTCAGGTTCTTCTGTGATCATTGGTCAAATTTGGTGTTTGGGTTAGATTTGCAGTTTATCTGTTTTATTAGATTCATAACTTTTGGAATTGTTTTTCATTCTACTGTTTTTTTCATGATTACAAAATTACTAAGGTTTGACTTTTTTTCCTTTTACTTGTATTTGTTAGTTGTAGAATTAGAAAAGGAAATTTTGGTTTTGTTTTTAAGGAAAGAACTTTAAAAAAATTAAGGTGTAGATTAATGTCCAACTTAATATATTTTCACAATTGTATACACCTATATCCATCAGTCAGAATGAGAACATTTCTTTCACCCCCTAAATGTTTGTGCCTTTTTTTTTTTCAGGGGTGGGGGACAGGTTGGGGAGGGAGGGGTACGGGGGGGGGGGACACTTTTTATTGGTCTTTCATTTATCTATTGTCATCCATCTTTGTTCTTTGGCCCATGTGGGCTTCCCATCGCAGTGGCCTCTGTTGTCACAGAGCACCGGCTCTGGGTGCGCGCGTTCCAGAGCTCCGGCTCGGTAATTGGACACATCGGTCCAGCCACTCTGCGGCAAGTGGGATCTTCCCAGGCCAGGGATCGAACCGCGCCTTGCACTGCAAGGCGGTGCCCTTACACAGTGGACCACCAGGGAAGCCCTGTTTGTCAACTGAGTGCTGACTTTTCTGTATAAGGTTATGAACAGCATCAGAGATTGCTTCGTGACCGGAAAATGGGAAGCGGATAAAGATGCAGCCAAGATCTTAGCAGAAGATGGTAAGTGAAGTGCTGTATTCTTCAGAGAAGACTGCTTCTCTGTATCTTATTTTCTTCCTTATCTTTAGTTGTCAAGTTGAAGATATTAGTCAATTGTGAAATACTTTGGGGAACTCGGATAGGAGTTCTGACAGGAGTAACATTCTAGTTCCTCCTTTCATGATGGTCTTATTTTCTCTGTCTGGTTAATTGATTTAGGAGGTTTGGATATTGAAGAAGAGTAGGCAGTTTACCATGAATTTTATCATGTGTTAGAAATAATCTTTCTTGTTTATGTGCTGTGATTAGATTTCAGTTAAGCATTTTTGGCAGGTATGCTTAACTATGTGAAGGCTTCCTAAGAAACATCTTCAGGTTCTTCTGTGATCATTGGTCAAATTTGGTGTTTGGGTTAGATTTGCAGTTTATCTGTTTTATTAGATTCATAACTTTTGGAATTGTTTTTCATTCTACTGTTTTTTTCATGATTACAAAATTACTAAGGTTTGACTTTTTTTCCTTTTACTTGTATTTGTTAGTTGTAGAATTAGAAAAGGAAATTTTGGTTTTTTTTTTAAGGAAAGAACTTTAAAAAAATTAAGGTGTAGATTAATGTCCAACTTAATATATTTTCACAATTGTATACACCTATATCCATCAGTCAGAATGAGAACATTTCTTTCACCCCCTAAATGTTTGTGCCTTTTTTTTTTTCAGGGGTGGGGGACAGGTTGGGGAGGGAGGGGTACGGGTGGGTGGGACACTTTTTATTGGTCTTTCATTTATCTATTGTCATCCATCTTTGTTCTTTGGCCCATGTGGGCTTCCCATCGCAGTGGCCTCTGTTGTCACAGAGCACCGGCTCTGGGTGCGCGCGTTCCAGAGCTCCGGCTCGGTAATTGGACACATCGGTCCAGCCACTCTGCGGCAAGTGGGATCTTCCCAGGCCAGGGATCGAACCGGCGCCCCTTGCACTGCAAGGCGGTGCCCTTACACAGTGGACCACCAGGGAAGCCCTGTTTGTGCCTTTTGTAGTCAGCACCCAACCCCTACCCCAGGCAGCTATATTGGAATTTCTATCACCATACATTTGTTTTACCTGATCTCACACTTCATACAGATGTAGTCTGACAGTCTGTATTCTTTTTTTATTTTTAAAGCATTGGGAGATTTTTTTTTTTTAATTTTGGCCTCTTTTTATTGTTTATTTATTTATTTTTTAAATATTTATTTATTTATTTGGCTTTGCTGGGTCTTAGTTGCAGTATGTGGGATCTAGCTCCCTGACCAGGGGTTGAACTCAGGCCCCCTGCATTGGAGGCCTGGAGTCTTAGCCACTGGACCACCAGAGAAGTCCCTGTTTATTTATTTTTATCCGTTTTTATTCTTTGGCCTTTGTGGGCCTCCCATTGCAGTGGCCTCTCTCATTGCAGAGCACCAGCTCTGGGCGCATGCGCGCTAAAGTGCTCGCTGGTAATTGGACACACCTGTCCAACCACTCTGCAGCACGTGGGATCTTCCCTGGCCAGGGCTTGAACCGGTGCCCCTTGCACTGCAAAGTGGACTCTACCCACTGGATCATTAGGGAAGCCCGACAGTATGTATTTTTAGTGTCTGGGTTCTTTCCCTTAACATAATATTTTACTTATTAATAAGTCAACCTTGTTGAGGTTTGGAGTAGTATCTCATTTTATTTCCATAATGATTAATGATATTGGGCCTTTTTTATGTGCTTAGTTACCAATTAGTTACCATCTTTGTTTCTTTTTTTTTTTTACACACATTTCTCTTTATTTATTTATTTTTGGCTATTCTGGGTTTTCACTGCTGCCACAGGCTCTTCTCTAGTTGCAGGTAGTCGGAGCTACTCTCTAGTTGAGCTTAGCAGGCTTCTTGTTGCAGTAACTTCTCTTGTTGTGGAACTCAGGCTCTAGGGCACACTATCTTCAATAGTTCTATCCCTGGGTTAGGAAGATACCCTGGAGAAGAGAATGATTACCCAATCCAGTATTCTTTCCTGGAGAATTCCATGGACAGAGGAGCTTGGTGGGCTACAGTCCATGGGGTCAAAAAGTCAGACATGATTGAGCAACTAACACACACTAGTTTGTTGTATTTTTTCAACTTTTAAATATTATTGGCTTAAATATTAGTGGTGTATCTGTTCTTTTCTTTTTTTGCTTTTTCTGCTTTTGGGGGTTGCTCTCAGATTTCTTCATTTATAACTTACTTCCTACTTACAAACTTTTTTTTTTTTTAAAGATTTATTTATTTATTTATTTTTGGGCGGGGGTTGGGTTGGGGAGGGAGGGGAGCAGGCGGGCCACTTCTATTGGTCTTTCGCTTCTCTCTGTTCATCCATCTTTGTTCTTTGGCTCCTGTGGGCCTCCCATCGCGGTGGCGTCTGTCGTTGCAGAGCGCCGGCTCTGGGCGCATGCACTCCAGAGCTCCAGCTTGGTAACTGGACACATCGGTCCAGCCACTCCGTGGCACGTGGGATCTTCCCAGGCCAGGGCTCGAACCGGCGCCCCTTGCACTGCAAGGCGATGTCCTTACCCACTGGACCACCAGGGGAAGCCCAAACTTTCTTTAGCTATTTTATTTTTTTTAGATTTTGGCCTCTTTTATTGATTTTTTATTTATTCATTTTCATCCATCTTTATTCTTTGGCCTGTGTGGGCCTCTCATTGCAGTGACCTCTCTTGGTTGCAGAGCATCGGCCCTGGGTGCATGGACTCCAGGATGCTGGCTCGTAATTGGACACACTGGTCCAGCCGCTTTGTGGCATGTGGGATCTTCCTGGGCCAGGGATCGAACCTGTGACCTTTGTACTGCAAGGTGGACTCTTAACCCACTGGACCACCAGGGAAACCCTCTTTAGCCATTTTTTAAGGGTAGGTACACTAGCGGCAGATTCCTATAGTTTTCTTTCCTCTGAGAATGACTGTATTTTCTTCTTCATTTCTGAAGAATAGTTTCAGTAGATATAGTATTTATCACTGAAAATGCATTCAGTAACTTCTTGGTTGAGTTTGGAACTCAAGGCTCTAGGGCACACTATCTTCAATAGTTCTATCCCTGGGTTAGGAAGATACCCTGGAGAAGAGAATGATTACCCAATCCAGTATTCTTTCCTGGAGAATTCCATGGACAGAGGAGCTTGGTGGGCTACAGTCCATGGGGTCAAAAAGTCAGACATGATTGAGCAACTAACACACACTAGTTTGTTGTATTTTTTCAACTTTTAAATATTATTGGCTTAAATATTAGTGGTGTATCTGTTCTTTTCTTTTTTTGCTTTTTCTGCTTTTGGGGGTTGCTCTCAGATTTCTTCATTTATAACTTACTTCCTACTTACAAACTTTTTTTTTTTTTAAAGATTTATTTATTTATTTATTTTTGGGCGGGGGTTGGGTTGGGGAGGGAGGGGAGCAGGCGGGCCACTTCTGTTGGTCTTTCGTTTCTCTATGTTCATCCATCTTTGTTCTTTGGCTCCTGTGGGCCTCCCATCGCGGTGGCGTCTGTCGTTGCAGAGCGCCGGCTCTGGGCGCATGCACTCCAGAGCTCCAGCTTGGTAACTGGACACATCGGTCCAGCCACTCCGTGGCACGTGGGATCTTCCCAGGCCAGGGCTCGAACCGGCGCCCCTTGCACTGCAAGGCGATGTCCTTACCCACTGGACCACCAGGGGAAGCCCAAACTTTCTTTAGCTATTTTATTTTTTTTAGATTTTGGCCTCTTTTATTGATTTTTTATTTATTCATTTTCATCCATCTTTATTCTTTGGCCTGTGTGGGCCTCTCATTGCAGTGACCTCTCTTGGTTGCAGAGCATCGGCCCTGGGTGCATGGACTCCAGGATGCTGGCTCGTAATTGGACACACTGGTCCAGCCGCTTTGTGGCATGTGGGATCTTCCTGGGCCAGGGATCGAACCTGTGACCTTTGTACTGCAAGGTGGACTCTTAACCCACTGGACCACCAGGGAAACCCTCTTTAGCCATTTTTTAAGGGTAGGTACACTAGCGGCAGATTCCTATAGTTTTCTTTCCTCTGAGAATGACTGTATTTTCTTCTTCATTTCTGAAGAATAGTTTCAGTAGATATAGTATTTATCACTGACAGCTGTTTTTCTTTCAGCATTTGAGAAATATGTCTTTTCCTTCTGGCCTCAATGATTTCACAGGATACATAGGCTGTCATTAGAATTGGTGTGCCCCTACAAGTAATCTATCATGTTTTTCTGGCTGCTTTCAAGATATATATGTTGTGTGTATATATATATATATATAATATATATATATATACACACACATTTTTATTTTACTTTTTACTTTTATAGAGTTTTGTTGTTTACAGATATGTATGATCCCAGATTAGTCATATGTGTATCCCTGACCCCCTCCTTCCTCCCTCCTTTCTGTTCGTTTTTAGTTTTTGGAAATTTGATTGGTGTGAATTTTGTTGGGTTTACTGTGAGATTTATTTAGCTTCTTGAGTCTGTAAGTTCATCTCCTTCCCCAGATTTGGGGATTTTCAGTCATTATTTCTTTTAACACCAGACTGCTTGTGAGACTGATGATATATATATATATATATATATATATATATATATATAAAATTTTGTTTGTTTGTTTGTTTCTGTCCCACAGGTCCTTGAGCTCTGTTTATTTGTTTTTAGACTTTCTCTATGTTGTACCAACTAAATGAATTCTATTATGTGGCCTCAAGTTCTCAGAGTCTATCTTCTATCATCTCTGTTCTTACTATTGAACCTATCTAGCCAGTTCTTTTTATTTTTGGCCACTTCTATTGATCTTTCATTTGTTTATCTTTGTCGTTTGGCCTGTGTGGGCCTCCCATCTCAGTGGCCTCTCTCACTGCAGAGCACCAGCTCTGGGCACATGTGCTCCAGAGTGCTGACTCGGTAGTTGGACACATCGGTCCAGCCACTCTGTGGCACGTGGGATCTTCCCAGTCCAGGGACTGAACCAGCGCCCCTTGCACTGCAAGGCCACCGGTGTCCTTACCCACTGGACCACCAGGGAAGTTCCCATCTAGCCAGTTCTTTATTTCTGTTACTGTATTTTTCAGTTCTGTAATTTCCATTTGGTTCTTCAGTTTCTTGCCCAGGTTGTCAGTTTTTTGGTTTTTGCCATAAGATTTGTAGTTGAACAGTTATTCTATGTAGGTTTAGTGTGCAGAAGTCTTCTTCACGGGTTGTGGTTCCAAAGATGATATAATTTTAGAACCTTTGTGGTATGTTTTGCTCTACTTGGTTTATCTGGTGCTAATGTTTCCTGCTATGTGCTGCCTAGTGGGGACAGAAGAGCTTCCCCAGGCTGGGACACATAGTGTGGGTAGGTTGGGGAAAGTTGTTTTGGCCTATGGGGTCAGTTTGCTTGTTGTCTGGTATTTTGTGTGCTTGGTCCTTCCTGGGTGCATATTATGTTTAAGGTAGAAGAGGAGAGTCTCATGGCCAGTGGAATTGCCCTTGCTGATAACCCTTGGGCAACTGGTGTATCTCGATGGAGTAAAGGAGATTCAAATTCTTAGGAAAGGCAAGCACTTTCCTTCATCACTTTCTGTCTATGCCTGGTTCACCTGGATTGGTGGTGAGATTGGTTCAGTCTGAGGCAAGAACGAGCCTATCTGTTGCTGTTTGGGAGCTGGCAAACACTGGCTGTTAAGTTGCTTTTCTGTGGGTTGTGGTATAAGCTACTGTGACACAGGCCACTGTATCATTCCTCTGGTCCTGGGGACCCTTACCAAGCCATCTTCGTCTTTCCACTTCTCAGAGTTCTTCTTTGGTTGTCTTTTGTGCTCTTGCATCATTTCTGGAGTTGATAGTTATACACAGTCAGGAGGAACAGAGGAAATATGTCTATACTGTCTTTTCCAGACTAGAAATTCTTGGTGATTATTTTCATTTTAATGGTGTTAAGAGAAAGAATTGGAATCTTTGCGATACTGAGTTTTCCTTTCCAAACACGTGATAGTCTGTTTGTTCAGTAGAAAAATAATCGTCCTTCAGAGTGCTCCCATCTAGTGGCCTCACCCCCCGGTCCAGTCCACCCCCTGTGGCACGTGGGATCTTCCCAGTCCAGGGACTGACCCAGCGCCCCCTGCTCTGCTAGGCAAGCGGTGTCCTTACCCACTGGACCACCAGGGAAGTTCCCATCTAGCCAGTTCTTTATTTCTGTTACTGTATTTTTCAGTTCTGTAATTTCCATTTGGTTCTTCAGTTTCTTGCCCAGGTTGTCAGTTTTTTGGTTTTTGCCATAAGATTTGTAGTTGAACAGTTATTCTATGTAGGTTTAGTGTGCAGAAGTCTTCTTCACGGGTTGTGGTTCCAAAGATGATATAATTTTAGAACCTTTGTGGTATGTTTTGCTCTACTTGGTTTATCTGGTGCTAATGTTTCCTGCTATGTGCTGCCTAGTGGGGACAGAAGAGCTTCCCCAGGCTGGGACACATAGTGTGGGTAGGTTGGGGAAAGTTGTTTTGGCCTATGGGGTCAGTTTGCTTGTTGTCTGGTATTTTGTGTGCTTGGTCCTTCCTGGGTGCATATTATGTTTAAGGTAGAAGAGGAGAGTCTCATGGCCAGTGGAATTGCCCTTGCTGATAACCCTTGGGCAACTGGTGTATCTCGATGGAGTAAAGGAGATTCAAATTCTTAGGAAAGGCAAGCACTTTCCTTCATCACTTTCTGTCTATGCCTGGTTCACCTGGATTGGTGGTGAGATTGGTTCAGTCTGAGGCAAGAACGAGCCTATCTGTTGCTGTTTGGGAGCTGGCAAACACTGGCTGTTAAGTTGCTTTTCTGTGGGTTGTGGTATAAGCTACTGTGACACAGGCCACTGTATCATTCCTCTGGTCCTGGGGACCCTTACCAAGCCATCTTCGTCTTTCCACTTCTCAGAGTTCTTCTTTGGTTGTCTTTTGTGCTCTTGCATCATTTCTGGAGTTGATAGTTATACACAGTCAGGAGGAACAGAGGAAATATGTCTATACTGTCTTTTCCAGACTAGAAATTCTTGGTGATTATTTTCATTTTAATGGTGTTAAGAGAAAGAATTGGAATCTTTGCGATACTGAGTTTTCCTTTCCAAACACGTGATAGTCTGTTTGTTCAGTAGATAATAATAATACGTCCTTCAACACAGTTCAGTGAAGGCGGTATTATAAGGTACTTAGAGCAGTTTCTGATATGTGAAGCACTTAAAAAGTGTGGTTATTCCATGTGCCCTTTAAAAAGCTATTAAAACTTTTAACTTTTTTTTTTTTTTTTAAATTTTGGCCTCTTTTATTGGTTTTGTGTTTATTTGTTTTCATCCATCTTTATTCTTTGGCCTGTGTGAGCCTCCTACTGCAGTGGCCTCCCTTGCTACAGAGCACCAGCTCTGGGCACATGTGCTCCAGAGCGCTGGCCCACAATTGGACACACCAGTCCAGCTGCTCGGCGACACATCAGATCTTCCTAGGCCATGGATTGAATCAGTGCCCCTTGCACTGCAAGGTGGACTCCTTACCCACTGGACCACCAGGGAAGCCTTTTTTAACATTTTTTTTTTTTAAAGATTTATTTATTTATTTACTTTGTAGGGGAGGGGAGCGGGCGGGCCACTTCTATTGGTCTTTCATTTCTCTATTTTCATTCGTCTTCGTTCTTTGGCTCCTGTGGGCCTCCCATCGCAGTGGTGTCTGTCGTTGCAGAGCACCGGCTCTGGGCGCATGCGCTCCAGAGCTCTGGCTCGGCGATTGGACACATCAGTCCAGCCGCTCGGCGACACATCAGATCTTCCTAGGCCATGGATTGAATCAGTGCCCCTTGCACTGCAAGGTGGACTCCTTACCCACTGGACCACCAGGGAAGCCTTTTTTAACATTTTTTTTTTTTAAAGATTTATTTATTTATTTACTTTGTAGGGGAGGGGAGCGGGCGGGCCACTTCTATTGGTCTTTCATTTCTCTATTTTCATTCGTCTTCGTTCTTTGGCTCCTGTGGGCCTCCCATCGCAGTGGTGTCTGTCGTTGCAGAGCACCGGCTCTGGGCGCATGCGCTCCAGAGCTCTGGCTCGGCGATTGGACACATCAGTCCAGCCGCTCCGCGGCACGTGGGATCTTCCCAGGCCAGGGCTCGAACCGGCGCCCCTTGCACTGCAAGGGGCGGTGTCCTTACCCACTGGACCACCAGGGGAAGCCCCTTTTTTAACATTTTTAAAATGAAGTTCTAGCACATTTCTTGTTTAGATTAGTCCTAATTATTTTATCTTTTTCTGTTTTTACTACAAATGAAATTTTCCCATCTTTTATTTTATTTTATTTTTTTTAAGATTTATTTATTTATTTATTTTGGTGCAGGTGGGGTGGGGAGGGAGGGGAGCAGGCGGGCCACTTCTATTGGTCTTTCATTTGTCTATTTTCATCCATCTTTGTTCTTTGGCCCGTGTGGGCCTCCCATCGCGGTGGGCTCTGTTGTCGCAGAGTACTGGCTCTGGGCACACGCGCTCCAGAGCTCCAGCTCGGTAATTGGACCCGTGGGTCCAGCCGCTCCGCGGCACGTAGGATCTTCCCAGGCCAGGGATGGAACCTGTGCCCCTTGCACTGCAAGGCTGTGTCCTTACCCAGTGGACCACCAGGGAAGCCCTTTCCCATCTTTTATATCTCCTTTGGTTCTTTCAGTTTTTCTTACACGAAAATGTTTTGATGCCTTTATAAATTAGGCCTCCCAAAGGTTTAACTTGTTTAAGGGTAGAATCCATAACTAAACTTAGAGCTCCAAAAACATATGAATGAATGCTTCGTATGGGCTCAACATTGTTTTGGATACTACTGTTACTCTCAATGCTATATTTTATGTAATCTAAGATTTTTCCCTGGGCTTCCCTAGTGGCTCAGTAGTAAAGAATTCATCTGCCAATGCAGGAGATGTGGGTTTGATCCCTGGGTTGGGAAGACCCCCTGGAGAAAGAAATGACAACCCTATGGGGTCACAAAGAGTCGGACATGACTTAATGACTAAACAGTAACAACACAGCAAGATTTTGCCTAGGTAGTTCACATGGTTGTGTTGTATTGTCTTATTATTGAGACTTTTTCACATGTGCTGTTATCATTTTCAAGTCACTTTTTGAACTTTTGGTTTGGGGACTAATGGGCACAGTCATGCATGCCACCTCTGTATGTATCCCTGTGACAGAGTATCATCAATCCTGGAAAAATAGCTTTTGACTAAGTGAAATTTTGAAGTGAAATGTGGAAAAGTGGACTAGATCCAATTACTTTATCTAAATAGGTGATAAAGTACTGACAGAATTTAACAAGAAAAGAAGCTTTAGTGCAGAATTCTTTAGGGGTGTTTAGCAATAAGAATAGTGAAAATAAAGCTTGAGAGATACAGAGCACAGTCCACTTGATGCTGGGTTAAGATTTATTTATTTATTTATTTTGGTGCAGGTGGGGTGGGTGGGGAGGGAGCAGGCGGGCCACTTCTATTGGTCTTTCATTTGTCTATTTTCATCCATCTTTGTTCTTTGGCCCGTGTGGGCCTCCCATCGCGGTGGGCTCTGTTGTCGCAGAGTACTGGCTCTGGGCACACGCGCTCCAGAGCTCCAGCTCGGTGGTGGACCCGTGGGTCCAGGCCTTCCGCTGCACGTGGGATCTTCCCAGGCCAGGGATGGAACCTGTGCCCCTTGCACTGCAAGGCTGTGTCCTTACCCAGTGGACCACCAGGGAAGCCCTTTCCCATCTTTTATATCTCCTTTGGTTCTTTCAGTTTTTCTTACACGAAAATGTTTTGATGCCTTTATAAATTAGGCCTCCCAAAGGTTTAACTTGTTTAAGGGTAGAATCCATAACTAAACTTAGAGCTCCAAAAACATATGAATGAATGCTTCGTATGGGCTCAACATTGTTTTGGATACTACTGTTACTCTCAATGCTATATTTTATGTAATCTAAGATTTTTCCCTGGGCTTCCCTAGTGGCTCAGTAGTAAAGAATTCATCTGCCAATGCAGGAGATGTGGGTTTGATCCCTGGGTTGGGAAGACCCCCTGGAGAAAGAAATGACAACCCTATGGGGTCACAAAGAGTCGGACATGACTTAATGACTAAACAGTAACAACACAGCAAGATTTTGCCTAGGTAGTTCACATGGTTGTGTTGTATTGTCTTATTATTGAGACTTTTTCACATGTGCTGTTATCATTTTCAAGTCACTTTTTGAACTTTTGGTTTGGGGACTAATGGGCACAGTCATGCATGCCACCTCTGTATGTATCCCTGTGACAGAGTATCATCAATCCTGGAAAAATAGCTTTTGACTAAGTGAAATTTTGAAGTGAAATGTGGAAAAGTGGACTAGATCCAATTACTTTATCTAAATAGGTGATAAAGTACTGACAGAATTTAACAAGAAAAAGAAGGCTGTTAAGTGCAGAATTCTTTAGGGGTGTTTAGCAATAAGAATAGTGAAAATAAAGCTTGAGAGATACAGAGCACAGTCCACTTGATGCTGGGTGGTGCTAGGGTGTCATCTGCAAGCCCTGCTTTGAGGTGTCATTTGGTTGTTCTTTTCCCAGAGGAACTCTATGGTGACTTTGAAGACCTGGAAACTGGGGACATGCACAAGGGAAAACCAGACCCAGACACTCAGGTATAACTTGGCCATGGTTGGCCATCAACCACCAGCCCTTGATCTGTGGTCAGTATGTTCTGCAAGAGGCCCCATATTGAGAAACACAAGTCTTACTTGCTGTCTGTGTAGAGTATAGACTGGATGAATTTATTCCTAAAAGTGAAGAGGGTGAGAACAGACTAAAAATTGTTTGTTTATTTGTTATCCTTGATTCCTTGAATGTTTTTTTTGAATGATGCATACTACCTTTTCTTGTTATGATTTTTTTAGTCATTGAGTGTTTTAGCTCCTGGGTCACTGACTTTTGTAAACTTAAACTTAAGTGCTGTTTGAAGAAAACTAATTCCCTCTTGTCCCTAATATTTCTTTAGAACAGTATCCGGGAGCTTCTGGTTGGGGCTACTTGCTATTATTTTTATTCATATCTGACATTCCCAGCCATACTAAGAAATGGCAGATAATTGTTATATAGATGTGTATATCTCTCTCTCTCTCTTTTTTTTGGCCACTTCTGTTGATCTTTCATTTATTTATCTTTGTTTTTTGGCCTGCATGGGCCTCCCATTGCAGTGGCCGCTCGTCGCAGAGCTCCAGCTCAGTAGTTGGACACATCTATCCACCCGCACATGGTTTTTATTGTCTTATTATTGAGACTTTTCACATGTGCTGTTATCATTTTCAAGTCACTTTTTGAACTTTTGGTTTGGGGACTAATGGGCACAGTCATGCATGCCACCTCTGTATGTATCCCTGTGACAGAGTATCATCAATCCTGGAAAAATAGCTTTTGACTAAGTGAAATTTTGAAGTGAAATGTGGAAAAGTGGACTAGATCCAATTACTTTATCTAAATAGGTGATAAAGTACTGACAGAATTTAACAAGAAAAAGAAGGCTGTTAAGTGCAGAATTCTTTAGGGGTGTTTAGCAATAAGAATAGTGAAAATAAAGCTTGAGAGATACAGAGCACAGTCCACTTGATGCTGGGTGGTGCTAGGGTGTCATCTGCAAGCCCTGCTTTGAGGTGTCATTTGGTTGTTCTTTTCCCAGAGGAACTCTATGGTGACTTTGAAGACCTGGAAACTGGGGACATGCACAAGGGAAAACCAGACCCAGACACTCAGGTATAACTTGGCCATGGTTGGCCATCAACCACCAGCCCTTGATCTGTGGTCAGTATGTTCTGCAAGAGGCCCCATATTGAGAAACACAAGTCTTACTTGCTGTCTGTGTAGAGTATAGACTGGATGAATTTATTCCTAAAAGTGAAGAGGGTGAGAACAGACTAAAAATTGTTTGTTTATTTGTTATCCTTGATTCCTTGAATGTTTTTTTTGAATGATGCATACTACCTTTTCTTGTTATGATTTTTTTAGTCATTGAGTGTTTTAGCTCCTGGGTCACTGACTTTTGTAAACTTAAACTTAAGTGCTGTTTGAAGAAAACTAATTCCCTCTTGTCCCTAATATTTCTTTAGAACAGTATCCGGGAGCTTCTGGTTGGGGCTACTTGCTATTATTTTTATTCATATCTGACATTCCCAGCCATACTAAGAAATGGCAGATAATTGTTATATAGATGTGTATATCTCTCTCTCTCTCTTTTTTTTGGCCACTTCTGTTGATCTTTCATTTATTTATCTTTGTTTTTTGGCCTGCATGGGCCTCCCATTGCAGTGGCCGCTCGTCGCAGAGCTCCAGCTCAGTAGTTGGACACATCAATCCAGCCGCTCCGCGGCACATGGGATCTTCCTAGGCCAGGGATCGAACCGGTGCCCCTTGCACTGCAAGGTGGTGTCCTTACCCACTGGACCACCAGGGAAGCCCTGTAAATGTCTCTTGATGAAATAAATGTTATATGCAGCCAAAGCCATTTTTGTTTTCTTGGTGATCATGGTTACAATTTTTGCAGCTCAGGTGGAACTTTTAAAATATACCTTAACTGTTTAAAGAAAAGCTCTTCACAAATTTTTTACAAAATTTACTCTTCTGGAAATTTAAGATTGAAGATGTGGAGGAAGTTAAAGAAGAAATTGACCCCGATGCAGAGGAAAGTGCCAAGAAAAAGCATTTAGATAAAAAGAGAAAATTGAAGGAGATGTTTGATGCAGAATATGATGAAGGAGAAAGCACATACTTTGATGATCTTAAAGGAGAAATGCAGAAACAAGCACAGGTAAGAAAACTCAGTTCCTATGAGCCCCATTTCAGGGCTATACAAGTAGTATGAGTATGTAACTTTGTTTAGTTTTCTGTTCCCTGACCTGCTTCTAAGCCTCTTCTTGTTTGGGCTTCTAAGTTGAGATGCAGATGGATGTGTTTACTCATGTAGTCATCTAATTGTTTTTTCAGTCAGACGTTCGCCAGAAAAATATGGCTCAGTGGTAAAGAATCCATCTGCAATGTGGGAGACATGCCTTTGATCCCTGGGCTGGAAGATCCCCTTGGGGAAGGCTTAGTGACAGTATTCTTGCCTGGAGAATCCCATGGACAGAGGAGCCTGGTGGGCTACAGATCATAGAGTCACAAAGAGTCGTACATGACTGAGCACACATGCAAGAGAATAGGAGCAGTGTAACTGGAACCAGACTTTAGAACACTTGTGTGGGATTTTGCTTCAAAGATAAGCAGAGAAATAGGGCAGTAATTATAGGAAGTGGAGTCAGAAGGTTTTAAAATGAGAGAAATAATAGGCAAGATTTGTTGGAATAAAGTCCAAAAAGCATGGATGGTCTAGGGTGCAAATAGAGGTTGGCGTTAAATTGAGACGTGGGTAATCTCTAACAGCTGCCTAGTAGAGTTTCCTGTGATAATGGAAGTGTGTATCTGTGTGGCCCTATATTGTAGCCACTAGCCACATGTCCATACTGGCCACTTGAAGTATGACTAATGTGATTGAGTGACTGAATTTAAAATATCATTATTTAATTTTAATTAATTTCAACTTAAATAACCATATGTGGCTAACATGCTGAATAGTGCAGAGCTATAATAAAAAGGATGAATATGTCTATAAACCCTGGTTGAGGGGCTAACTACAAGTTCTTTTAGACGAGATCGGGCGCGTTCAGGGTGGTATGGCCGTAGACTACAAGTTCTTTTAGATTACTTCAATTTTGAGTGAATTAGGAGACAATCAACAAATGAGAGGTTGAGCATGAGAATCAGGGAAGAAATGTTGATTGTTTGGTAAAAAGAGAAACAGTATGAAATAATCAGACACTTAGAAGAGAACGTGTGGATGGGAAAATTCAGAGTGTTTGCTTTCAGAGCTGTTTATATTTGCTATACAATAGCTTGGAGTACCAGTGAAGAAGGCAATTATGACATACCCTCATCAAACTGTAAAGATAAAACATGTGTTTTGTTTGTTTTTTTTTTAAAGATTTATTTATTTATTTATTTTGGGTGGGAGTCAGGTTGGGGAGGTAGGGGAGCGGGTGGGCTACTTCTATTGGTCTTTCATTTCTCTATTTTCATCCATCTTTGTTCTTTGGCTCCTGTGGGCCTCCCATCGCGGTGGCGTCTGTCGTTGCAGAGTGCCGGCTCTGGGCGCATGCGCTCCAGAGCTCCAGCTTGGTAATTGGACACATCGGTCCAGCCACTCCGCGGCACGTGGGATCTTCCCAGGCCAGGGACAGTAGTAGAATCCCATGGACAGAGGAGCCTGGTGGGCTACAGATCATAGAGTCACAAAGAGTCGTACATGACTGAGCACACATGCAAGAGAATAGGAGCAGTGTAACTGGAACCAGACTTTAGAACACTTGTGTGGGATTTTGCTTCAAAGATAAGCAGAGAAATAGGGCAGTAATTATAGGAAGTGGAGTCAGAAGGTTTTAAAATGAGAGAAATAATAGGCAAGATTTGTTGGAATAAAGTCCAAAAAGCATGGATGGTCTAGGGTGCAAATAGAGGTTGGCGTTAAATTGAGACGTGGTAATCTCTAACGGCTGCCTAGTAGAGTTTCCTGTGATAATGGAAGTGTGTATCTGTGTGGCCCTATATTGTAGCCACTAGCCACATGTCCATACTGGCCACTTGAAGTATGACTAATGTGATTGAGTGACTGAATTTAAAATATCATTATTTAATTTTAATTAATTTCAACTTAAATAACCATATGTGGCTAACATGCTGAATAGTGCAGAGCTATAATAAAAAGGATGAATATGTCTATAAACCCTGGTTGAGGGGCTAACTACAAGTTCTTTTAGACGAGATCGGGCGCGTTCAGGGTGGTATGGCCGTAGACTACAAGTTCTTTTAGATTACTTCAATTTTGAGTGAATTAGGAGACAATCAACAAATGAGAGGTTGAGCATGAGAATCAGGGAAGAAATGTTGATTGTTTGGTAAAAAGAGAAACAGTATGAAATAATCAGACACTTAGAAGAGAACGTGTGGATGGGAAAATTCAGAGTGTTTGCTTTCAGAGCTGTTTATATTTGCTATACAATAGCTTGGAGTACCAGTGAAGAAGGCAATTATGACATACCCTCATCAAACTGTAAAGATAAAACATGTGTTTTGTTTGTTTTTTTTTTAAAGATTTATTTATTTATTTATTTTGGGTGGGAGTCAGGTTGGGGAGGTAGGGGAGCGGGTGGGCTACTTCTATTGGTCTTTCATTTCTCTATTTTCATCCATCTTTGTTCTTTGGCTCCTGTGGGCCTCCCATCGCGGTGGCGTCTGTCGTTGCAGAGTGCCGGCTCTGGGCGCATGCGCTCCAGAGCTCCAGCTTGGTAATTGGACACATCGGTCCAGCCACTCCGCGGCACGTGGGATCTTCCCAGGCCAGGGATCGAACCGGCGCCCCTTGCGCTGCAAGGCGGTGTCCTTACCCACTGGACCACCAGGGGAAGCCCCAGCATATGATTTTTAATTAGGATAAAGCCTAAGTAATTCTGTACATGGTTCCTTTATTTAAAAATTGCTTTTATTATTATTGTTATTTTTACAGGGTTTTGTTATTTACTGCTAAAAATTGCCTTTTTAAAATATTGATCTTATATTTATTAAAGACAAGTATTATGGGTTTTTAATCATTTTTTTCTTTTTTTCCCTCTGATGTACAGCTTAACCGGGCAGAATTCGAAGATCAAGATGATGAAGCCAGAGTTCAGTACGAGGGTTTTCGACCAGGGATGTATGTCCGAATTGAGATAGAAAATATCCCCTGTGAATTTGTGCTTAACTTTGACCCGCATTACCCAATTATTTTGGGCGGTCTGGGCAATAGTGAGGGCAATGTTGGATATGTACAGGTAGGTACCCTTTGCTGCATGCTTAACAACTGAGGTTCTTTGGTCATACTTGCATCAGTAATCTTCCTGAATTCTCTTATCCCTTCAGATGCGTCTGAAGAAACATCGTTGGTATAAGAAAATCCTCAAGTCCCGAGATCCAATCATTTTTTCTGTAGGATGGAGGCGGTTTCAGACTATCCCACTGTATTATATTGAAGACCACAATGGAAGACAGAGACTTCTAAAATACACCCCACAGCACATGCATTGTGGAGCAGCCTTTTGGGGTAAAAACAGATAAGTTTGTTTATAGGTTAATTTAAACCTCTTAGGGTTTAATCATTATAGTTTTGCCCTTTTCCTTTCATGAAATCCCATTTCATAAGATTTTTCTGTTTTTCTGGGATTGGAGTATATATTTAAAACAGAATCCAGAATGTGTGGTTCCCTGTATTTTTTATTTTTTTCTGTTTCCTTTAAGGTCCTATCACTCCACAGGGTACTGGATTCTTGGCAGTACAGTCTGTCAGTGGCATAATGGTAACTATCTTGGATGTTTTATTTTATAGACTGTGTTTGAGAAATAATGTCTTGACTATAGAAAATGTACCTGAAACTTTAAGTTGAGAATAACTCATGGGTTTCCCTGGTGATCCAGTGGGTAAGGACACCGCCTTACAGTGCAGGGGGCGCCGGTTCGATCTCTGGCCTGGGACCATCCCATGTGCCGGGGAGCGGCTGGACTGATGTGTCCAATTACCGAGCCGGAGCTCTGGTGCGCATGCACCCAGAGCCAGCGCTCTGTGATGACAGCGGCCACCGCGATGGGAGGTCCACAGGAGCCAAGGAACAAAGACGGAAGAAAATAAAGAAATGAAAGACCAATAGAAGTGGCCCGCCTGCTCCCCTCCCTCCCTACCCCCGCCTCCTCAAATAAATAAAGAAAGAAAGAGAGAAGGGAAAAAAAAGAGAGAATAACTCATTTTTAGTATTTATAGTAAACTTCTCTTTGCTTTCAACCTTCCTGCACCTTTTTAATAAGTGAGGTGTGAGAGTGAAGAAGAAAGTAGAAGAATTGTAATGGTACTGATGATATTTTATATTTTTATGCTCTTATGGACATATCTTTCTAAAATTATTTATGCAGTGCTCATCATGAGCTAACCACTCTACTGGGTTCTGGCACACATTGGATACTAGCTAAATATGAGGCTTCCCATTAGTAATACTGGTTTAGCAAAGTATATTCACACAGCAGCTATTATTGGCCTCATTTAACAGCAAAGAAAACAAGAGTAATGAGCAAGTGTAATTCATCCCAAATGTCCAAAATTTAATTTCTCAGACATTGTAACCAAATTTCCATATCCTTTTTCATTAATTCATCTTTGTGAAACTGTTGCATGAAATCACCATCATTTAAATATTCAAGATATCATTGTTAATTTTGGCATGAATGTATTATAGTTTCAGATAGCTTTTGTTAAAATATTGCATATTCGTGTATTGTTTCTTACTTTCTCTTGGTGATTGTAAGTGAATTACACTTCAGTAATTTATTGCATTACAGATAAATGTATTCTTTTTCTTGCCAATATTATTCCTGTATTCAAATTTTGAGGGTTCCTTTTCAGCCTGATTTCCGGATAGCTGCCACAGGAGTTGTCCTTGATCTGGATAAATCTATAAAAATTGTAAAGAAATTAAGGCTAACTGGTTTTCCATATAAAATTTTCAAGAACACTTCATTCATTAAGGTCTGTGTATCTCTGTATATTCATATATTTATACATGTATATATTGTTAAAGGAGGAATGGAATACTTCTCATATAGGTTTAAGAGATAGGTCTAATGTTTTCAGAAAAGCATTTGAAATCTTTTATAGACTTGGTCTTTGGTATTTTTAGTTTACTTCTTTATATTGTTGTCTGTTACTTAAATATGCTCAGAAATCTTAAGGTGAAATAAAATTGAGATATTAGTAATTAAGGCTGTTACTTATTTCCCTATGAGACTGTCATAGAGCTAATATTGAAAATTAGGTGATTTCATTCACTGGGTTTTGTTTCCTACCTCTTTGGTTTGTGTTGAGAGAGGGGGAATATCATGGGTTTGTCAGACAGTTCAGTAGAAAATAAACAAAGCGATTCTCAAAATATTTATTGGCAATATTAATGGGCGTTCTGTCAAGCAGAATAACATGGGAAGGTAGTTTGAACAGCACTTATTGAAAATTTCATTAGTGGGGTGTTTCCATTAAAAGTACTGAGTTAAGGGTTTCCCTAGTGGTCCAGTGGGTAAAGATCTAGTGATCCGCCTTGCAATGCAGGGACACCAGTTCAATTCCTGGCCCGGGAAGATCCCACGAGCCGCGGAGCAGCTGGACTGGTGTTCCAATCGTGGGCCAGCGCTCTGGAGCACATGTGACCAGAGCCGGTGCTCTGTAACTAAAGAGGCCACTGCAGTGGGAGGCCCACACAGGCCAAAGAATAAAGATGGATGAAAATAAATTAAAAAACAATAAAAGAGGCCAAAATCAAAAAGAAAAAAGAGCTAAAGGAGAAGGAACTTGCAGTTTAAAAAAAAAAAAACTGAGTTAAAATGATCATAAAATGTTCTTACAGTATGAGGTACTGTACTACCACCAGCATTTATTTATCTAGCTCTCTTTATTTTCTGAGTGTGTACATAAATAATAGGATATGAGCCCAGTGCTGTGAGATGACAGCAGAGGCCATCAAGGCCAGTTCAGCCAATAAATATCTTTGTTCCTCTCTTCTACAAAGATAGCAGTGATGAGCATATTTATGAGCCCACCATAGAGTCTTAATTAGTGTTATTTCCGGGGAAATAAAGTTATATTCCTGTTGACCTAGTCATTCTACTTTTAGAGGGGAAAGTATTATTTTATCATTTTCAATGAATTATTCTTTATTTTTTAATGAAGGATGTATTTTGAATTAAGAGGTAAAATATCTGACTTTGTATCTATGTATTTTTAAAATATGTATATTTGTATGTATAACTATAGGGAATGTTTAATTCTGCCTTGGAAGTGGCCAAATTTGAAGGTGCTGTGATTCGTACAGTCAGCGGAATAAGGGGACAGATCAAGAAGGCACTCCGGGCTCCAGAAGGAGCTTTCCGGGCCACCTTTGAGGATAAATTACTGATGAGTGGTAAATGTTCTTTGTGTTGTATTCTTAACAGCATGTTACCATTTGGTACTGATTTCTACCCAACTTGAATTATAAGTGGTAGTTTTGGTCCTTAGAAAAAGGAGTTGGGGGACTTCCCTGGTTGTCCAGTGGTTAAGGCTTTGCCCTCTAGTGCAGTGGGTGTGGGTTCAGTCCCTGGTCAGGGAGCTAAGATCTCCCATACCTCATGGCAAAAAGCTAAAACATAAAACAGAAGTAATATTGTATCAAATTTGATAAAGACTTTAAAAATGGTCCACATCAAAAAAAAGAAAAAAGAAAAACCAAACTGGAGTCAGCTAAGGTACTCCCCAGTTGGAGCATCTTTGAGGTATGCTCAGCCAACCAGTGAAACTTTTATGCAGTTCAATAGCAGTTCACTTGGCAGAGTCTCTCTTCAAATACTGTGCAATCAGCTAGAGAAGTTTGGAATAAGTATTTTGGTGCTTTTTTTTTGTTCACCATTGAATCTTGAAAATGTTAATGTAAATACTCTCTTTGCAGATATCGTCTTCATGAGAACTTGGTATCCTGTCTCTGTTCCAGCCTTCTATAACCCAGTAACATCTTTATTAAAACCAATTGGTGAGAAAGACACCTGGTCAGGAATGCGGACAACTGGTCAACTCCGACTTGATCATGGCATCAAACTAAAAGCCAGTAAGGATTCTCTCTATAAGGTATAGTAATGCTTGTGCTCAGTAGATGGGTGTCATTCAGAAACTTGCTATGTAATGTTTTATGTAATTTGGATTTTCAAGTAGAATTTCTAACATTAAACTTGAATGAACATGTTGTGTATTCAGACTATTTTGGAAGGAACATAGGAGAAGTGGTAACTGGTTTTCTTGGGTTGTAAAGGAGTCAGACGTTTTACTGTATATACCTCATTTAAACTATTTTTCTTTACACATGTATTACTTTTAAAAACATTAGTATACTGATTCTCATTGAAGCAATGTGGAGCAGGTTTTCTTTTAAGGTTTTAATAAGCTTTTCATTGTGTTAACATACATATAGAAAAGTACACAAATATTAAGTATATACAGCTCAATAGTTTGTTGAAGTGGTAAATTTCGGGTTTGAGGATAAATTACTTTGTGTTTTTATTCTTAACAGCATGTTACCATTTGGTACTGATTTCTACCCAACTTGAATTATAAGTGGTAGTTTTGGTCCTTAGAAAAAGGAGTTGGGGGACTTCCCTGGTTGTCCAGTGGTTAAGGCTTTGCCCTCTAGTGCAGTGGGTGTGGGTTCAGTCCCTGGTCAGGGAGCTAAGATCTCCCATACCTCATGGCAAAAAGCTAAAACATAAAACAGAAGTAATATTGTATCAAATTTGATAAAGACTTTAAAAATGGTCCACATCAAAAAAAAGAAAAAAGAAAAACCAAACTGGAGTCAGCTAAGGTACTCCCCAGTTGGAGCATCTTTGAGGTATGCTCAGCCAACCAGTGAAACTTTTATGCAGTTCAATAGCAGTTCACTTGGCAGAGTCTCTCTTCAAATACTGTGCAATCAGCTAGAGAAGTTTGGAATAAGTATTTTGGTGCTTTTTTTTTGTTCACCATTGAATCTTGAAAATGTTAATGTAAATACTCTCTTTGCAGATATCGTCTTCATGAGAACTTGGTATCCTGTCTCTGTTCCAGCCTTCTATAACCCAGTAACATCTTTATTAAAACCAATTGGTGAGAAAGACACCTGGTCAGGAATGCGGACAACTGGTCAACTCCGACTTGATCATGGCATCAAACTAAAAGCCAGTAAGGATTCTCTCTATAAGGTATAGTAATGCTTGTGCTCAGTAGATGGGTGTCATTCAGAAACTTGCTATGTAATGTTTTATGTAATTTGGATTTTCAAGTAGAATTTCTAACATTAAACTTGAATGAACATGTTGTGTATTCAGACTATTTTGGAAGGAACATAGGAGAAGTGGTAACTGGTTTTCTTGGGTTGTAAAGGAGTCAGACGTTTTACTGTATATACCTCATTTAAACTATTTTTCTTTACACATGTATTACTTTTAAAAACATTAGTATACTGATTCTCATTGAAGCAATGTGGAGCAGGTTTTCTTTTAAGGTTTTAATAAGCTTTTCATTGTGTTAACATACATATAGAAAAGTACACAAATATTAAGTATATACAGCTCAATAGTTTGTTGCTTTTCTTTTTTTAATTGGAGGGTGATTGCTTTACAGTGAATGTTGTGTTGGTTTCTACTGCACAACATGAATCAACCCTAAGCATACATGTGCTCTCCCTCTTGAACCTTCTTCCCATGCCCCGCCCCATCCTGTCCTTCTAGGTTATCAAAGAGCACTGGGTTGCAGTTCAGAGAATTTTTAACATACCTAACTTGCCATCACCTGGATCAATAAATAGAATTACCAATATGACAGAAATCCTGCTTGTAACCTCTCCAAGTCAGTACCACTCCTCCACCTCAAAGATAGCCCCATCCCAACTCCTGACAGGGAAATTCCTTCTGTCCTTCTTTGAATTTTATAAAAGGTAGCATATACTATTTTGCCTGGTTTCTTTCCTTCAGTATTATGAGATTTGTTCATGTTCTTGTATGTAGTTGTTGTGAACTGAAGTTGCTAAGTTGTGTCCAGGTCTTTGCAACCCCATGGACTGAA
The DNA here is from genome assembly GCA_022376925.1 of Tragulus kanchil. Taxonomy (NCBI): domain Eukaryota; kingdom Metazoa; phylum Chordata; class Mammalia; order Artiodactyla; family Tragulidae; genus Tragulus; species Tragulus kanchil. The sequence goes on along the minus strand of JAIOJX010000005.1, from coordinate 93,806,330 downwards.
ACACTCAAGGCTTTACTGTTCTTCACTATCTCCTGGAGTTTGCTCAAACTCATGTCTGTTGACTCAGTGATGCCATCCAACCATCTCATCCTCTGTCTCCCCTTCTCCTCTTACCCTCCATCTTTCCCAGCATTAGGGTCTTTTCCAGTAAGTTGGCTCTTCATATCAGGTGGCCAAAGTATTGGAGCTTCAGCTTCAGCATAAGTTCTTCCATTCAGTATTTAGGGTTGATTTCCTTTAGGATTGACTGGTTTGATCTCCTTTTTGTCCAAGAGACTCTTTTTTTTTGGGAGATGGATGGCGGTGGGGGGAGGGTGGGGGGAAGGCGGGCCACTTCTATTGGTCGTTCATTTATCTGTTTTCATCCGTCTTTGTTCTTTGGCCCATGTGGGCCTCCCGTTGCGGTGGCCTCTGTTGTCGCAGAGCACCGGCTCTGGGCGCATGCGCTCCAGAGCTCCGGCTCGGTAATTGGACACATCAGTCCAACGGCTCCGCGGCACGTGGGATCTTCCCAGGCCAGGGATTGAACCGGCGCCCCTTGCACTGCAAGGCGGTGTCCTTACCCACTGGACCACCAAGGAAGCCCCTTTATGCAAGTTTTAAGTGCACATAGATCATAATTTAAATATATCATAGTCTTTTGTTTTCTTTTTCGTTTTCAGCCAATTGTGAGGCAAAAGAAACACTTTAATTCACTGCACATTCCAAAAGCCTTGCAAAAGGCCCTTCCATTTAAGAGCAAACCGAAGACCCAGGCAAAGGCAGGCAAGACTCCGAAGGATAGAGTGAGACCAGCCGTCATACGGGAGCCTCATGAAAGGAAGGTACTGTCAATGGATGGCTTCTTACATGTTGCATTTAGATGTGAAAATCATGCTTTCAGTAACACACTTGACAGTCTTACTGCATTCTCACTTTTCATCAGGAAAGGATAAGGGTCAGATATATTCAAGGTACTAGATCTGGAAGTTAGAAGGAAGGCCAGAATCCATTTCCCTTCTTTTGTTTAGTTGTGCTCTGCCTTATACATTTTCATGGGGAATAGTAGGCACACAGCTGGCACATCACTCTGTCAGTGTGCCAGAATCCACAGAGTGATTAACAAGTGGTTTTGTGATCAAGGCCATTATTTATGTATCTTGCAAAGTCAGTATGGTCCTACTTATATTGCCATGCAAATTATAATTTCCTAGTATAGGATACATTTTCACTAGGTTAATAGTCATCTGGATCATGAATTGAATCTCATTTTGATGCATTCAGCTGTGGTGTTTAGGTCTCCTGAAACTTAGAAGGAAAGTGTGCTGTAACTGTATGAATAGTCTGATGCTTTGTGGGGCTTTGTCCTTGTCAGATCCTTGCACTGCTGGATGCTCTGAGTACAGTGCACAGTGAGAAGATGAAGAAAGCCAAGGCACAGCGGCATCTCCACAACAAAGAACACTTCAGAATGAAGCAGAAGGAGGAAGAAGAGAAACTGAAGCGACAGAAGGACCTCAGGAAGAAGCTCTACCGAATTCAGGGTCAGAAAGAAAGAAGAAATCAGAAGTCCAGCCTAAAGGGGCCTGAGGCGTCACTGAAGTGAGCTCCAGACAGATAGACTGGCATTTGACCTGCAGTGATGAGTGGTTTCACACATTGTAGTACTTGTAAATGACGAGTTGGGGGACTGGAGCCTAAACGCAGCCTCTTTGTGTGCTGCATTGCCCAGACTGTGCCTTTGAGAGGAGAAATGGAGACTGCTGATAGGACACCTGTTCATTTTCACCATCTAGGTTATAGCAAAAGAAAGTGACATAATTTATGGTTTTCTAGATTCCGTCACATTCTTGTTACCTGTCTCAGTTTAATTTTGTGCTACAAAAGTATTAAAATATTTTCTTGTCAGTTTTGTCTTAGTAGTCTTCATTAAGGATGAGTGGTTGATAATTGCTTATTCAGCCACTTTCATGATGTATTTTTCAGGAAGGAAAAAATATTAACCTGAATCCTCAGCATTAACGTAAAATTTTATTTTTGTCTGTAATGTGTTATATTCTTTTATCATTGATCCTAATGGACATTTTACATCTTATTTCACATGTTTTGCAAGTTAGTGTAATAGATGTGCACACTCAGTTGCTTCAGTCATGTCTGACTCTTTGTGGCCCCATGGGACTATAGCATGCCAGGCTCCTATGTCCATGGAATTCTTGAGGCAAGAATATTGGAGTGTGTTGCCTTTTCCTCCTCCAGGGGATCTTCCATACCCAAAGATCAAACCCACATCGCCTGACTCTTGCATTGGCAGGTGGATTCTTTGCCACTGTGCCACCTGTGAAGTCTTCTGTATGAGTCCCTTACTATTTTTTCACTATCTTCCTTGGGTCTGTAGTGACATCTTTTTCTAATATTGGTAATTTTTGTCTTCTCTACTTTTGTTGTCAGTCTTCCTAGAAGTTTTTAAATTTTTTTTTCTTTTTTTTTTTGGTGGAGGGGGGTGGAGTGGAGAGGGAGAAAGGTGGGCAGGCCACTTCTATTGGTCTTTCATTTTGTCTATTTTCATCCATCTTTGTTCTTTGGCCCGTGTGGGCCTCCCATTGCGGTGGCCTCTGTTGTCGCAAAGCACCGGCTCTGGACACATGCGCTCCAGAGTGCTGGCTCAGTAATTGGACACATTGGTCCAGCCACTCCGCGGCATGTGGGATCCTCCCAGGCCAGGGATCGAACCAGTGCCCCTTGCACTGCAAGGCAGTGTCCTTACCCACTGGACCACCAGGGAAGCCCAGTTTATTAATTTTTATTTCAAAGAATGAGCTTTTTGTTTCATTGATTTTTCTCTCTTACTTTGCTGTTTTTAGTTTCATTGGTTTCTGCTCTTTGTTGCTTCTTTTATTGTGCTTGCCTTGGTTTTATTCTGTTCTTTTTGCCTAATGTCTTAAGATTGAAGCTTAGATAAGTTAGATAAATTATTTGAGACCTTTTCTTTTCTTTTTTTGTAATTATTATTATTTTTAATATATATAGTTTTTTAAATTTAGGCCACTTTTTATTGATCTCTCATTTATATATTTTCATCTATCCTTGTTCTTTGGCCTTTTGTGGGCCTCCAATTACGGTGGTCTCTCCTGTAGCAGAGCATCAGCTCTGGGTGTGTGTGCTCCAGAGCGCTGGTTTGTAATTGGACACACCGATCCAGCTGCTCCGTGGCATGTGGAATCCGTGGCCAGGGATTGAACTGGTGCCCCTTGCACTGCAAGGCAGACTCTTTACCCACTGGATCACCAGGGGAGCCCGACCTTCATTTCTAATATAAGCATTTGATGTCCTTGTAAGCACTGTGTAGCTGCAGGTCCCAACTGGCCTGTGGGTCGTGGTCACAGTGTCAGTTTCATTTACAAAGCCCTTGCAATGTCATTTGGGTCAGTCTCATGTGTGGATTAGCCACAGCCTGTGTGGGACTCGGATATTGTTCTGTCTTTTTGGCACATTCTCAGAATCAGTGATACTCTGTTTACAGTCAATCTATGCATGCACAGCTCAGGAGGGAACCCAGGAGCTCATTAACAACTTTTTGGGGTCACTGTCCTGAACTCTTCCCACTCCATGATTTCCTGGTATTTTGCCATTTCATGGGCTTTTTTTAGCCCTCAATCCAAACACTGCAGCTTCCTTAGTATGTCTTTGCCTATATCTAGGGTCAAGCAGTCAAAGGACAGAAAAAAAAAAAAAAACAATGGTTAAAACAATAACAACATAACCCAATCCTAATTGGATCAGAAAAGGATGTGCTTGTGGGCTGTGGGGGGCTGGGTAGGAGAAAATGGAATTGCAGTCTTTTGGGGATTTAGGAGACTCCTGCTCCTCAGCCAGAACTGGAAAGCAATTCTGAGTGCTGTCTACACCTACGTCTACCTCCAAGTTCAGGCTGCCACAGGTGAGGACAGCAGTGAGATATGGGAAAGGGAAAATGGTGAAACTCACCATCACCTCAATGTTAACTTTGTATTATGATACCCTATTCTAATTCTCCATTCTGTTATTTGACTTTGAAATTCCTCAAATGGCTTCTCCATGCATTCTATTAAGCTTTTGTTGTTCGGTAGCTCAGTCATGTCCAACTCTTTGCTACCCCATGGATTGCAGCACACTAGGCTTCCCTGTCCTTCATTATCTCCCGGAGTTTGCTCAAACTCTCGTCCATTGACTGATAACCATCCAGCCATCTCATCTTCTGTCACCCCCTTCTCCTGTGTTCAATCTTTCCCAGAATCAGGATCTTTTCCAGTGAGTTGGCTCTTCACATCAGGTGGCCAAAGTACTCAGCTTTTACACTTGCATTTTAGTGGGAGACACAGGGTGAAATGTACTTACTCTATTTTCCCCTGATCTGAAATCCTCTATTTTTTGCCTTCAAACAAATTCCTATAAATAAGATTCTGAGAGCATTTTTTAAAAATGCTTTTTATTAAAGTGAAGTCAGTCAAAAAGAGAAGGACAAATACAATATATCAACACATATATATGGAATCTAGTAGGATGGTGATGATGGCACACACAGTGAAGCGACGGAAAGACAGACATGGACAGTGGACATACAGACATTGTGGGGAAGGAACAGAGGGTGGGAGGTGTAAAGGAAGTAGCATGAAGGCCTGTACTATCATAAGTGAAGAAAACAGCTGTAGTCATTGCTCTGTGAGAAAAGGAGATCCTTCAGGGGTGCTGTGTGATGGTCGGGAGGGGTGGGAAGGGGGGAATATACATATGACTAATCTGGGAACATACATATCTGTAAACAACAAAACTCTGTAAAAGTTAAAAGTAAATTTAAAAAAAAAAAAGGAAGGGAGAAAAAAAATGCTTTTTATTTTGAAACAATTGTAGATTCATAGGAAGTTGCCCGAAAATGTATAGGGAGTTTCCATATGCTGTTTTACCCAGCTTCCTCTGATGCTAACATCTGGCAGAACTGTAATACAATATCAAAATCAGGAAATTCACCTTGGTACAATCCACAGAGCCTGTTCAGGTCTCATGAGTTGCTCATGTACACATTTGTGTGTGTGACTCTGTGTGATACTCTCGTGTGTGTAGCTTTATATGTGGTGTTATCACAATTAAGATACATATCTGTGCTGTCACTGCAAGGCTTCCTTGTGCCACCACATTGAAGCCACATGCCCCTCACCCCTTCCCTAACTTCCATCAATTATTACTCTGTTTTCTGCCTCTATAATTATGTTACTTCACAACTTTATGGAATCATATATTATGTGTTCTTTTAAAATCAGTCTATTCCACTCAGCATTATTACCTTGAGTTCATCCAAGTTTTTGCAACTGTCTGTATCGTGTTCTGTATTTTTTAATTAGTTAATTTTTGGCTGTGAGGCTTCATTGCTGCACAGGCTCTTCTCTAGTTGTGGTGAATAGGAGCTACTCTCCAGTTGTAATATGTGGGCTTCTCATTGTGGTGGCTTCTCTCACTACGGAGCACAGGCTCTAGAGCATGCAGACTTCAGCAGTTGCGGTGCATGGACTCAGTACGCGGTTCCTGGACTATAGAGCCCAGGCTCAGTAGTTGTGGTTGAGCTGTAGGGGCTCAGTTGTTCCGTGGCATGGGGGTTCTCTCGGATCAGGGATCAAATCCGTGTCTCCTGCACTGGCAGGCACATTTCTTTACCACTGAGCCACCAGGGAAGTCGTCTCTTCCTTCTTCATGCTGAATGGTATTCCATAATATCTATTGTGTTGTACAGTTTGTTCCACATTCCATCTTGAAGGCCATTTGAGTAGTTTCTAGTTTTTTACTATTACAAATGAAGTTTCTGTGAACGTACACATAGGAGATTCTGTGTAAAAATAAATCGTCATTTATTCAGTATAAATGCCCAACACTGCATTTTCTGGGTCAAATGGTAAGTCCAGTTTTAGTTTTAAAAGGAACTTTCAAACTGTTTTCCAGAGTGGCGGTACCATTTTACATTCCCACCAGCAATGTATGAACACTCCAGCTTTCTGAATTCTTACAAGTATTTGGTGCAATTGCTTTTTTAAAGCTATTTTAATGGGCGTGTAGTCATAATTTGTTGTGATTCTAATTTGCACTTTCCTAATGACTAACGATGTTGTCCGTCCTTCTATGTGTTTATTTGCCATCTGTATAGCCTCTTGGGTCAAATATCTTTTCAAATCTTTTGTACATTTTCATTTTGTACATTTTGTTTGTTTAATGTTGACTTCTAAAGATTTTCTTTATAAATTCTAGACATCGAAGTTCTTTGTTAGGTATGTGATTTGGATTTTTTTTTTTGGCCACTTCTATTGGTCTTTCATTTATTCCATCTTTGTTCTTTGGCCTGTATGGGCCTCCCATCACAGCGGCCTCTGTCACTGCAGAGCACTGGCTCTGGGCACATGTGCTCCAGAGTGCTAGCTCGGTAGTCGGACACATCGGTTCAGCCGATCCGCGGCACGTGGGCTCTTCCCCGGCTGGGGATTGAACCATCGAACTGGCACCCCTTGCACAGCAAGGCAGTGTCCTTACCCATTGGACCATCAGGGAAGCCTAATGATTTGGAAATTTTGTCCCATCTGTAGTTTGTCTTTTCATCATCTGAATAGGATGTTTTGCAGAGCAAAGAAAACTTTTAATTTTGATGAAAGTATGTGTTAGTCACTCAGTTGTATCCAACTGTTTGCGACCCCATGGACCTTAGCCCACAAGCCTCCTCTACCCATAGAATTTCCCAGGCAAGAATACTGGAATGGGGTGCCATTCCCTTCTCCAAGGAATCTCCAACCCAGGGATTGAAGCAGGGTTTCTTGCACTACAGGCAGATTCTTTACTATCTCACCCCCTCTGGGAAGCCCAGTTTTGATGATTTGTGGTCCAATTTATCAATTTTTCCTTTTATGGGTTGTACTTTGGGTGTCAAGTCTAAGAACTCTTTGTCTAGACTCTCCTTACTCCTCCCCTTCTGTCCATGCCTTGATTTTGAACTTCTCAACCTCTAGACCTGTAAGAAAGAAACTTCTGTTGTTTAAGTCACCCAATTTACTGATATTTATTTAGCCCATATGGTATGGACGAACACAATGGGAGAAACTCAGGAGCTCAGTGCAGTGCCAGCTCTCAAGTCTTCTGCCAGTCTGCCTTCCTCTTTGCACCTTATGTATTCCTTTTATGACTGAAGGAATTTCCAATGCATTTAGTTATCTTTAGAGGGAAGGAGCAGGAACAGGTGAGCCCACACTGTCTTATCGTGGGGAATACCTCGTCAATCTTTTTTTTAAAATTTTGACCTCTCTTATTGGTCTTCTATTTAGTCACCTTCATCCATCTTTACTCTTCGGCCTATGTGGGCCTCCCACCGCAGTGGCCTCTCGCTGCAGTGCACTGGCTCTGGGCACATGCGCCCCTGAGTGCTGGCTGGCAATTGGACACACCAGTCCAGCCACTCCGTGGTACGTGGGGTCTTCCTGGGCCAGCGGACTCTTTACCCACTGGACCACCAGGGAACCCCCCTCCCCCACCCCACCCCCCTAGTCAATCTTTTAAGTGTTTGGATATGTTCAACACAATATCTGTTCCTTGGAATGGGTGTAACAATTCTTCCAGCAACGTTTGCATGCATCCATTTTCATCATCCATGAAAAAACATCTGATGTTGAGATCTTGTTCTTAAGTTTTGCTTCTTGTTCCTAATAAGGTGATTAATTAATATGGGCTGCTAGCTCTAGTCTATGAACACAAGCCTTAAAGATGCCAGAAAGGATAGTTAACTGATAGAGCCCAGAACAAAGATGAAAACCCATGAGAAATCCTGGGGAGGCAGAGCCTAGTGGGGTTAGGGAGGGGAGGGGAGGCACATCAAGTTTGGAAGTTGTTGCTCAGCTCCCTAGGGCCAGGCTGCAGCAGCTTCTCTCCTACCTGCACTGCCTCAGAGTTCCAGCATTGCTCTTGTAAGGAGCAGATCCTGTGCCAGACAGGCAATACCAGAGTAGCCCGGGGACCTACCTGGATTGAGTATCGCGCCCCCTGGGCCAGTTAGCTGACTGCCCTGTGGCACCTCCCCATCCCAGGGGACAGTCAATTACAAGTTGACAGCCCCTGGACAGAGAACATCCAGGCTGGAAGAGAGGAAAGTTCCCTGAGGCCAGAGTGGCCCTGCAGAGATGAACAAAAAGGGGGCTCTGAGCTGGGTCATTTCACCCTGTGCTCTACCCTGAGAAGCTTCCTGCCCGCCTTCCTTAACTTACCTGGAAGGTGCTGTCTGGGGCTAAGGCTGCCGGCTCCTCCCCCCAAGTATACTCAACCAGTTAAGTTGACTGGCCTTCCTCAGAGAAAATGAATGGCTTGGGTTTCCTGGTGGTCTAGGGATTAGGACTCCACATCTGCACTGCAGAGGGGCACAGGTTCAGTCCCTGTCAGGAAACTAAGATCCTACATGTCAAGTGGTGTGGCCAAAAAACAAAAAACCAACCAAATGAGTGGAATAAAACACAGAAAAAAAAAAGTGCTGTAGGGAAAAATGAGACACACAAGAAGAGTAAACTCTGAGAGGGAAAGACCACAAACTGAATACCAGAGGGAGCAGATAAGCAGACAAGACAGGAGAAGCATTTACATGTGCATAATAAATATCCTCAGTAGGGTACAAAAGGCTTACAAAAGTGTTTGGATATGTTCAACACAATATCTGTTCCTTGGAATGGGTGTAACAATTCTTCCAGCAACGTTTGCATGCATCCATTTTCATCATCCATGAAAAAACATCTGATGTTGAGATCTTGTTCTTAAGTTTTGCTTCTTGTTCCTAATAAGGTGATTAATTAATATGGGCTGCTAGCTCTAGTCTATGAACACAAGCCTTAAAGATGCCAGAAAGGATAGTTAACTGATAGAGCCCAGAACAAAGATGAAAACCCATGAGAAATCCTGGGGAGGCAGAGCCTAGTGGGGTTAGGGAGGGGAGGGGAGGCACATCAAGTTTGGAAGTTGTTGCTCAGCTCCCTAGGGCCAGGCTGCAGCAGCTTCTCTCCTACCTGCACTGCCTCAGAGTTCCAGCATTGCTCTTGTAAGGAGCAGATCCTGTGCCAGACAGGCAATACCAGAGTAGCCCGGGGACCTACCTGGATTGAGTATCGCGCCCCCTGGGCCAGTTAGCTGACTGCCCTGTGGCACCTCCCATCCCAGGGGACAGTCAATTACAAGTTGACAGCCCCTGGACAGAGAACATCCAGGCTGGAAGAGAGGAAAGTTCCCTGAGGCCAGAGTGGCCCTGCAGAGATGAACAAAAAGGGGGCTCTGAGCTGGGTCATTTCACCCTGTGCTCTACCCTGAGAAGCTTCCTGCCCGCCTTCCTTAACTTACCTGGAAGGTGCTGTCTGGGGCTAAGGCTGCCGGCTCCTCCCCCCAAGTATACTCAACCAGTTAAGTTGACTGGCCTTCCTCAGAGAAAATGAATGGCTTGGGTTTCCTGGTGGTCTAGGGATTAGGACTCCACATCTGCACTGCAGAGGGGCACAGGTTCAGTCCCTGTCAGGAAACTAAGATCCTACATGTCAAGTGGTGTGGCCAAAAAACAAAAAACCAACCAAATGAGTGGAATAAAACACAGAAAAAAAAAAGTGCTGTAGGGAAAAATGAGACACACAAGAAGAGTAAACTCTGAGAGGGAAAGACCACAAACTGAATACCAGAGGGAGCAGATAAGCAGACAAGACAGGAGAAGCATTTACATGTGCATAATAAATATCCTCAGTAGGGTACTGGAAATATGAGGCTAGGTGAGGCAATTATGAAGAACTAGCTGGGGATAATGAGTGTGAACAATATAGGTGCCAAAGTGATGAAATCAATGGGAAGGTGAAAGGGCAGGAGAACAAATGAGTGAATGGGGATCAGGTTGGGGGCTCTTCTGGAAGAGATGGGCAATGAGATGGAGAGTTAAGGGAGGGAGGAGGTGAGAAGAGAACACACTCCCGTTTATCTATTAATAATAACAGTGCCAGAGGGAGAGGAAAAGATCAACAGATAAGAGAACGTATTTGAGAAATAATAGAATTTTCCCATTTCCAATTTCTGGCAGTAACACATGTGCTCAATGCTTTTAATTTTTGCCAGTCTGGTGGGTACAAGAAATATTTCATTATTGTTTAAATTTGCATTTTTATTAGATAAGTAGAGGGCTTTAGTATTTCTTCAAGTGTTTATCAGCCATTCTCATATCCTCTGTAATTTGTGTATTTCTTTGCTTGTTTTTCCGTTGGGCCATATTGACTTTGCAAAAGATATTCTAGATATAAACCATATGTATGTTTATAAATCTTATATTGTTTCCCTAGTATGACACTTATCTTTTGACAAGTCCACGATGCCTTTCCTTGCACAGAGGTTTTAAATGTTCATATGATCAAATCCAGTGTTTTCCTTTTTGGCTTTGAGGTTTTTGTGTCCTGTCTGGGTGAATCATTCCTACTTCTTTAATTACAAAAATGACCATCTATTTTAAATATCCTCCTATTATTAAAGAAATCATTCCATGTTTTCTTAATTTTTAGCTTAAAATATTAGTAATTATTAAATTATTTTCTCTTCAAATTCATATTATCGGGCTATTATTAGTTTTATTTACTTTTATTAATTTATTTACATTTAGTTTAATTCAATTATTTTGAAGTCATATGTGAACAGGTTCAGTCCCTGTCAGGAAACTAAGATCCTACATGTCAAGTGGTGTGGCCAAAAAACAAAAAACCAACCAAATGAGTGGAATAAAACACAGAAAAAAAAAAGTGCTGTAGGGAAAAATGAGACACACAAGAAGAGTAAACTCTGAGAGGGAAAGACCACAAACTGAATACCAGAGGGAGCAGATAAGCAGACAAGACAGGAGAAGCATTTACATGTGCATAATAAATATCCTCAGTAGGGTACTGGAAATATGAGGCTAGGTGAGGCAATTATGAAGAACTAGCTGGGGATAATGAGTGTGAACAATATAGGTGCCAAAGTGATGAAATCAATGGGAAGGTGAAAGGGCAGGAGAACAAATGAGTGAATGGGGATCAGGTTGGGGCTCTTCTGGAAGAGATGGGCAATGAGATGGAGAGTTAAGGGAGGGAGGAGGTGAGAAGAGAACACACTCCCGTTTATCTATTAATAATAACAGTGCCAGAGGGAGAGGAAAAGATCAACAGATAAGAGAACGTATTTGAGAAATAATAGAATTTTCCCATTTCCAATTTCTGGCAGTAACACATGTGCTCAATGCTTTTAATTTTTGCCAGTCTGGTGGGTACAAGAAATATTTCATTATTGTTTAAATTTGCATTTTTATTAGATAAGTAGAGGGCTTTAGTATTTCTTCAAGTGTTTATCAGCCATTCTCATATCCTCTGTAATTTGTGTATTTCTTTGCTTGTTTTTCCGTTGGGCCATATTGACTTTGCAAAAGATATTCTAGATATAAACCATATGTATGTTTATAAATCTTATATTGTTTCCCTAGTATGACACTTATCTTTTGACAAGTCCACGATGCCTTTCCTTGCACAGAGGTTTTAAATGTTCATATGATCAAATCCAGTGTTTTCCTTTTTGGCTTTGAGGTTTTTGTGTCCTGTCTGGGTGAATCATTCCTACTTCTTTAATTACAAAAATGACCATCTATTTTAAATATCCTCCTATTATTAAAGAAATCATTCCATGTTTTCTTAATTTTTAGCTTAAAATATTAGTAATTATTAAATTATTTTCTCTTCAAATTCATATTATCGGGCTATTATTAGTTTTATTTACTTTTATTAATTTATTTACATTTAGTTTAATTCAATTATTTTGAAGTCATATGTGAAAATAACTTGTAAACATTCCAACAATACAGGAATAGCTAAAAGAATGGTTTTCTCTTTAACTTCCTTTCAAACTCTGCCTCACAGTTAACCATGGTGCTCTGTCTCACACATATCTTCCAGGTCTCTTTAAGAGAGATCTGGGGAAAAAATTAAGTTGAAACATTTTAAGTTAGGGACCATCTGTAAAGAGTTTTTCATTTTAGCTCTTGTTTTCTTTTCAACATAAACTGCCTCTTTCCCCTCGTTTTATTCTATTTATTACAAATTCTTTGGGGCTATAGATTTCCCTGTACATCACAATTTTGTTGAACTCCATATTTTTTATGGCAACTTTATGGCTATTGTGATCCAAACATTTTATAATTACCATTGTGGAAATTAATTTTGGTTCCAAAATGCGTTTGGTGACAGAATGTGGTCTGTGAAAGATGCTGAGGGCGCCTCACTCACCAAGCACAGCATCCGTGTTTCCAAATGCTCTACAGGAGCTTGACAAGAACATATGTTCTCTGTTGGGTTCAAATCTTTCTGTAAAAGCACATTAGAGATTTTCCAATCTGTTCCCTTGTTTTGTAATAGCCTCATTTGTTTTGTTTGCTGAAATTTCTCAAGCTAGTGAATCTGTTCATGTATCCAGGATGTTTCTCAGTTCAGGCTACTTTGAAGAGCTAGAGGAGAGAGAGTCCAGATGCCTGTGGTTCAGGCACCTTTTCATTTGCTCTCATTGCATCTTGCTAGGTAAACATCCGCCTGACTCCGTGTAGTGAGCACAGGGGCAGGGTGGAGTGTATTTCCTCTGGGTGAAGGGGTTCCCACCTGTGCTGTTGCAGCTGACACACTGTCCACTCCCCTGCCTCATGACAGATCTTGTTGCTCAGCTGGCTCCCACCTGGATCAAGCTCCTGGCTAGCCCACGTGTGGGCATGGTCCCAGCAGAGATGGAGAAGAACGTAGTTTCCTTCAAGAGAAAGAGGGCCTCCCCAGGCCAGTGCTGCTCTGACACAGAGTGTCTGGGAAGCCCCACACCTCTTCCCTAGTGGGCAGTCCTCCTTTGGTGGCTCTCAGGTTGTCCCCCTCAGCCTGCAGCCTTGCTCTCTTGCACTTGGTCTTACCTTGCTCCTTCACCTCCTAATCCTTTGCTCTCCCAGACTGACTGACATCTCCCCTGAGGCTTATGAGAATCAACTCTCTCACAATGCTCTAGCAGGTGTTAAGCCTGTGGAATTTCTACAAGCAGGGACTCAAGCAGATACTTGCATACCATGTTCTCAGTATTGTTCCTAGTAGCCCAAACTCTGAAGAAACCTAATTGTCCATCAGTGGATAAATGGATAAGCAAAATATAGTGCATCCATGCAATGAACTATGATTCAGCCTTAAAAAAAGGAAGGAAATTCCAACATATGCTACAAGATAGATGAACCTTGAAGATATTATGCTTAGCAAAACAAACCAGACACAAAAGGGCAAATACTGTGATTCCACTTATATGAGACACCCAGAAAAGACAAAATCAAAGGGACAGAAAACAGAACACTGACTGCCAGGGGCTGAGGTGGGGGGAGGGTGGGGGAGTTGTTTCATGGATTGGGAGCTTCACTTTAGGAAGGAGGAAAAGTGTGCACGTTTCACGTGGGGACGTTTGCATGACATTGTGCATGTACTTAACACCATCAAACAGGATACTTAAAATTGGTTAAAATGTAACTTTTATGCTATGCATATTTTACCACTTTTTTTTTTTAAAGGAAAAGACCTTGGAACCAGTAGGTCTGACTTGACTATTAAGCCACTGGGTCTTAAGCTGGTTATTAAACCTCCTAGTTCCTCAGTCCTCATCTGTAAAACAGGAATCCTAGTATTTAAAGCATAGTTCTGTGGAGTAACACTGGCCAGAGTAACACTGGGTGGGGATTGCAAGAAGAAACTCATTTTATCATCTCGGTTCTTCCCAGTCTTCTTCCAGGAGGGCTTGGTCAGGCTTCCCCTCCCACCCAGTCCTCAGCACCCTGCCCCGCCCATCACGCCCCACTGGTTCCTTAAAACATCGTGTTCATGCTCAGCTCCAGTGCGTACCCCACCAGCGCATGCCCACTGGCGTCTGGGTTCTTGGTGAACTCAGTGAAGGCATCCATGTGGTGTCTCCTAACGCCTTACTGCACGTTTTGTTGAGATACCTGCTACGGCCACTGGATGTAAAATTAAGGGCCTAGACAAGGTCCTCCGGTGTGACTGAGTGAAACCACGGCCTCCCCTGGGTCCTCCACTACCACAGTCGGCTGGCCGGGCTCGGGAGAGCGGGCCTGCCCTGGAACCGACCGCGACGACACGTACTTTGGTGCCCTGACACCCGGCCCTGCCGCCCTTCAGCAGACGCTGTGGGGCTGCGGCTGGACTGGACACAGCGTATCCTCGTCTGGGGCTTCACTTTCCGCATCTGTAATATAAACCAACGAGGCCATCGTAGCTCAGTGGATAAATGGATAAGCAAAATATAGTGCATCCATGCAATGAACTATGATTCAGCCTTAAAAAGGAAGGAAATTCCAACATATGCTACAAGATAGATGAACCTTGAAGATATTATGCTTAGCAAAACAAACCAGACACAAAAGGGCAAATACTGTGATTCCACTTATATGAGACACCCAGAAAAGACAAAATCAAAGGGACAGAAAACAGAACACTGACTGCCAGGGGCTGAGGTGGGGGGAGGGTGGGGGAGTTGTTTCATGGATTGGGAGCTTCACTTTAGGAAGGAGGAAAAGTGTGCACGTTTCACGTGGGGACGTTTGCATGACATTGTGCATGTACTTAACACCATCAAACAGGATACTTAAAATTGGTTAAAATGTAACTTTTATGCTATGCATATTTTACCACTTTTTTTTTTTAAAGGAAAAGACCTTGGAACCAGTAGGTCTGACTTGACTATTAAGCCACTGGGTCTTAAGCTGGTTATTAAACCTCCTAGTTCCTCAGTCCTCATCTGTAAAACAGGAATCCTAGTATTTAAAGCATAGTTCTGTGGAGTAACACTGGCCAGAGTAACACTGGGTGGGGATTGCAAGAAGAAACTCATTTTATCATCTCGGTTCTTCCCAGTCTTCTTCCAGGAGGGCTTGGTCAGGCTTCCCCTCCCACCCAGTCCTCAGCACCCTGCCCCGCCCATCACGCCCCACTGGTTCCTTAAAACATCGTGTTCATGCTCAGCTCCAGTGCGTACCCCACCAGCGCATGCCCACTGGCGTCTGGGTTCTTGGTGAACTCAGTGAAGGCATCCATGTGGTGTCTCCTAACGCCTTACTGCACGTTTTGTTGAGATACCTGCTACGGCCACTGGATGTAAAATTAAGGGCCTAGACAAGGTCCTCCGGTGTGACTGAGTGAAACCACGGCCTCCCCTGGGTCCTCCACTACCACAGTCGGCTGGCCGGGCTCGGGAGAGCGGGCCTGCCCTGGAACCGACCGCGACGACACGTACTTTGGTGCCCTGACACCCGGCCCTGCCGCCCTTCAGCAGACGCTGTGGGGCTGCGGCTGGACTGGACACAGCGTATCCTCGTCTGGGGCTTCACTTTCCGCATCTGTAATATAAACCAACGAGGCCATCGTAGCTCAGCTGAGCAGAGCTATCCAGGTGCGAGAGATTGTACGTCCCCACGGCTGCGTGCGTGTGCGTGCGTCTGCGCCACGTGTACGTGCGGGTAAACCTGCCCAGGTGTGTGTTCACACAGAGGACGGCGCGAGCTGCCAGCAGAGCGGGAGCCTTTCTGCCTCTTCAGACTCTGGAAGATGGAACAGGAGGACCGTTTCCGACGTCTTAGGTGAGTTAAACTCGCTGCTCGCTGGGCTTGGGCTCCGCTCCGCGCGCTCGGCCCGGGAACTACCCGTAGAGGCCAGGAGGGGGCGCCACACACAAGCAAATGCGGAGCGAGGATGCTGGCCTACTGCTGACGAGGAGAGCAAGAATTGTTCCTGTTCACGACCGTTGGTGCTTACTTAGCACTTATGTTCCCAGGCACTGGGCTGACTGCATAATGTGTATTGTCTCATTTTTTAAAATTTTTATTTATTTATTCATTTTTGACTATTCTGGGTTTTCACTGCTGCTGCTGGCTCTTCTCTAGTTGCAGGGAGTGGGGGTTACTCTCTAGTTGAGGTGAGCAGGCTTCTTCGTTGTGGTGACTTCTCTTGTGGAACACTTCTCTCGTCGTGGAACGCGGGCTCTAGGGCACAAGGATTTCAGTAGTTGCGGCTCATGGGCTCCATAGTTGTGGCTCCGAGGCTCTAGAGCACAGGCTCTGTAGTTGTGGCTCAGAGGCTTAGTTGCTCTGCAGCATGTGGGATCTTCCTGGATCAGGGATCGAACCCATGTCTCCTACATTGGCAGGTGAACTCTCCACCACTGAGCTACCAGGGGAGCCCGTATTGTCTCATTTTATTTCGCCATTATTTGGAACTCTGTATTTTTGTAAATCTGATATTAAACACTCCCATCCAGGGTTGAGCTGAAAGTATAGAGACCTGAGTTCTGCTGGTCAGTAGCTGTGTGACTATGGGCACATCTTTGACCCTGAGATTCTTCTACATAAAATAAATTATTTATTTATTTATTAGCCTGTGTGTGTGTGTGTGTATACACATAGGTGTGTGCAAGTGTGTGTAGGAGTATGTGGGCACATGTGAGTGTTTTCATGGATGTGTGTGTGCTTGCCTGTGTACATTAAGATTCCTGGAGTTGGAGTTGGAGGAGTCAAGAAGCAAAGCCAGTGAGGCTGTTGACACTGGGCATTTGGTGGCCAGGAGAAATGCTGAGTTCCGGATGCACCTGGGAGTCGTGCTCTGAGGAGAGAGGCTCAGAACCTGCTTGTGGAAAGGAGAAAAGAGCACTTGGCGCTGGATTAGGGCAGTCCCGCGTTTCATGGGAGGTGAAGAGAGCATTACTGAGAAGATGGAGAGAGTGGTCAGAAAAAGGAGTGGAAACAGGGAATGTGGAGAAATGCACAGACTGCCAGGGGACATCTTGGTGCCTGGGCTGAAAACTGTCCCTTGGGAAGAGGCCACCCTAGGAATTGTGCTGTGAATTGGAACTGAAGCCCTGGTAGGAGGCCCACAGAGTGTGGACAAGTGGGCACAAGATGATAGTGCCACTTCAAGGCACCACTGAAGCAGGAGAGAGACGGGTTAGTCTACAAGATGGTTGGGGCCGTTAGTTAATCCACTGAGAAATAAACATAAACTCAGTCCTTACACTGTGGTTTTACAAAGATTCCAGATAGATTAAACCTTTAAATGTAAAAAAGAGGAAAACTTAAAAGACTTGTGAGCAGCTGGTTAATTCAAAAATATCCCAGGAGGCAGGAGTGAGGGAGGGGAGAGGGGAAGGGACGGATGAGATGCTGCTGGGGACCTCTGAGGCTGACCTCTGAGGGTGGAGGACTGGGTCTGGGGACCCCTCCTGCCACTGCTCCCTTGGGAGGCTCTCTGAGGTCTGGACGCCTTGCACATACAGGTTCCTTGACTCACGTACAAGAAACACAATAGGGAAGACACAGTATTTGACATCACAGGGTCCACCGAGACCTTCCTGGGCACAAGCTGCTGCAGGTTTGGCAGAGAGAGAAAACTCTGGACCCCCAAGATTGTGGCCCAAGGGCCTGCTTGAACTTGCTTAGACCTTTTCATGCTTTTTTTACGTCTGCATATTTTTCCATGGTTGCACTCACTGAGAGATATACTTCTAAGTAGTCTGGACTTAGCCACTACATTTTATTTATTTTATTATTTATTGATTTGGCCATGCAACTTTGGGATTCTAGTTCCCTGACCAGGGATTGAGCCCCAGCCATAGGCAGTGAGGGCCTGGAGTCTTAGCCACTGGATGGGCAGGAAATTCCCAATCCACTTAATTTGAATACTTGGGTCTCTGTCTTATGATGCCGCTTAGTCCTGATATTGCCGTTGCTGAGACCTCCGCATTGGCTGGGCTCTAGTTGCTGCCATCATTCTGCCTCTGTCCTGGGACCTCTGTGCGGCTGGCTGGCCGGCCTGGACTTTCCAGGATCGGCCACACTCTGCACTGCATTGCCTCACCATCATCTCCAGCATTGATGGAGAACTTTCTTTGCACCAAGTTTCTGGTGCTTGACAGGAATTTTGTCTCAGCCCTCACACGGTTGTCACTTAGTGATGAGGTGCTGGAGCTTTCAGAGGTTAAGTAACAAGACAAGGGCAAGTGACAAGGGCGTCACTGTTTCATCCGGTTTGCCCAGACCAGCCCTTCTCCCTATGCCCCACTTCCCTTCCCACCTTAACAGAGACACCACCAGGAGCCTCACTAGGCCCATCTAGTGGAATCAAGGGTCTCTCCTAAACTTGAATTTTACTCTCCCCTGCCCATCCTTGCCCATTCTTAAGGGCCATACTCAAAACCCCGTCTCAGCTATCTCTGGTTCTCTTTTCTTCCTTTCCTTTTAGAAGACGGGATGCTCTCCTGTGTCACCAAACATTCACTGAGTGCTCAGTGAATGCCAAGCACTTCTGTGTCAGGTGCAGCTACCAAGTGCAATCTGTGTGCCAAGCCTGGGCTCCTTTGGGAGTCCCATGGTGGGCTTTTCCCGAGTGCATCAACAGGTCTCTGTCCTGGTCTCTAGGTATGTTCCTTCATCCCTGCATTTGTCCATTTGTCCAACAAATCAGCGTGGAGAAACTCCCATTTGTGCTTTCTTACCATGGTCAGGACATGGGACTATAGAGTTAACTGCCCTGAGAACTATTATGAAAAGTATTCTTAGGGCTTCCCTGGTGGCTCAGTGGGTAAAGAGTCTGCCTTGCAGTGCAAGCAGCATCAGTTTGATCCCTGGAAGATACCATGTGCAGCGGAGCAGCTGGACTGGTGTGTCCAATTACGAGCCAGCGCTCTGGAGCGCATGCGCCCAGAGCCGGTTCTCTGCGACGGGAGAGGCCACTGTGATGGAAGGCCCACACAGGCCAAAGAATTAAGATGGATGAAAATAAATAAATGACGGATCAATAAAAAAAAAAAAGAAGCCAAAATTAAAATAAATACATAAAGATGATTTTTTTTTTTTTAAATAAGGGCCAAAATTAAAAAGAGAAAAAGTGTTCTTAGAGAAGAAACCAGGAGGCATCGTATTAGGGTATTGGCCTTGGGTGTGTCCCTTCGTCTTTTGTGGTGGGATTGGCCACACTCTCCCTGGTTTGCATTGATGGAGAACTTTCTTTGCACCAAGTTTCTGGTGCTTGACAGAATTTTGTCTCAGCCCTCACACGGTTGTCACTTAGTGATGAGGTGCTGGAGCTTTCAGAGGTTAAGTAACAAGACAAGGGCAAGTGACAAGGGCGTCACTGTTTCATCCGGTTTGCCCAGACCAGCCCTTCTCCCTATGCCCCACTTCCCTTCCCACCTTAACAGAGACACCACCAGGAGCCTCACTAGGCCCATCTAGTGGAATCAAGGGTCTCTCCTAAACTTGAATTTTACTCTCCCCTGCCCATCCTTGCCCATTCTTAAGGGCCATACTCAAAACCCCGTCTCAGCTATCTCTGGTTCTCTTTTCTTCCTTTCCTTTTAGAAGACGGGATGCTCTCCTGTGTCACCAAACATTCACTGAGTGCTCAGTGAATGCCAAGCACTTCTGTGTCAGGTGCAGCTACCAAGTGCAATCTGTGTGCCAAGCCTGGGCTCCTTTGGGAGTCCCATGGTGGGCTTTTCCCGAGTGCATCAACAGGTCTCTGTCCTGGTCTCTAGGTATGTTCCTTCATCCCTGCATTTGTCCATTTGTCCAACAAATCAGCGTGGAGAAACTCCCATTTGTGCTTTCTTACCATGGTCAGGACATGGGACTATAGAGTTAACTGCCCTGAGAACTATTATGAAAAGTATTCTTAGGGCTTCCCTGGTGGCTCAGTGGGTAAAGAGTCTGCCTTGCAGTGCAAGCAGCATCAGTTTGATCCCTGGAAGATACCATGTGCAGCGGAGCAGCTGGACTGGTGTGTCCAATTACGAGCCAGCGCTCTGGAGCGCATGCGCCCAGAGCCGGTTCTCTGCGACGGGAGAGGCCACTGTGATGGAAGGCCCACACAGGCCAAAGAATTAAGATGGATGAAAATAAATAAATGACGGATCAATAAAAAAAAAAAAGAAGCCAAAATTAAAATAAATACATAAAGATGATTTTTTTTTTTTTAAATAAGGGCCAAAATTAAAAAGAGAAAAAGTGTTCTTAGAGAAGAAACCAGGAGGCATCGTATTAGGGTATTGGCCTTGGGTGTGTCCCTTCGTCTTTTGTGGTTGGATTAGTAGGAGTTGTGTCTCCGGGGTGCTGAAACTGCAGAGTGAAGAAGCCGACTTTGAGGTCATTCCCCCAACCCTACCCCAGTCACTAACTACAGTGGGAATGGTACTGTCTTTTCTTCCTTATAGCAATCAACTTAACGGCCACTATATACTAGGTGTTTTCTCTGTGTAGCGATTTACGTACATTCTGTTATTTGGAACCTCGAAACAACCCAACACTTAACCTGCATTTGAGGAAGAGGATACTGAGCTCTAGTGAGGGTGAGGTAAGTGTCTTGGCCAGTAGGTGGCAGCACCACACTGGCCTCAACCCTGGAGCTCCTAGGCTTACACCCACGGCCCAGCATGGTGTAATCCTTTTCACAGGAATCTTGACAAGCAGATGTGGTCCTGCCTCACTGAGGTGAGAGCAGAGTGGAGCGAGGATCATGTAACTGAAAGAGCTGGAGAGTCCAGAGCCCGTTCCCTTGAGCAGGGGACCCTGTGTGAGCAGGGGAACTCAGATCCCCCCACCTGCTAGACGCAGGTTTCCAGGTAGCTCCCCTTACCTGTAAAACTAGGAAGACCTGTGATGTGGGGCCGCTGTGCAGGTCACTGGGCCTTTGCCTCCCGGGTGCCTGCACACATAATCACTGGGAAAGGCTGCCTCCTGGTGCCTGGCACCCAGTGCTGCTGGCTGGCCCTGTGATGTCCTTGATCCCAGGTTGGGCGGCCCCTCCCACCTCCCGTCCTGGGTCCCAAGCACTGGCCTTCCCTCCTGCTCCGGCTGGCCCTGGTTGCCCTAAACCAGCCACGTGTGAGCAGTAGTCCTTCTGAAAGCCACATCCTCCAGGGAGATTTGATTATGTCCTGGTGGTGCCACCTCTCTAATGCAATCAGGAAGTGTCCGCAAGACTTCAGCTGCTTTGCTGGCAGCCGGGCCTGGCTCCCTGGGCGACTGCACTGCTCCTTGGCTCACAGCTTCTCTCCAGGCTGAATGGGCCTCCGAGACCCTCCACCATCCACGCCTATGCCTGCAGGGAGAGGCTGGCTCTGGGCAGGGCCTCGCCAAAGTGTCTTCATGTTGCCTTCCTCTCCCCTCCCTCCCTTTGAGGTCGTAGGCTCTGGTTTTACTCAGAATCATTGAGAGTTTTTATCTGTTTAGAAAAAAGCACTCAGCAATGAAGAATCAGTACTTTGGGCATTCCAGACAATGGCCATTTTCCCTCAAGGTTAGGCTCTTAATTGAAAATTTTAGGAAGAGAGGAAAATTGGGTAGAGTCCAGAAATTCTCTCCATTATAAGCTGTGATCAGAACCAAAGAGCTGTGTTAATTCCCGAGGGTTCTCTCCTAGGGACTGTCCAGAGGGCAGCTGGGAGTTGGGCTGAGATGGGGCTGATGGGGTGAGGCTTTCCATGAAGCGGATACGGGGACAGCTGGGGTGCCCTTCATTCTTTGGCTGTCCTGCACCCCCATCTTCTCATTCCAGTCTCAACCCAGGACTGACCTCAGAGGCAACTGGTATCACGCAGTCTGAAGACGTGGGGACTGGCCCTCCAGGGATGAGTCTGAGTTGCAGCTGGGTGTCTGGGGGCACTGGGGGCAGTGCAGCGTGGGTGGTGGTCAGGACCTGGGGCTGAGTTGCAAGTCTGGGTTTTCCCAGCCATGCAGGAACTAGAGGTTGAAAGTGAGGTTGATGGAGGGGTGGGAGTCCCTGTGGAGAGTGAAGGTTTCCCAGGAGAAGGAGAGAAGGACCACTTCTCTGGGTGCATCTGGTCTGGTTCACTGGCACAGCCCGCCGGTCTCTCTCTTTATTTTATTAAAAAAATTATTTATTTATGTGACCATGTCAGGTCTTAGGAGTGTGCACAGGATCTTCGATCTTTGTTGCACCATGTAGGGTCTTTAGTTGCAGCATATGAACTCTTAGTTGTGGCATGTGGAATCTAGTTCCCTGACCAGGAATTGAACCCAGGCCCCTGCCTTGAGAGCACCGAGTCGTAGCCACTAGATCCCCAGGGAAGTCCCTCTCTCCTTACTGAGTAAGCCTGTTCCTCAATTTTTGTAGTTTTCCCCACCACTGTTGCTGACAGTGGGACATTATTGTCCCATATTGTGGAACATCTTTTCTGGAAAGAGGTCAGGCATAAAGAGTGAGTAAGAAATGACAGGAGATGACTTTGTCTGTGAAGAACTCTCTGCCCAGGTTGAGTTATGGCTGTGGGCTGGGAAGGAGTGGGACCGATGGCCTCTGGGATTAGGTGTCAAGAAGGACACTCCTCCAGGGGCAGCACGGCAAACAGAAGTGCTGCACATGAGCATGACTGAACCTCACTGTGCACAGGAGGCAAAACTGGATCACAGCCCCTTATTCACCTGTCACTGCTTTTGTATCTCTTTGCTGTCTTGGCTTGCATCTGTGGCGACACCGCGTGTGTCTGTGTTGTGCTTTGCTCACTAACCTCATGCCAGGGAGAGAAGCCTCAGGCTTTACATGAGCTTGTGTCTGACAGTGGCCTGCCTGCATCTTGCTGACATCCAGATTGTCCCTAGTTTATTTGCCCCCTGGTGAAGATAGAGCCCCCTGGTGAGCCTGTTAGTGCATAGACAGTGTCCCTTGTCTTCAGTCATTCCCGGGGGTAATTGCCCAAATGTGGAATCAGTGCACCCGAGGAGGAACATGCGCACGCAGGTAATGTGTGGGGCCAGCCCACAGGACGTGGACAGTTCCCCAGGCCACTGCCCCAGATGCTTGTTCCTACACCCAGACTTGTCACTGCTGGGCTCGGTACTAAGACACTGATTTGGTGTAGCACTCAATCTGAATGTCTTTGACTGCTATGTAGTTGGACAGATTGCTCTAGTTTTATTTCTTGTGGGTGTTTTTTTTTCTCACTATTTTGTCTCATTTTCATAAACTATTTGTTCAGATCCATTACGATTTTATCTATCAAGGACTTGCTGAGTTCATTAAAATTTGAGCAAATTTTTGTATATTATAAAACTAGCTATAGATCAGTCATATTTCCTTTTTGAAAAAATTTGTTTTATTTATTGGCTGCACCACGAGGCATATGGGATATTAATTCCCTGACCAGGGACTGAATCACCCATGCAGTGGAAGCTTTAAGTCTTAACTACTGGACTGCCAGGCAAGTCCCTGGTAAATCGTATTTGACAGAAGTATTTTCTAGTTTGTATTTCCTTCTGGAGAAGGAAATGGCAAACCTCTCCAGTCTTCTTGCTTGGGAAATCCCTTGGACAAAGGAGCCTGGCAGGCTATAGTCCATGGAGTCGCAGAAGAGTTGGACACAACTTAGCAACTAAATAACAACGACAATTTCCTTCAAATTTGAGTTTTTCTTTTCCTTAGAAATTCAGATTGTTTTATACTCAAGTCATGGCCCTGATTTTTCTGGTGAGTGGGACCACCCTGTCCAGATGCAGTTCCCCACCCTGATCTGGGGGCCAACTGAGCCTGGCTGGGAGTGGTCTTGAGGGGCATGTCTTGTGGAACTGAAGCCTGTACACTACATTGTATTTTTTTTTTTTATTCTTTATTTTAAAGGTTTTACAGAGTTTTGTTGTTCACCGACGTGTATGTTCCCAGATCAGTCATATGCATATCCCTGGTCTCCTGCATTGTATTTTATTCCCACTCAAGAGTAAAGGCTTGGGAATTGGGGAGGGCACACGCCTGGACTAGGGCTGGGGGCACCCAGTGCCTCGTGGGATCTGAAGGACCAGGTGGGTGAGCCTCTCCACTTGGCCCAGGGATGGCAGCCAGAAAGAAGTCTTTTCCTGGGCCGTAAAGCTTTCTAAAGCATGCCCACTCCTGAGAAGGGGCATCCCGAAGACATGGCCCTCAGAGACCACATGGGTCATTGATCCTGTGCTGAGGGGGCTCTGGAAGATGCTCTGGAGATGGGTAGGAGCACCCCCAGAGAAGGGTGTTGAGCTGCAGAATCAAAGTCAGGGAAGGGCTGAGCCACAGGTGCTGAGCAAGAACCCCTAACTCCTCCTGTTCTGCGACCAGATCTCTCAGCCTGCCGTCTCATTTTCATAAACTATTTGTTCAGATCCATTACGATTTTATCTATCAAGGACTTGCTGAGTTCATTAAAATTTGAGCAAATTTTTGTATATTATAAAACTAGCTATAGATCAGTCATATTTCCTTTTTGAAAAAATTTGTTTTATTTATTGGCTGCACCACGAGGCATATGGGATATTAATTCCCTGACCAGGGACTGAATCACCCATGCAGTGGAAGCTTTAAGTCTTAACTACTGGACTGCCAGGCAAGTCCCTGGTAAATCGTATTTGACAGAAGTATTTTCTAGTTTGTATTTCCTTCTGGAGAAGGAAATGGCAAACCTCTCCAGTCTTCTTGCTTGGGAAATCCCTTGGACAAAGGAGCCTGGCAGGCTATAGTCCATGGAGTCGCAGAAGAGTTGGACACAACTTAGCAACTAAATAACAACGACAATTTCCTTCAAATTTTAGTTTTTCTTTTTCCTTAGAAATTCAGATTGTTTTATACTCAAGTCATGGCCCTGATTTTTCTGGTGAGTGGGACCACCCTGTCCAGATGCAGTTCCCCACCCTGATCTGGGGGCCAACTGAGCCTGGCTGGGAGTGGTCTTGAGGGGCATGTCTTGTGGAACTGAAGCCTGTACACTACATTGTATTTTTTTTTTTTATTCTTTATTTTAAAGGTTTTACAGAGTTTTGTTGTTCACCGACGTGTATGTTCCCAGATCAGTCATATGCATATCCCTGGTCTCCTGCATTGTATTTTATTCCCACTCAAGAGTAAAGGCTTGGGAATTGGGGAGGGCACACGCCTGGACTAGGGCTGGGGGCACCCAGTGCCTCGTGGGATCTGAAGGACCAGGTGGGTGAGCCTCTCCACTTGGCCCAGGGATGGCAGCCAGAAAGAAGTCTTTTCCTGGGCCGTAAAGCTTTCTAAAGCATGCCCACTCCTGAGAAGGGGCATCCCGAAGACATGGCCCTCAGAGACCACATGGGTCATTGATCCTGTGCTGAGGGGGCTCTGGAAGATGCTCTGGAGATGGGTAGGAGCACCCCCAGAGAAGGGTGTTGAGCTGCAGAATCAAAGTCAGGGAAGGGCTGAGCCACAGGTGCTGAGCAAGAACCCCCCTAACTCCTCCTGTTCTGCAGACCCAGTATCTTCTCAGCCTCCTGCCCACTGTGCCCTCTTTTTGGGGTGACTTGGTGGTAGTCAGTTCTTCTGATCATGCGCCATCCCCTCCTCACGAGCCTTCCCTTGCTGGCTGCTGCATTGAAGCCCCAGGCCTCTGCCTGGCACTTCCTTGGTGCTGCATCCTGGAGGACTTCCTCGTAGAGGTGTCCCTGCTGGCTATACACCTAGCCCACAGCTAAGCCTGGAAGATGGCTGTCAGGCTAATGTGTTTGTTGGATGGTAGGTCTAGAGGGTGAGTAAACTCCTTTCTTGACCCTCTGGGATCCTCTCAATGCCTCCAGATGTGAGTATGGAGTTTCAGGGTGCTCTGGATGGAGTGGGGGGCTGGGAAGTGTTTCTTTCCTGCCTCATTGCAAAGCCTGGGTGCAGTTCCGGAAGGCAGCCAGCCGTCCCCTTGTCTCCGGCCTCTTTTGCGTGTGAGTCACCATCTGGAAGTCGCCTTCATTTATTTTAATTTAACGGGACTCAGCTCGTCCTGGGAGCACGGCCACAGGCTTGTCCTTCCTTCTATTGTAGCTTTACGCTTCTGTGGAGAAAGGGGGCAGGGTGCAGAGTGCTTTGCAATAAAGCACTTCCTTCTCATCTTTAAAAAAAATTTCTTAACAGAAGCAATGGGAGAAATTTACTGGCCTGTCAGAAAAGCCATTGCTCATCAGATAGGAGAGAGGAAAAGCAGAGGTCATCAATCCATGGGCAGTGTCTCAGGAAGGGATTAAATCATTTAGCAACATGTCCTTAAGAAATCATTGCAGCCTCATGCTGCCATTTTCTTTTGTGGACTTTCCCATCAAATACATTTTCCAACTGCAAGGCGAGTCTCTGCTGATGGTCAGAAGGCTGGGCCTGCTCCGTTTCCAGAAGATGAGGCAGACCTGTGTGTATATGGATGATACACACCTGTGCCTTCACAAAGAACGATGAGAAGCAGCTGTGATGAGGGGCCTCTGGAAGATGCTCTGGAGATGGGTAGGAGCACCCCCAGAGAAGGGTGTTGAGCTGCAGAATCAAAGTCAGGGAAGGGCTGAGCCACAGGTGCTGAGCAAGAACCCCCCTAACTCCTCCTGTTCTGCAGACCCAGTATCTTCTCAGCCTCCTGCCCACTGTGCCCTCTTTTTGGGGTGACTTGGTGGTAGTCAGTTCTTCTGATCATGCGCCATCCCCTCCTCACGAGCCTTCCCTTGCTGGCTGCTGCATTGAAGCCCCAGGCCTCTGCCTGGCACTTCCTTGGTGCTGCATCCTGGAGGACTTCCTCGTAGAGGTGTCCCTGCTGGCTATACACCTAGCCCACAGCTAAGCCTGGAAGATGGCTGTCAGGCTAATGTGTTTGTTGGATGGTAGGTCTAGAGGGTGAGTAAACTCCTTTCTTGACCCTCTGGGATCCTCTCAATGCCTCCAGATGTGAGTATGGAGTTTCAGGGTGCTCTGGATGGAGTGGGGGGCTGGGAAGTGTTTCTTTCCTGCCTCATTGCAAAGCCTGGGTGCAGTTCCGGAAGGCAGCCAGCCGTCCCCTTGTCTCCGGCCTCTTTTGCGTGTGAGTCACCATCTGGAAGTCGCCTTCATTTATTTTAATTTAACGGGACTCAGCTCGTCCTGGGAGCACGGCCACAGGCTTGTCCTTCCTTCTATTGTAGCTTTACGCTTCTGTGGAGAAAGGGGGCAGGGTGCAGAGTGCTTTGCAATAAAGCACTTCCTTCTCATCTTTAAAAAAAATTTCTTAACAGAAGCAATGGGAGAAATTTACTGGCCTGTCAGAAAAGCCATTGCTCATCAGATAGGAGAGAGGAAAAGCAGAGGTCATCAATCCATGGGCAGTGTCTCAGGAAGGGATTAAATCATTTAGCAACATGTCCTTAAGAAATCATTGCAGCCTCATGCTGCCATTTTCTTTTGTGGACTTTCCCATCAAATACATTTTCCAACTGCAAGGCGAGTCTCTGCTGATGGTCAGAAGGCTGGGCCTGCTCCGTTTCCAGAAGATGAGGCAGACCTGTGTGGGCGTGGGTATATGGATGATACACACACCTGTGCCTACACGTGCCAACAAATTGATATTTGTGTATTACGGTTACATAAACAGACACACGCAATCATTGTCTAGCTGTGATGCTCAGTTTGTTGGGGTTTCTTTTTTCTTTTCCTTTTTTTACTGGATGCATTGTGGCATGTGGAATCTTAGTTCTCTGACTGGGGAATGAACACATTCCTCCTGTAGTGGAAGCACAGAGTCTTAGCTACTGGACCTCCAGGGAGTTCCCTGATGTTCAGTTTTCTTATGTTTGCTTTATTTATAAGTTGCCACAAATTTATTCCTAGCTATAGGATTTCAGAAGCTGGGTTAGAGTCCCCTGGGTGTGTGTCACTTCTGTCATGTACAGGGCTCAGCAGCATGTGGCATAGTGTCTTCAGGCAACTGAGGAGGCTTTACAGTGCCCGAGACAGGCTGGCCCCTTGAGAGTCAGTTGACCAGTGAGTGAAAGTTTTGACTTTGAAGCCAGTTGGACCAGGTTCAAATTGCAGCACTGCACTAGTGGGTTGTGTGGCCTACCCTCCCCACACTCTCTTCCTGGGGCAATGTGAGCCTGGAACATGTGATGCTTAGTCAGGTGGATGGTGCAGGTTCTTTTCATTGACAATGCCCTGTTTGTCCTGTAGAGACAAACAGTGCACCAGGACACTTGACTGGGAATCAGGTATGGATAACTAAGATGCTGTGGTGGATAATTTCATGTGTCAACCTGATTGGGCCGTTGTGTCTATGAGGCCATTTATACGCTTCTGTGGAGAAAGGGGCAGGGTGCTTTTGCAATAAAGCACTTCCTTCTCATCTTTAAAAAAAATTTCTTAACAGAAGCAATGGGAGAAATTTACTGGCCTGTCAGAAAAGCCATTGCTCATCAGATAGGAGAGAGGAAAAGCAGAGGTCATCAATCCATGGGCAGTGTCTCAGGAAGGGATTAAATCATTTAGCAACATGTCCTTAAGAAATCATTGCAGCCTCATGCTGCCATTTTCTTTTGTGGACTTTCCCATCAAATACATTTTCCAACTGCAAGGCGAGTCTCTGCTGATGGTCAGAAGGCTGGGCCTGCTCCGTTTCCAGAAGATGAGGCAGACCTGTGTGGGCGTGGGTATATGGATGATACACACACCTGTGCCTACACGTGCCAACAAATTGATATTTGTGTATTACGGTTACATAAACAGACACACGCAATCATTGTCTAGCTGTGATGCTCAGTTTGTTGGGGTTTCTTTTTTCTTTTCCTTTTTTTACTGGATGCATTGTGGCATGTGGAATCTTAGTTCTCTGACTGGGGAATGAACACATTCCTCCTGTAGTGGAAGCACAGAGTCTTAGCTACTGGACCTCCAGGGAGTTCCCTGATGTTCAGTTTTCTTATGTTTGCTTTATTTATAAGTTGCCACAAATTTATTCCTAGCTATAGGATTTCAGAAGCTGGGTTAGAGTCCCCTGGGTGTGTGTCACTTCTGTCATGTACAGGGCTCAGCAGCATGTGGCATAGTGTCTTCAGGCAACTGAGGAGGCTTTACAGTGCCCGAGACAGGCTGGCCCCTTGAGAGTCAGTTGACCAGTGAGTGAAAGTTTTGACTTTGAAGCCAGTTGGACCAGGTTCAAATTGCAGCACTGCACTAGTGGGTTGTGTGGCCTACCCTCCCCACACTCTCTTCCTGGGGCAATGTGAGCCTGGAACATGTGATGCTTAGTCAGGTGGATGGTGCAGGTTCTTTTCATTGACAATGCCCTGTTTGTCCTGTAGAGACAAACAGTGCACCAGGACACTTGACTGGGAATCAGGTATGGATAACTAAGATGCTGTGGTGGATAATTTCATGTGTCAACCTGATTGGGCCGTTGTGTCTATGAGGCCATTTATGGGCAAGGTTAGGACTTAAACTGGTAGCTGGAGTAAAGCAGATTGCCCTCCCTGTGTGGGTGGGCCTCGTATAATCAGTCGAAGGCCCGACGAGAACAAAAAGTGAAAGGAGGATTTGTTGCTTTCCTGTGTGTCACATTGAACTGAGGTGCCAGGGTTCTCCTGTCCTGGGACTAGGTTAACACCACCAGGCCTCGAATACTCATACCTTTGCACTCAGGCTGGAATTATAACACTGGGTCTCCTGAGTCTCCGGCTTGCAGATCGTGGGACTTCTCAGCTTCCATAGTCACAGGAGCCAATTCTTCATAAACAATCAGCCAATCAATTTTTTTTTAATTTCCTTTTTTTGGGGGGAGCCACTTCTATTGATCTTTCATTTATCTATCTTTGTTCTTTGGCCTGTGTGGGCCTCCCGTAGCAGTGGCCTCTCTCGCTGCAGAGCACCAGCTCTGGGTGCATGCACTCCAGAGCTCCGGCTTGGTAGTTGGACACATCAGTCCAGCTTCTCCACAACACTTGGAATCTTCCCAGGCCAGGGATCGAACCAGCGCCCCTTGCACTGCAAGGCAGTGTCCCGACCCACTGGACCACCAGGGAAGCCCCAGCCAAATCAATTTTTATATGTATCTCCTCTTAGTTTTGTGTCTTTTTCTGGAGAACCCTGACTAATACAGACATGAAGGTGATCAAAACAGCCCAGCCACTCGTGAAAAACAAGCAAAACAAAGCAAATGAAATATCCCTGTTGCCATTAAACAGGAAGACTTTCTAAGCACTAATTGCTAATTGCGCCCTTTTGTTCATCCAAAATAAAACTGTGTCTCCAGGTGCTGGGTCCTGGTCCAGGGATTTCAGTGGACCTGGATCCTGACTGGCCTCGTGGGGCTCAGGGACTTTGGGGAGATGGGTTGTGAACTGGTGAACAAGTAATGAGGTGCAGAGGGTGGACACTGTGCAGGCAGCAGCAAGGCCATGGCCTTTGGGGTGAGGACAGCCACACCCCTGCGGAGGACAGCACTGGGGGCACCACCTGCCTCATGGTGTTGGGGGCCAGGTGGACAGGCCTGTGGAGGAGCCCAGGACTTGGAGAGCTGCCAGTCCCCCAAGGAACTGCCCTAGGCAAGGCAGCCCGCACTCAACCAGGCTGACAGGCTGCATCATTTCACCCTGCAGGAGGCATTGAGGCAGAGCTGGCCCGAGGCAGGGCAGGCGTGCACCCCTCCCAGGGCTCTGAGGACCTGGAGCGTCCTGCTCAGCATGCCTCCCTGGAGTATCTGCTATTTTCAGCTCTGCTTGACAGTGCCATGCTTCCTGCCCAGGCTCAGAGGCCCAGCCTGCTCCTGAACCTGGTCCTGTCATGCAGTTACCTACAGTCTGCCTGACCCCTCGCAGGAGTCGGGAGTGTGGCCGGGGACCTGGCCCAGTGTTGGAGTCAGAAGTGTGGCCAGGGGCCGGCTGAGTGGTCAATGGTCTCAGCTGGCGTGGTTCTGAGAGTCCCGGGTGCCGGCGTAGTGTGAGTTTTGGGGAAAGTATTGGGGGACTGATGGTGTTAGCATAGTCCCAGGACAGGAGAACACTGATATCCCAGCTCAGTCTGACAGCCAGGAAGGCAGTAAAGCCTCCCTCCACTTTTTGTTCTCTTCAGACCTTTTGTGAGCCCCTTCCACACCTTGGCAGGCATCGCCTGGAAACTGGCCCACCCTCGCTCATGATCACTCCTTGGAGGTTCTTGGGGGCAGTTTTGGCTGGCCGTTCCTGCCCCTGTTACTGCTTCTGTGGTAACAGCTGCAAGTGCCCCCTGGGCAGCTGGAAACAGCGGTGGGCAGGGCTATGCCAGGGCAGGAAGGCCCGTGTCCTTTAGGATGGCCAGAGGCATCCTCGTGTCAGAGGACAGTGGGATCTGCAGTCAGTCTGGTCCTCCGGTGCTGCCTACACCTCCCTCCTGGAGTCTCCAAGGCTCTCTGTGTGTCTACCCCACACCCAGGGACTCCAGGCTGAATATTAAGGCATGGGGGCCCTTCCCTAGAGCCTCACTGTTCCTGGGTTCTAAGGACCATAGTTGCGATGACAGCCTAGTTACTACCTCCTGGGGGCCCCCGCTGTCCCCTCTTCCCGTAGGTGGATGTGAGTCATGAGAATCAGGCTCTGAACTTTACCCCCATTCGCCATGGTTCCGCTTCCCCCAAGAGACACATCAAATCCATCTTTCATGCTTGTTAAACAAGCTGTAAGTAAATCCGCCCCATGGCTGCGGGCACTAACTGGATGGGGTATGCAGAATTTAAAACTATGGTCCCTTCTCGCCAGGAGCCAGAGCCTATGGGGATAGGCATTACTTTCTCAGGGCCTGTGGGAGCACAGAGGATCCCTGCCCCATGGGGCTGGAGGTGGGGGCAACAGGCTCCTGATTGAATCTTGAAGCAGGAAGAGCTGAGCATGAGGGGCAGAGGGTGATTCAAACTGAGGCCACAGCCTCACAAGACTGGAAGGTGGAGGGACATGGCTTGTCTCTCTTACCAGGTCTTCCTGGTTTTAGCAACAAAAGTCCTATGGGCCGGAAAAGTGCTCCGTCTGGGTCCAGCTGAGATGGCTGGTCCTCTTCCTAGGAGCAGGCCAGACTCGAAGAGTGACAGACGCGCCCAGGACCTTAAACTGGATATTGTCTGGTGTGGAGCCAGAGATAGATTTACTCAGGGGGCCCACTGGGTCAGACTGTGCTCCTGAAAGATCCTGGGGCTGCACTCAAGGATGAAGGGCCAGGGGACAGAGGTCAGCCAGGAAGCTTCTGGGAATCAAGACTGGGCATCAGGGCCCTCAAGTCAGCTGCAGTCGGGAAAGGGGAGCCGTGGAGTAGTAGATCAAGGACTGGGGGACCCATCGGGTGTTACTGTGAGGATAGGGCCTGCTCAGGGTCAAGGCTTGGGCTTGGTGTCCTGGCGTGGGTAGGTGGGATCCATTCCTCAGTGAACTGGCTGGCTCTGTGTTTGACCCGTGGAATGGGAGGTGTCCTGGGCTGCATGAGACAGAAGTGCAGTGGACTCAGGCTGGGGTTACCCTGATTGTAGGGTGCCCAGCGAGTTGGTCTCTGAAGGTCCCAAGGCCCTGGGAGTGTGTAGGCTGAGGGTAGCTGGTGGCAGGCAGGGCTAGGGGAGAGCTAGGGGACCTGTGGAGGAGGTCAGGGGGGCATGGACTGCAGAGGAAAGAGCGTGCTGAGTGAGGTGGCCATTAGGGCCAGGGAAAGGACAACGGACAGAAGGGGATCCTTCTGGTTTGTCAGTTCCCAGCTTCACAGGGAGACCAGTGTGAACCAGTGGAGATAGTGGTGTGCACATTGGTTCCTCTAGTGGGTGAACAGCTGCCTCATTAGCTTCCTTGGTGGTGTGCATGTGAGATGTAACAATGAGAGAAAAGGGTCTGGAGGAGGAGGGCCGGCCAGGTGGACCTGCCCAGGGGAGTCCACTAGCTCAGTCTCCTAGTGTGAGCGGATCTGCAGGTTCTGTTGGCCACAAACTGGCAGAGCATTTCTGAGGTGAGATTATGTCTGAAAGCATCTGATGAACACAGCTGTGTGCATCTCTGGACTTGATTTTGTTGTAGCTTGCCCGGGACATGGCTTGTCTCTCTTACCAGGCCAGAACGTCCTATGGGCGGAAAAGTGCTCCGTCTGGGTCCAGCTGAGATGGCTGGTCCTCTTCCTAGGAGCAGGCCAGACTCAAGAGTGACAGGCGCCCAGGACCTTAAACTGGATATTGTCTGGTGTGGAGCCAGAGATAGATTTACTCAGGGGGCCCACTGGGTCAGACTGTGCTCCTGAAAGATCCTGGGGCTGCACTCAAGGATGAAGGGCCAGGGGACAGAGGTCAGCCAGGAAGCTTCTGGGAATCAAGACTGGGCATCAGGGCCCTCAAGTCAGCTGCAGTCGGGAAAGGGGAGCCGTGGAGTAGTAGATCAAGGACTGGGGGACCCATCGGGTGTTACTGTGAGGATAGGGCCTGCTCAGGGTCAAGGCTTGGGCTTGGTGTCCTGGCGTGGGTAGGTGGGATCCATTCCTCAGTGAACTGGCTGGCTCTGTGTTTGACCCGTGGAATGGGAGGTGTCCTGGGCTGCATGAGACAGAAGTGCAGTGGACTCAGGCTGGGGTTACCCTGATTGTAGGGTGCCCAGCGAGTTGGTCTCTGAAGGTCCCAAGGCCCTGGGAGTGTGTAGGCTGAGGGTAGCTGGTGGCAGGCAGGGCTAGGGGAGAGCTAGGGGACCTGTGGAGGAGGTCAGGGGGGCATGGACTGCAGAGGAAAGAGCGTGCTGAGTGAGGTGGCCATTAGGGCCAGGGAAAGGACAACGGACAGAAGGGGATCCTTCTGGTTTGTCAGTTCCCAGCTTCACAGGGAGACCAGTGTGAACCAGTGGAGATAGTGGTGTGCACATTGGTTCCTCTAGTGGGTGAACAGCTGCCTCATTAGCTTCCTTGGTGGTGTGCATGTGAGATGTAACAATGAGAGAAAAGGGTCTGGAGGAGGAGGGCCGGCCAGGTGGACCTGCCCAGGGGAGTCCACTAGCTCAGTCTCCTAGTGTGAGCGGATCTGCAGGTTCTGTTGGCCACAAACTGGCAGAGCATTTCTGAGGTGAGATTATGTCTGAAAGCATCTGATGAACACAGCTGTGTGCATCTCTGGACTTGATTTTGTTGTAGCTTGCCCTGTGGGTAGATTAAAATTTGTTAATGTTCAAAGTCTATTCAGGCTTTCTCATTTTTTTTTTGGCAGCTTGAACCTTTATTCTTAGTATTTTTTTTTAAAGCATATTTAGAAACTTTCAATACAGAAATAATCCTAGCAAACCATTTAAAAGTTTTGTTGTTCGACAATTTCACATCAGGTCCACCAGGACACCGGTCCAGCCCTAAGTCCCCACTCCCACCCTGCTCTCTTTCTTTTTTTTTCTTCTTGTTTTATTTTTCTTTTTTTTCTCTCTCTCTCTTTTTTTTTTTAAAGATTTATTTATTTATTTATTTTGGGCAGGGGTTGGGGAGGGAGGGGAGCCAGCGAGCCACTTCTATTGGTCTTTCATTTATCTATTTTCATCCATCTTTGTTCTTTGGCTCCTGCGGGCCTCCCATCGCGGTGGCCTCTGTTGTCGCAGAGCACCGGCTCTGGGCACATGAACTCCAGAGCTCTGGCTCGGTAATTGGACACATCAGTCCAGCCGCTTCGTGGCACATGGGATCTTCCCAGGCCAGGGCTCGAACCGGCGCCCCTTGCACTGCAAGGCGGTGTCCTTACCCACTGGACCACCAGGGGAAGCCCTTTTTTTTCTCTTTCTTTCTGAGACTCTGCACAAAGTTTTGTTTCTTCAAGTTATTGTCCATTTGTCAATGTTTTCAAATGCACTGGCATTTGATCTATACTCCTCTTAAATTTTTTTGTTGTATTTAAAAATTATATCCTCTTCTGTCATTCTATACTAATACCTTTTCTCTTTCCATTCTCTTCATCATTTGTTCTAGAGGCTTATTTTTATTAGTATTTTCAAAGAACTACCTTTTTAAATTCTATTTTTGGCTGCATGGAGTCTTGTTACTGCATGGTGACTTTCTCTAGTTGCAGTGCAAGGGCTTTTTTATGCATGTGAGATGTAACAATGAGAAAAGGGTCTGGAGGAGGAGGGCCGGCCAGGTGGACCTGCCCAGGGGAGTCCACTAGCTCAGTCTCCTAGTGTGAGCGGATCTGCAGGTTCTGTTGGCCACAAACTGGCAGAGCATTTCTGAGGTGAGATTATGTCTGAAAGCATCTGATGAACACAGCTGTGTGCATCTCTGGACTTGATTTTGTTGTAGCTTGCCCTGTGGGTAGATTAAAATTTGTTAATGTTCAAAGTCTATTCAGGCTTTCTCATTTTTTTTTTGGCAGCTTGAACCTTTATTCTTAGTATTTTTTTTTAAAGCATATTTAGAAACTTTCAATACAGAAATAATCCTAGCAAACCATTTAAAAGTTTTGTTGTTCGACAATTTCACATCAGGTCCACCAGGACACCGGTCCAGCCCTAAGTCCCCACTCCCACCCTGCTCTCTTTCTTTTTTTTTCTTCTTGTTTTATTTTTCTTTTTTTTCTCTCTCTCTCTTTTTTTTTTTAAAGATTTATTTATTTATTTATTTTGGGCAGGGGTTGGGGAGGGAGGGGAGCCAGCGAGCCACTTCTATTGGTCTTTCATTTATCTATTTTCATCCATCTTTGTTCTTTGGCTCCTGCGGGCCTCCCATCGCGGTGGCCTCTGTTGTCGCAGAGCACCGGCTCTGGGCACATGAACTCCAGAGCTCTGGCTCGGTAATTGGACACATCAGTCCAGCCGCTTCGTGGCACATGGGATCTTCCCAGGCCAGGGCTCGAACCGGCGCCCCTTGCACTGCAAGGCGGTGTCCTTACCCACTGGACCACCAGGGGAAGCCCTTTTTTTTCTCTTTCTTTCTGAGACTCTGCACAAAGTTTTGTTTCTTCAAGTTATTGTCCATTTGTCAATGTTTTCAAATGCACTGGCATTTGATCTATACTCCTCTTAAATTTTTTTGTTGTATTTAAAAATTATATCCTCTTCTGTCATTCTATACTAATACCTTTTCTCTTTCCATTCTCTTCATCATTTGTTCTAGAGGCTTATTTTTATTAGTATTTTCAAAGAACTACCTTTTTAAATTCTATTTTTGGCTGCATGGAGTCTTGTTACTGCATGGTGACTTTCTCTAGTTGCAGTGAAAGGGGCTAATTGTCCTTGTGGTGTGTGCATGCTCAGTCGCTTCAGTTGTGTCCGACTCTTTGTGACCCTGTGGACTATAGCCTGCCAGGCTCCTCTGTCCATGGGATTCTCCAGAAAGAATACTGGGTGAGTAACTCAAGTCTCCTGCAGCTCCTGCATTGCAGGCAAATTCTTTATCACCCAGCCACTGGGAAAGCCCCCTTGTGGTGTGAGGGCTTTTCATTGTGGTGGCTTCTCTTGTTGCCAAGCACAGGCTCTAGGCACACAGGCTTGGTTGCCCTGTGGTATGTAGAATCTTCCCAGATCAAGGGTCAAACTTGTGTCTCTTGCATTGACAGGTGGACTGTCAACCACTGGACCACCAGGGAAGTCCAAGAACTACCTCTGGGATTTGACTGATCCTTTCTATTTTCTCTTTATTTTTTATTTCATTAATATTTGCTCTGATCTTGATTATTTCCTTCTTATCTAGAGATTATTATTATTTTTAAAATTTTGGCCTCTTTTATTGTTTTTTGTTTATTTATTTTCATTCATCTTTATTCTTTGGCCTGTGTGGGCGTCCCACCGCAGTGGCCTCTTTTGCTGCAGAGCACTGGCTCTGGGCACATGCACTCCAGAGTGCTGACTCGCAATTGGACACACCATTCCAGCTGCTCTGCAGCATGTGGGATTCTCCCGTGCCAGGGATCGAATTGGTGCCCCTTGCACAGCAAGGTGGACTCTTTACCAACTGGACCACTAGGGAAGCCCTAGAGATTTTTTTTTTTAACTTTTATTTTACTTTTAACTTTTACAGAGTTTTGTTTACAGATATGTATGTTCTCAGATTAGTCATATGTATATCTTCCCCATCCCACCCCTCCAGACCGTCATACGAGATTATTTTTTATTGACTTCTTCATTTGGGTTCTTACGTATTCTTTTCTAAAAGACAAAACTGGAGATCATAAATTCCCCCAGTGCATTTCAGTGGCATCCCTCAGGTTTTGATATGTATTATTTCATCAGTGATGTGTTCTAAACAATCATACAGGATGAATTATTATATGTCTCACTTTTTGCACTCAGCATTATGTTTGTGAGCTTCATCCACATTGTTCCTTGTGGTTGTAATTGATTCATTTTCTCTGTTGTATAATATTTCATTGAATGATTATGTCATGATCTGCCCATCCTAATGTTGGTGGATATTTGGTTTATTTCCAGTCTTTGATTATTATGAATAATGCCTCTGTGAGCATTCTTATCCTGACTCTTTATTTGTTTGGCTGTTCCCAGTCTTAGCTTTTTCTTTTGATCATGGTATGTGGAATCCAGTTTCCTGACCAGGGGTCAAACCGGGCCCCCTGCATTGGGAGCATGGAGACTTAGCCAGAGAAGCCCCTGTACATGACTCTTGAGATGCATGTCCACACATTTATATTGGGTATATATCTAACAGTGAAATTTCTGGGTTGTAGGATATGTTTATATTAAATTTCAATTAATGGTGCCATCTGTTTTCCAAACTGTTGGTACAGTATAAGCTCTTGCCAGCAGAATGTGAGTATCTGCCCTGTTCTCCACAGTCTTGCAACATGTCTTTTAAATTTTAGCCATTCTGGTGAGTGTGTAATGGTTTCTCAAAGAGGTGTGAATTTGCATATCCTCGACCCAGGATATCCTACTAATGAGACTGAGCAATTTTTTGTGTGTATATTACCCACTGGTGTATCTTTTGTATGAATTCTATGTTCAAGTTTCTAGACTTTTTCTTTTGATATGCTTGTCTTTTCCTTATTCATCAATAGACTATATAGAGAGAATTAAAGTAATTTTTATAGGTATTGTAAATATTTTCTCCTAGTTATGTGGGTTACTTTTTCTCTCAGTGGTGTCTTTTGATGAACAGATATTCTTAGCTTTAATGTAGTTCAGCTTAGCAATCTTTCTTTATGGCTAGTGTTTTTTGAATTATGTTTAACCAGCCTTTCCCTACCTGCCAAATCATTCTGCTCCTGCTGCTGCTTAGTCACTTCAGTCGTGTCTGACTCTGTGTGACCCTGTGGACTGTAGTCCGCCAGCCTCCTCTGTCCATGGAATTCTCCTGTCAAGAATACCTGAGTAGGTTCCCTGCCCTCCTCCATGGAGATCTTCCCAGTTCAAGGTTGGAACCTGGGTCTCCTGCACTGCAGGCCGATTCCTCAAAACTGAGCTGTCAGAGAAGTCTGATATAAATATATACTATAGTTACTATATGTACAATATGTATTATATAGTATATATACTATATATAATAAAAATGTAATATATAATATGCAATATGTAATATATAATATATATTATATCAATATATAGACTATATAATAATATATCTGTAATATATATAATATAGCCTATTGTTATAACATCTTACTGCAATATAATATTATATATATATTACATATCATATTATATATTATATAAATATATAAAATATATTTATATTTTAATATATTAATTATCTATTTATATAATATTTATAAGTATGTCATTTGTATTGAAAAATATATAATATGTAAATAATATATAATACATAGACAAAAATATAAATATATAAATAAATATTTATATTATTTATATTGCATATTTATATATAATACATACTATATAGAATATATATTATATAATAATATATTTATATATTCTATATTGTAAAACACATATAATATACTATGCATACTATGTATTTTATATAATGTATAAATATATTTAAATATATTTACATATATAATCAATAAAATATATTATATAATATATATTCTGTATAATATATTAAATAAAAATATATAATATACTAATATGTATTAATATATTGAATAGTATATATTTTATATATTAGATAATATATATTAGTAAATATAATATAATATGTAAATATATTTATGTATAATATATTACATATTATATAAATATGCCTTAATATATCATTATACATTATATAAATATATATTTATAAATTATATATTCATAGTCAGATATTATATATGTTATTTATATTCATCTCTAAATATTTAATGTACATTATATACATGTATATATTTTACAAATATATATATTTATGTATTATATATATATTTATATAATATATTCATATTATAATAATATAATAATCATATATAATATGATAATAATCAATAATCATATATAATATAATGATGTATATACATAATATTATATATATAAATATGTAGAATATATATTGTATTCTGTATGTACTATGTATTATATAATATATATTATATATTTATATATTAAATATATTATATATAATAGAGAATATATTATAATATTTTATAAATACATAAATTTATATATGTATATAATATAGAACATAATTAATAATCATAGATATATAATATATATCATAAGATATATATAATTATATAACATAATTCATATTCATAAGTGTAATATAGTATATAATATTTATTAAAATATGACATAATGTATTATATATAATTACAATAATTATATCATATATATAGTATACATATGGTATATATATAGTACATCTATATAGTATATCTGTATACTATCGATAGAATTATATAATTGTATATATAACATATTATGTATAATATATACAATATAAATTTTATATATTATGTACAATTATATAATATATATTATCATGCATATATTATATATTATATTATATATATGTTATGCACACACACACACACACATACACATATATATATATATATATTTGAGACAGCATGGACTGTAACTCACCAGACTTCTCCATCCATGAAATTTTTCAGGCAAGAATAATGGAGTAAGTTGACATTTCCTTTTCTCAATAATTCTCCTATATTATCTTCAGTTCACCTGAAGGGGATTTTTATATGTGATATGAGGTAGGAGTCAAGCTTTATTTTTTTCCCCACATGGATATCTTGTTGTCAGAGCACCATTTATTGAAAACTCCATCCTTTGTTCTTTTGCCTACAATGACAACTAAAGTTAAGTGCCGGTGGATGTGTGCGTCTGTTTCTTCTTGCTGCTTTATTCTGTTCCGCTAATCTGTTTGTCTATTCTTACACCAACTACTCTGTTAGCTTAAAATAATTTTTATTGATATCTGATAGAACAAATTCCGTCACCTTGTTTGTCTTAAAGCATGTCTTCGCTATTTTGAGTTCATTTAATTTCTGTTCTAAACATTTTAAGAAATGTCAAATCCCTCTTAAAACCCTGGTGGATCTTGGCTGTGATTGATTGTGCTGAATCTGTCGATCAATGTGAGGATGATTAGCATCTTTACTATATTAAATTCTCCAATCTAAGAACTCGATATATCACTATAGTTATTTAGGTGTTGTGTTTCTGTATAGCACTCCACCACACAGTTTGTTAGATTTATTTCTTTGTATTTGATTTCTTTTTTGATAGCTGTATATATGATATAACTTAAAAACATGAAATTCATTGTTAGGACTTCCCTCGTGGTACAGTGGATAGGAATTGGCCTGTCAGTGCAGGGGGGCACAAATTCAATCTGTGGTCTGGGAAGATGCCACATGCCACGGATTAACTAAGCCTGTGAGTCACAGCTGCTGGGTGCTGCAACTACTGAAGCCCGTGTGCCTAGAGCCTGTGGTCCACAACCAGAGAAGCCACCACAATGAGAAGCCCATGCACCTACCACAATGAAGAATATCCCCTATATACCATGGAATACTACACAGCTATAAAAAGAAATGCAGAAGAATCAGCCCTAATGAGGTGGCTGGATCTAGAACCTATCATAAAAAGTGAAGTCAGTCAGAAAGAGAAGGACAAGTACAATATACTGACACATATATATGGAATCTTTTTGGCACAGTGGGCAGACTTCTCCATCCATGAAATTTTTCAGGCAAGAATAATGGAGTAAGTTGACATTTCCTTTTCTCAATAATTCTCCTATATTATCTTCAGTTCACCTGAAGGATTTTATATGTGATATGAGGTAGGAGTCAAGCTTTATTTTTTTCCCCACATGGATATCTTGTTGTCAGAGCACCATTTATTGAAAACTCCATCCTTTGTTCTTTTGCCTACAATGACAACTAAAGTTAAGTGCCGGTGGATGTGTGCGTCTGTTTCTTCTTGCTGCTTTATTCTGTTCCGCTAATCTGTTTGTCTATTCTTACACCAACTACTCTGTTAGCTTAAAATAATTTTTATTGATATCTGATAGAACAAATTCCGTCACCTTGTTTGTCTTAAAGCATGTCTTCGCTATTTTGAGTTCATTTAATTTCTGTTCTAAACATTTTAAGAAATGTCAAATCCCTCTTAAAACCCTGGTGGATCTTGGCTGTGATTGATTGTGCTGAATCTGTCGATCAATGTGAGGATGATTAGCATCTTTACTATATTAAATTCTCCAATCTAAGAACTCGATATATCACTATAGTTATTTAGGTGTTGTGTTTCTGTATAGCACTCCACCACACAGTTTGTTAGATTTATTTCTTTGTATTTGATTTCTTTTTTGATAGCTGTATATATGATATAACTTAAAAACATGAAATTCATTGTTAGGACTTCCCTCGTGGTACAGTGGATAGGAATTGGCCTGTCAGTGCAGGGGGGCACAAATTCAATCTGTGGTCTGGGAAGATGCCACATGCCACGGATTAACTAAGCCTGTGAGTCACAGCTGCTGGGTGCTGCAACTACTGAAGCCCGTGTGCCTAGAGCCTGTGGTCCACAACCAGAGAAGCCACCACAATGAGAAGCCCATGCACCTACCACAATGAAGAATATCCCCTATATACCATGGAATACTACACAGCTATAAAAAGAAATGCAGAAGAATCAGCCCTAATGAGGTGGCTGGATCTAGAACCTATCATAAAAAGTGAAGTCAGTCAGAAAGAGAAGGACAAGTACAATATACTGACACATATATATGGAATCTAGTAAGATGGTGATGATGGCACATGCAGTGAAGTGACAGAAAGACAGACATGGACAGTGAACATATGGACATTGTGGGGAAGGAACAGTGGGTGAGAGGCGTAAAGGAAGTAGCATGAAGGCCTGTACTATCATAAGTGAAGAAAAAAGCTATAGTCATTGCTCTGTGAGAAAAGCAGATTCTTCAGGGATGCTGTATGACAGTCTGGAGGGATGGGATGGGGGAGATATGCATGTGACTAATCTGGGAACATACATATCTGTAAACATCAAAACTCTGTAAAAGTTAAAAGTAAAATAAAAGTTAAAAAAAAAAAGAGTATCCCCCACTAGCCACAAGTAGAGAAAGTCCACACAAAAGCAACCTAGACCCAGTATAGCCATAAATAAATTAATCAAAAATTTCATTGCTGTT
This sequence comes from Tragulus kanchil, assembly GCA_022376925.1. Taxonomy (NCBI): domain Eukaryota; kingdom Metazoa; phylum Chordata; class Mammalia; order Artiodactyla; family Tragulidae; genus Tragulus; species Tragulus kanchil. The sequence continues at coordinate 93,763,962 of JAIOJX010000005.1, read as the reverse complement.
GCAGACGTAATTATTTATTTATTGAAGTGTAGTTGATTTACAGTGTTGTGTTAATTTCTGCTGTACAGCAAAGTGATTCAGCTATACATGTATTTATATTTTTTATATTCTTTTCTATATGGTTTACCGCTCTGTGCTATACATAGGACATTGTTGTTTATCCATTCTAAATGTAATGGTTTGCATCTGCTAATCCCAAACTTCCAATTCATCCCTCTCCCACTCCCCTCCCCCTTGGCAACCACAAGTCTGTTCTCTACATCTGTGAATCTGTTTCTGTTTCATTGGTAGGTTTATTTGTGTCATATTTTAGATTCTACATATAAGTGTTATGGCATTTGCCTTTCTCTTTCTGACTTCACTTTAATATGGTAAACTCTTGAGTCCATCCATGTTTATGTAAATGTCATATTATTTCATACTTTTCATACTTTTATGGCTGCATAATATTCCAACAATGCAATTGTTATTTCTAAATATATTGATCTTTTATCGAGCAAGTTTGCTAAAATCATTTATTCATTTAAAATTTTATCTTTTGATTCCTTTGAGTTTTCTATGTATACCATTATAGTATCTTCAGATGAAAGCAGTTTTATTTCTTTGTATTTTAACTTGTTTGCTTTGCGAAGGTCAAAGTTAATGAGTATCAATAACCGTCTCTCAAGAAATAGCTCAGATCATTGTCTTGCATCCCATTTTCTTTCTAATATTTTAGCTCCAACGTGTTTTGCAGAGCAAACATTTTTAAATTTTGATAAGGTCCAACTTATCAACTGTGCTTCTGTGTCAAGTCTAGGATATCTTCATTTTACATAGACCCCAGAGATTTTCTCCTCTGTATTTTTTTATAAAATGTTTTTATAGATTTGCATTTTATGTTTGAGTCTAGGACCCATTTTGAGTCAGTTTTGGTATAAGGCAAGAGGTGTGAGTGGAGATTTATTTTTTACTGTGGTTATCCAATTGCTCCAGCACCATTTATAAGAAAAGGCTGTCTTTCCTTTGTCTTTTTTTTTTCCAATTTTTTTTACCCTTCCTTTTTGAATTGCTCTTGTATCTTTGTCAAAAATAGGTTGAGCACATTATGTCATTCTATTTCTGGATTCTTGATTCTGTTCTATTCATTTATGTGTCTGTCTATCAACCAATACTACACAGCTTTCATTATTGCACATGTAGTAAGTCTTAATATTGGGTGGAGTGATTCTTCCTACTTTAATTTTATTAGTTATTTAGTTATTCTAAAATAATCCTGTGTTTTTCCATGTCAATTTTAGAATAAACTTGCTTATGCCAACAGAAAAATCTTGCTGAGAATTTCATAGGAACTGCATAAAGTCTATCAGTCAATTTAAGGAGAATTGACATCTTTCTAATGGCGAGTCTTTAAATCCATGAACACAGTATGTGTCAGCTTCAGCATACAGACCCTGTACGTGTTTTATTCAGTCTGTACGTAAGTATTTAATCTTCTTTGGAGTGATTAGAAATGGTATTGCATTTTAAATTTCAGTTTTCCCTTGCTCATTGTTAGTATATAGAAAACAATTGATCTTGTTTCCTGAAGGACTTCCCAGGTGGTGCTGGTGGTGAAAGAACCCACCTGCCAATGCAGGAAACACAAGAGACATGGGCTCAACCCTTGGGTTGGTAAGATCCCCTGGAATAGGAAATAACAACCCACTCCAGTATTCTTGCCTGAGGATTTTCATGGACAGAGGAGCCTAATGAGCTACACACCATGGGATTTCAAAGAGTTGGACATGATTGAGTGACTGAACATACTTATTTCCTGAAACAGTGCTGAAGTCACTTCTTTGTTCTTTTTTATTTTTATTGTTGTGCAGGTTCCTTCAGATTTTCTATGTAGACAATCATGTCATCTGCAAATAGGGACAGTTTATATCCTTCTTTTCCTTTATTTCTTTTCTTTCATCATTGCAACAGCTAGAGCTTCCAGTGCTATGTTAAATAAGAGTGATTAGAATGGACATATTAAGGGAAAGAATCCAGTTGTTCATCATTAAGTGTGATCTTAATTATATGTGATAAAGGTACTCTTTATCAAGTTAAAGTAATTCCCCTTTGCCCTTACTAACATAATGAGAGATTTTTGGGTTTTATTTTTATCTAAAATGGGTGTTGAGTTTTGTCAAGTGGTTTTCCCACATAACTGATAAAGTCGCATGCTTTTTCTTTTTTAGTCTGTTGGTATAATTGATGACATTTCATATTTGGAATAAATCCTTCTTGTTAATGTTGTTGGGACTGATTTGCTAACAAGTAGTTGAGGAATTTTGCATCTTAAGTTTATGAACAATATTGGTTTGCAGTTTTCTTTTTGTATACTGGTTTTATCTGATTTTATGTGGTAATACTGGCCAATGAATGAAAAGTATTTCTTCTATTTTTGGGGTTGATAAAATATAACATTGGTGGAATTCCTATTATTGGGTGGATTCTTCAGTGAGACTCTCAGGGCCTGGAAATTTCTTGTTCAGGAGATTTAAAATTACAGTTTTAAAGTTCAGTTTTGTTAATGGTAGTAGGATTATGAGACTACGCGTTTCATCTTTGTTGAGTTTTGGTAGTTTTGTTTTTCATTCGTTTGAGAAATAACACTTCCTCCCATTTTAATATAAACATTTAGTGCTAGAAGTTTCCCTTTAGCATTGCTTTTATGTGCATATTTTGATATGTAGCACTTTCATTTCACATGGTTTTCTGTATTATAAAAAGTTTTACTTTGAGACTTTTTCTTTGACCCATTTCTTCTGAACTGTTGAATATATGAGCATAAAGTTGACCATAGTATTCTCCGATAACCTTTAATGGCTACAGGATCTTCTGTGAGTCCTCTGTTTCATTTCCAGTTTTGGTGATTTGTTTATTCTTCCTTTTCATCTGTCAGTCTCACTAAAGGTTTGTCAATTAACTGATGTTTGCTTAAGAATCAGATTTTTATTTTATTAATTTCTCTACTGCTTTTCTGTTTTAAATTTTGTTGATTTCTGCTGTATATTATTTCTTTGCTTTGGATTTTTTTTTTCTTTTTGCTCTTCTTTTTCTAGTTTCTTGGGCTATTGATTTTGAGACAGTTTCTCTATTAGTTTCCTTTTCAGGTTGCTTTAGTTACATCTCACATTTTTGACGTATTTTTACTCTTATTCACTTCTATGTATTTTTAAAGTTTTCCTTTGGGACTTCAACTTTGACCTCAGGTTATTTAGAACTGGATTGCTTATCTTTCATGTATTTAGAAATTTCCTTGTTGTTTTATGTTATTAATTTCTAGCTTGATTATATTATGGCCAGAGAAAACAGTAAGTGTGATAACTGTTACTTTAGATTTGCTGTGGTTTGTTTTGTGACCCTGGATATGGTATGTTTTGATGACTACTCAATGGACACTTGAAAACAAGGTCTATTCTGCTGCATCTGCATGGAGTGTCCTGTTGCTGTCAGTCAGATCCTATTGGTTGACTGTGTTTTCAAATCAATACCCTTGCCAATTTTTTGTGTAGTAGCTCTAACAGTTGCTGAGAGGGAGGTATTGAAATTGTCAACTGTAATTGCTGATTTTCTCTTTTTCCTTTCAGCCCTGTCAGTTTTTGCTTCATGTGTTTTGAGGTAGTGGTTTTAGTGCATATACATTTAGAGTTTTTATGACTTACTGGTGGATTGATTCTTTTATCATTATGCAGCATTCCTTTTTGTTTCTAGTAATTGTCTTTGCTGTGAAGTTTTTACTTATTTAGATAATATAGCCAGTCTTGCTTTTGAAAAGCTAATGTTCATATGGTATATATATTTTTTCTATCTTTTTACTTTTAACCGTCCTATGTCACTGAATTTGAAGTAAGCTTTTTGTTTTGTTGTAAGTAGCTGAACTATGAGTTTAATTTTTTTTATTTAATCTACTCCTCCTGTCTTTATGTTTGGATATTCAGGCCATTTACATTTAAGCTTATCATTGATACGTTAGGGCTTAAGCTTGCCATTTTGTCATCTGTTTTCTATTCTCCTCCCTGCCCCCCGCCGGTTCTCATTCCTGTTTCTTGTTTTGTTGTCTTCCTATTGGCTACTTGCACAATTTTTAGTATTTCATATTTATTTATCATTATTTTGAATATATTTCTTTGTATAGTTTTCATTCTGGTAGCTCTATATGTTACAATATACACAATGTGACTTACTACATAACACTGGTATCAGTATTTTACCACTTAAAGTGAAATGTGGAAACTTTTCTTCCATGTAGGTACATTTGCTTTTCTTAATTACATGCTCTGTAATCTTGAGCATCAGATAATGCTATAATTTTTTGTTTCAATCTGTAATAAATATAACTTATAAAACTCACTAGTAGAAAGATAGTCTGTTTTTTGTGTATTTCTGATTATTCTGTTGTTCTTCCTGCCTTTCTGATTCCTTCTTTTACAATTTCTTTCCTGTTTGAAGATCATCTTTTAGGCAGTCTTAAAGGAGATAGCTGAAGGTGACAAATTATTTGTTTTCCTTTTTCTGAGAATATCTTTCTTTTCCTTAGTTTTTTTTTCTTCTTATTTTATTAAAAAAATTTTTTTATAGAGTTTTGCTGTTCACAGACATGTATGTTCCCAGATCAGCCTTAGTTTTTAAAGGATATTTTTACCAGTTGCCAAAATTGTGGCTGACAGTTCTTTTTATTTTTTCGGCACCTAATGAATGTTACACCAATACCTTCAGGCCTGTATAGTTTCAAATGAGAAATCCACTACCATTCATACTGATAGGTAAGGTGTCATTTCCTTTTGGTTATTTTAGTATTTTTCTTTATTTTTAGTTTTAAGAAGTTTAATATGTAGTGGTATGTATTTCTTTGTGTTTACCCTGTTTGTAGGTAGTGTACTTTCTTGAAACTGTAGGTTATGTCTTTCATCAAAATGAGAACTTTCAGACATTATTTTTTCAAATATTCTTTTGACTTTCTGTTTTTCTTCTCTTTTTGAAAATCTGATGATACAGAGATTGGATCTTTTCTTATTATTCTGTAGGTCTCTGTTCATTTTTTCTACTTTTTCTATTATTTGAGTAAATTCTACCTATCTGTCTCAAGTTGCTAATTTTTTCCTTCATCATCATTTTATTCTTCATGGGCTCCACTCTAGCCCATGCAACAAGTTTAAAATTTCTGTTATTATATTTTTGGTTCTTTATTTACCATTTTGTATAACTTCTGTTTCTTTGCTGGTGTTGCCTGTTTCTTCGTTTATAATTGATTGTTGAAGTATTTTTATGAAGGCTTCTTTTTTTTTTCAGATTTATTTATTTTTGGTCAGGGGTCGGGTTGGGAAGGGAGGGGAGCAGGCGGGCCACTTTCTATTGGTCTTTCATTTATCTATTTTCATCCCTCTTTGTTCTTTGGCTCCTGTGGGCCTCCCATCACGGTGGCGTCTGTCGTTGCAGAGCGCCGGCTCTGGGCGCATGCGCTCCAGAGCTCTGGCTCGGCAATTGGACACATCGGTCCAGCCCAGGCCAGGGATCAAACCGGCGCCCCTTGCACTGCAAGGCAGTGTCCTTACCCACTGGACCACCAGGGGAAGCCCTATGAAGGCTTCTTTAAAGCCCTTGCCAGAATACGCCAACATCTGATTTATCTCTGTGTTGGTGTTATTTGATTGTCTTTTCTCATTCAAGTTGTTATTTTCCTGGTTCTGCAATAAGATGGATGATTTCTAAAATTCCATGCTAGACATTTTAATATATTATATTAGTATTCTTTTAAAATTTTTAATTTTATATTGGAGTAAAATTGATTTACAATGTTGTGTTAGTTTCAGGTGTACAGCAAAGTGATTTTAGTTATACATATTCATATATATGTTCATTTTCAGATTCTTTTCCCATATAGGTCATTACAGAGTATAGTTCCCTATGCTATAAAGTAGATCCTTGTGATAATCCATTTTATATATAGTAGTGTACAGATGTTAATCCAAACCTCCTAATTTATCCCTCTTCCAACCTTTTCCTTTTGTTTTCAAAGTCTATGAGTCTATTTCTGTTTTGTAAATTAATTCATTTGGATCATTTTTTTAGATTCCACGTGTAAGTGGTATCATATGATTTTTGTCTTTCTATGTCTGACTTAACTGACTTATGATGATAATCTCTATGTCCATCCCTATTACTTACAAGTGGCATTATTTCATTTTTTTATGGCCGAGTAATATTCTATTGTGTATATGTACCACATCTTTATCCATTCATAAGTCAATAGACATTTAGGTTGTTTCCATGTCATGACTACTGTAGATAGTGCTGTGATGAATATTGGGATGCATGTATCTTTTCAAATTACAGTTTTGTGTGGATATATGTCCAGGAATGGATTGTTGGATCATATGGTAACTCTATTTTTATTTATTTTATTATTTATTTATTTATTTATTTACTTTTGGGCGGAGGTCGGGTTGGGGAGGGAGGGGAGTGGGCGGGCCACTTCTATTGGTCTTTCATTTCTCTATTTTCATTCGTCTTCGTTCTTTGGCTCCTGTGGGCCTCCCATCGCGGTGGCGTCTGTCGCTGCAGAGCGCCGGCTCTGGGCGCATGCGCTCCAGAGCTCTGGCTCGGTGATTGGACACATCAGTCCTGCCGCTCCGTGGCATGTGGGATCTTCCCAGGCCAGGGCTCGAACTGGCGCCCCCTGCACTGCAAGGCGGTGTCCTTACCCACTGGACCACCAGGGGAAGCCCTCTATTTTTATTTTTTACAGGAACCTCCATACTGTTCTCCATAATGGTTGTAACAATTTACATTGCCACTAGTAGTGTAGGATGATGCCCTTTCTCTACACCCTCTCTAGTATTTGTTATTTGTAGACTTTTAAATTATGGCCTTTCTGACTAGTGTGATGTGATACCTCATTGTAGTTTTAACTATTATTTTCTCTAATAGTTGGTGACATTGAGCATCTTTTCATGAGCTTTTTGGCCACCTGGATGAAGAAGACACTGATTCTTATTTAAATTTTCTATTTTAGCAGAAAATCACTTTGTTTAGGTTTAGTGTACAGATTTTCAAACCTTTTCCTCTCCAACCTTTTCCTTTTGTTTTCAAAGTCTATGAGTCTATTTCTGTTTTGTAAATTAATTCATTTGGATCATTTTTTTAGATTCCACGTGTAAGTGGTATCATATGATTTTTGTCTTTCTATGTCTGACTTAACTGACTTATGATGATAATCTCTATGTCCATCCCTATTACTTACAAGTGGCATTATTTCATTTTTTTATGGCCGAGTAATATTCTATTGTGTATATGTACCACATCTTTATCCATTCATAAGTCAATAGACATTTAGGTTGTTTCCATGTCATGACTACTGTAGATAGTGCTGTGATGAATATTGGGATGCATGTATCTTTTCAAATTACAGTTTTGTGTGGATATATGTCCAGGAATGGATTGTTGGATCATATGGTAACTCTATTTTTTTTTATTTTATTTTTTATTTATTTATTTATTTACTTTTGGGCGGGGGTCGGGTTGGGGAGGGAGGGGAGTGGGCGGGCCACTTCTATTGGTCTTTCATTTCTCTATTTTCATTCGTCTTCGTTCTTTGGCTCCTGTGGGCCTCCCATCGCGGTGGCGTCTGTCGCTGCAGAGCGCCGGCTCTGGGCGCATGCGCTCCAGAGCTCTGGCTCGGTGATTGGACACATCAGTCCTGCCGCTCCGTGGCATGTGGGATCTTCCCAGGCCAGGGCTCGAACTGGCGCCCCCTGCACTGCAAGGCGGTGTCCTTACCCACTGGACCACCAGGGGAAGCCCTCTATTTTTATTTTTTACAGGAACCTCCATACTGTTCTCCATAATGGTTGTAACAATTTACATTGCCACTAGTAGTGTAGGATGATGCCCTTTTCTCTACACCCTCTCTAGTATTTGTTATTTGTAGACTTTTAAATTATGGCCTTTCTGACTAGTGTGATGTGATACCTCATTGTAGTTTTAACTATTATTTTCTCTAATAGTTGGTGACATTGAGCATCTTTTCATGAGCTTTTTGGCCACCTGGATGAAGAAGACACTGATTCTTATTTAAATTTTCTATTTTAGCAGAAAATCACTTTGTTTAGGTTTAGTGTAAGGTGCCACTTTTGTGGGCTGTGGTTCTAATGATGACTTAGTTTTCAGGCATTTTGTGATGTTATTTTCATTTTCTCAGTTTAACTCATGCTGGCAGGACATTGGTCCCTGCTCTTGCTACCTGGAGGAATGAGGAGTTTTTTTTGGTGGGCAGGGGGGAGGGGTGTGGGCGACTTCTGTTGGTCTTTCATTTATCTATTTTTTCATCCATCTTTGTTCTTTGGCCCATGTGGGCCTCGCATCACAGTGGCCTCTGTTGTTGCAGAGCACTGGCTCTGGGCTCAAGCGCTCCGGAGCTCCGGCTCGGTAATTGGATGCATTGGTCCAGCCACTCCGCGGCACGTGGGATCTTCCCAGGCTAGGGATTGAACTGGCGCCCCTTGCACTGCAAGGTGGTGTCCTTACCCACTGGACTACCAGGGGAGCCCGGGATGAAGAGTTTTTCTAGACTTGTCAGCCTATTGACTCTCAGTGGGGAGGGGAGTCTAAGGCCCACAGGAACAAAGAGGCCTTCCTATCTGGGCCCTTGTTGGGGCATCTTCTCTCCTGGTTGTGGGGCACACCAAGTACCTCCCAAGTTAAGTGCTTGTTATGGTGGGATTCCCTCGGTTAGTGCTGTCTCCCCTGCCCTGGTAATTCTGGATAGGGAGACAAATCTCAGGCTCACAGAAAAGTGAACACTACTCCTGGCCATTTATTGATAGTGGACTCCCAATCTGTTTCCAGGTGGTACTGAGCTTTTCATAGGAAAGCACTAAGAAGAATCCTCTTATCTAATGATATGTATGAATCTCTGTGTCGTGCATGGAAGACTCCTATGGTTCTTGATGACGTTGCACCAGTAGAAACACTGCCAGACTGGACTGACGAGTATAGAGAGAATACAAAATGAAGTGAATGCAAAATGAAAGAAGGCTATTGGACCCCTGAAATTCTACAGGCAAAAAATGGGAGCCCATAAATCTACTTATGTACTAACCTTTAAGGAAAAGGAAGGATGACTCTGAGGATGGAACCACTCGCTCAAAGGACTGAGCCTTGTGCCACGGAGGCTTAGTCCCAGGTCGTGAAACAAAAAGAATCTACATGGTGGGGGTGAGGGAAGAGGTCTTCTGTGTTACCTTTACTGTGTCCTCTATGCCCTCCTTGTCTCAGGACCCCTGCAACCATCCCCTCAGATGACAGAAAGCATCCACCTCATAGGCTGTCTACCCCTGACCCTGGTAATTCTATGTTCATAGACCTCTTGGATTCCCTTATATCTCCTAAGCCCACTTTCCCTGGCACTCAGCCACCTGTGGGGCTCCTCAGGTATTATGTGTTTCATCAGGGCTGGGGAGGGCACTGTGTCTTAGGAGGGAGGAGACTCTGTCTGCTGTGGCCTGCCTGAGGCCTTCCAACACCACGTGTACTAATATTTTCTTTCCCTGGCAGGTTGATTGGATTAACAGTGACTACTGTCTATGACTCTTAATAATCAAGGTGCCCCAAGGTCTCCATGTTCTATTCTAGATGGGTTATTCATTGGCCAATCCCGTATTAAGAATCCTTTGTTGTTTGAACTCACGCTTGCTTTTTATAGATCCATAAAAGACCTTGGTGAAAACTGCCCGTTACTGTCTCCAGTAAGGTAAAAAGCAGGTCACAATTGGATGTTGCCTTAGTAACACAATAAAGAAGCACAAACACTTGTTTCCCATGGGGTAGTCATTTGGCTGTTCCTATAGGGGTATGACTCCTGGTTGAGAGCAGACCTGGTATTTTAGCTACCCATTTCTGTGTGACAGCCACTCCATGCGTAGTTTCTTACGAGTGAAGTAGAGAATCTTTCATACTGTTCACACTATGAAGATGAGCCTCCTACTTGGCTGTTTCTAGCTATTCATGCTAACAGAGGGTTTGTGTCCCTCCATGTAACAGAAAGTCTACTTCTTTTGCCTTGACCTTGGAAAGTGTCCAGCTCTGGGAGGAATATGTATATGTTGGAGAGGAGAAGAAAGGATATATTTTTAAAATTTAAAGGCATTTAAGATAATTTCTCTCTTTATCCCTATCACAGTCTCTACCTATTTCAGTGAAACAGAGGACTAATTTAAAATTCATGGACCTTCAGGAGAGGACAAGGGTGTGGTTCTACTTCATTTTATTTTGGAGAGATGTGGGCATGACAGACAGTTGATGAGTATGTGTTTAACTAGAGTAAAGAAAAAAACTCCCCTTGTAATGTTTGTTTGATTTGCCTATCCTGTGAGCCAACAGTGGGTGAAAGGTAGCCTGATCAGGACTGTTCAGCAGTGATAGCCCCCAGGGGAAAAAACCCCATCATTCATGTGTCTTGGCCACCTGTGTTTGCCAGGAATAAAGTGAGGACAGAACTGCTAGGTCACCCAGCAAGAGACCCAGTGAGATTTGGAAGCCTGGCCTGTCACGCTCGAAGGCAAGTCCTTTAAACCTTCTCCATCCCAACACCTAAGTACCCCCTCCCATAACTCCTCTATAAACATAAATTCATTTTCTCGTCAAGTGTCCTTGAAATGGGGCATCTCCATGAAGCAGGCCTCAGAGGTGCTGGCTCAGGATCTCTGGTGCCAATTGCTCACTGTTTATCTGGGGAGGAGGTAACTCCTAGAACTGTTTGTAAATCATGATTATTTATAGTTCCGGGGCTTCGAGTTGCTTTGGGGGCAAGGAAGGCATGAGTCTATATCTTGGATCTTTCTGTCCCTTTTCTCTTTTTTTTTTTCCCCTCGTAATTAAAGTAATACAATGAGGAGAAACCTTTAAATGCTGACCTTGGAAAAGGAAATGAATTTCCCCTCATTTCTTGGAAAAGGAATGAGAACTAGGCCTGGCAGAAGTGCAAGTTGTTACAAACAAGCCCTGAGGCCTCTGCTCTCCCTCATCCCCAATCTATCTGAGTAAAGTAAGGGCGTCTGCTTGCCTCTATGAACTAGGAAAGTAGCTTTGGCTGAAAGGGAGGATGTTCTTGGGCAGAGGAGAGAAGGTGGCAAACATTTTCCCTCAACAGTAGGTGCTTGTTTGACCACAATAGAAGGCACAATCAAGGTGTGTAGATCACAGTCCTAGGCCCTGGGCGTTGAACAGGGAGTTTTAGAGATGTCTAAAGAAGCTTGGTCCAGGGACTCTGAGCCCTTCCCCTCACTGCCCTGCTACTCTGTGGGGCTACTTATGCTGAGAACTGAGAAGATGGTCCCTCTGGAGCACTGGCTCCTCAGGCTGACTCCACCTATCTCCTCTGGTTACCTCTTTCACAGGGACACAGGGCAAGACCTCATCTGGCTCCCTGTTGTGGGCCGAGTGGCCTGGTTCACTCTGAGCTGTGTTGTCAGGAGTAAAGACACAATGTTTGTTTGATTTGCCTATCCTGTGAGCCAACAGTGGGTGAAAGGTAGCCTGATCAGGACTGTTCAGCAGTGATAGCCCCCAGGGGAAAAAACCCCATCATTCATGTGTCTTGGCCACCTGTGTTTGCCAGGAATAAAGTGAGGACAGAACTGCTAGGTCACCCAGCAAGAGACCCAGTGAGATTTGGAAGCCTGGCCTGTCACGCTCAAGGCAAGTCCTTTAAACCTTCTCCATCCCAACACCTAAGTACCCCCTCCCATAACTCCTCTATAAACATAAATTCATTTTCTCGTCAAGTGTCCTTGAAATGGGGCATCTCCATGAAGCAGGCCTCAGAGGTGCTGGCTCAGGATCTCTGGTGCCAATTGCTCACTGTTTATCTGGGGAGGAGGTAACTCCTAGAACTGTTTGTAAATCATGATTATTTATAGTTCCGGGGCTTCGAGTTGCTTTGGGGGCAAGGAAGGCATGAGTCTATATCTTGGATCTTTCTGTCCCTTTTCTCTTTTTTTTTTTCCCCTCGTAATTAAAGTAATACAATGAGGAGAAACCTTTAAATGCTGACCTTGGAAAAGGAAATGAATTTCCCCTCATTTCTTGGAAAAGGAATGAGAACTAGGCCTGGCAGAAGTGCAAGTTGTTACAAACAAGCCCTGAGGCCTCTGCTCTCCCTCATCCCCAATCTATCTGAGTAAAGTAAGGGCGTCTGCTTGCCTCTATGAACTAGGAAAGTAGCTTTGGCTGAAAGGGAGGATGTTCTTGGGCAGAGGAGAGAAGGTGGCAAACATTTTCCCTCAACAGTAGGTGCTTGTTTGACCACAATAGAAGGCACAATCAAGGTGTGTAGATCACAGTCCTAGGCCCTGGGCGTTGAACAGGGAGTTTTAGAGATGTCTAAAGAAGCTTGGTCCAGGGACTCTGAGCCCTTCCCCTCACTGCCCTGCTACTCTGTGGGGCTACTTATGCTGAGAACTGAGAAGATGGTCCCTCTGGAGCACTGGCTCCTCAGGCTGACTCCACCTATCTCCTCTGGTTACCTCTTTCACAGGGACACAGGGCAAGACCCCATCTGGCTCCCTGTTGTGGGCCGAGTGGCCTGGTTCACTCTGAGCTGTGTTGTCAGGAGTAAAGACACAGAACTCACAAACGAGATGTTCACACTGCTCTGAAAAGAGAAGCCCCCCTACCCCCAGCCGATGGAAGGGTGAGCAGAACAATACTAGAGCCCAGTTGATATGTGAACAAAGGATCCAGCTTTGAAAACCAGACAGAGAGAATGGCAGCTGGATTAGGCAGATTGTTGTAATGATGGAATGTGAAAGTCACAAGTGGAATAAAAAGGTACAACTAGAGGAAAGGCATATGCATACCTTGTGTCTGTTGTGTGTGTTGTAGGAAGAAAGGAGATGAGGTAGGAAGAAGGAAGATTGGCAGGTTAAATTCTTGCTTCTTTCTTACTGACCTCTGTGAGTTAGCCTGTTTATATATATGTAAGCTCTTACGCACGTGTGTACATATGTGCGTTTGTTTTAGGTCAGGCAATGAGGAGTTAAAGAGAGAGAGGCCAAACAGACTGGAGTTCTACCTATCAGCTAGGTGACCTCTGGGCCTTTGCACATGATGTTTTTTTCCTGCCTGGGAGACTCTCCCACTGCTGGCCTGGCTAACTCCTATCATTCACTTCTTGGTTTGCAATTTGGAAGCCTTGTCCCATGCATCCTCCTACCTCTGGCTTGAGACAGATGCTCCTCCACTCCTGCATCCTAGCCTCTCCACATGTGTCCCACTGCTCATGCTGTCCTGTGAGTGCCCTCACATATTAACCTTTTGATGAAACAAAACATGAATATATGTAGAGAAGAGCCTTATGTAATTCAATTGCACTATTTACATAATAATAATACAGTGAACATCTGTGTACTTGCACCCAATTTAAGAATAGGATATTTCTAGTCGTTTGGAATATACCCTCCCCTTCCTTTCTTGCTCCCTTGCCAGAAACAACCACTCTTCTGACTTGGGTAATAAACATCCTTGCTCTTTTTTATTAGTATTTATAACGAGTTTTGTATTGTTGCAAAGCTCTTCTGTGATTTTATGAAGTTTCTGGAGTTTACCCATGTTAATGCACCCCCCCCCCAGGGGCAAGACCCTCATCTGGCTCTCCTTTGGTTACTCTTTCACAGGGACACAGGGCAAGACCCCATCTGGCTCCCTGTTGTGGGCCGAGTGGCCTGGTTCACTCTGAGCTGTGTTGTCAGGAGTAAAGACACAGAACTCACAAACGAGATGTTCACACTGCTCTGAAAAGAGAAGCCCCCCTACCCCCAGCCGATGGAAGGGTGAGCAGAACAATACTAGAGCCCAGTTGATATGTGAACAAAGGATCCAGCTTTGAAAACCAGACAGAGAGAATGGCAGCTGGATTAGGCAGATTGTTGTAATGATGGAATGTGAAAGTCACAAGTGGAATAAAAAGGTACAACTAGAGGAAAGGCATATGCATACCTTGTGTCTGTTGTGTGTGTTGTAGGAAGAAAGGAGATGAGGTAGGAAGAAGGAAGATTGGCAGGTTAAATTCTTGCTTCTTTCTTACTGACCTCTGTGAGTTAGCCTGTTTATATATATAAGCTCTTACGCACGTGTGTACATATGTGCGTTTGTTTTAGGTCAGGCAATGAGGAGTTAAAGAGAGAGAGGCCAAACAGACTGGAGTTCTACCTATCAGCTAGGTGACCTCTGGGCCTTTGCACATGATGTTTTTTTCCTGCCTGGGAGACTCTCCCACTGCTGGCCTGGCTAACTCCTATCATTCACTTCTTGGTTTGCAATTTGGAAGCCTTGTCCCATGCATCCTCCTACCTCTGGCTTGAGACAGATGCTCCTCCACTCCTGCATCCTAGCCTCTCCACATGTGTCCCACTGCTCATGCTGTCCTGTGAGTGCCCTCACATATTAACCTTTTGATGAAACAAAACATGAATATATGTAGAGAAGAGCCTTATGTAATTCAATTGCACTATTTACATAATAATAATACAGTGAACATCTGTGTACTTGCACCCAATTTAAGAATAGGATATTTCTAGTCGTTTGGAATATACCCTCCCCTTCCTTTCTTGCTCCCTTGCCAGAAACAACCACTCTTCTGACTTGGGTAATAAACATCCTTGCTCTTTTTTATTAGTATTTATAACGAGTTTTGTATTGTTGCAATTTTATGCTCTTCTGTGATGCTCACTTTCCATGAAGTTTCTGGAGTTTACCCATGTTAATGCATGTTGCTATCTATAATTCATTTTTACTATTATGAAATTTTATTCCACCATATGTACATACTACAATTTATTTATTTTTTCTGTGCTAGTAGTCACATGGGTTGTTTTCACTTTTTCCCTGTTGGTCACAGTGCTCCCAGGAACCGTGTGGAATGCATAGGTAAGACTTTCTCTAGCATGTGTATGTGTATTTTGGATGAAATATGTATATTTATATTTGTGTATATATTTATAGGAGAGAAAGTCCTGGGTTGCAAGGTCTGTATATTTCACCTCTTCTAGGAAATGCCAATCTGTTTCACTAGCAGTGAGTTAGAATTCCCATTGATCAAGTTCCTGTTGTTCAACATTACCAACACTGTATTGCCAAACTTTTAAACACTTGTCAATCTGGATGTAATATAGTATCCAATTGTGGTTTTGGTTTGTATTTCCTTATCAGTAAAATGGTGGAACATCTTTTCATATTTTATTATCCATTCAGGTTTTCTCTTTTGTGGCTTCATAAAAATCTCAAGCCTTTTGCGCATTTGCCCACTGAATTTTCTTTTCTTACTGACTTTTGTGATGGAGCCACTCAGACCAGGCTCATAAGAGCTGACTGTGCCCATCTTTTCCCTTTGGACTCAGAGACCTTGTGTTGGAGGCTTGAAATCAACCATGTGGTCCAATTAGTTAAAACTAATAAGTAATCTGTATAAATACTGTATTTATCAATTAACTTCTATCTAATGGGTTAGCATCCTTTTCTTTTATTTTATTTGCCTAAATCAGTTCTTACAGTGGTGGCTACAAAATGGCAGTTTCTAATTCTAGATCATTCCTTGTAATGGAACTCATTCATTCATCTTACAACTTTTGATAATAGTGTGATACTTTGTGTTCTATTTTTATTAGCTGTCTTATAATCTATTACTGTTGTTTTTCATTTCTTTGCTCAGATTATTTCAGGCTTTGCCAGTGGGAGCCTCTTCACTCTGGAAATTGTGTCCATCATGCCTAAAGACTTTATAAGCACTTTCTTTCTGACACGAGAAAATCTGCCACAGTGTACTTTTCCTGCCTCAGCCTTGGATTTAGCCATTTTGGCCAGAATTTTGCTTATTGGGTTTTTTTGAAGAGGGGATTAGGGTAGAAAGGAGAACTTTGACTATCGGTTTAATTTTGTTAATTTTTCCTGGTTTATCTATTCACATTCTTCTTATGCACTTTTGGCTTTCTATATTTTTACAAGATTTTATTCATTTATAATATATACCCCTCTATTATTTTTAAAATAATTTTTTCACTTGTATACTGCTCTATTCAGTTTTCTTCACGTATAATATATGCTCCTCTATTATTTTTTAAAAATATCCCCTGTGTTTGCAGTTATTGCCCTTTTTTTGTCCTTTACTTTCTCTGATACTCTCTTTTGTATTTATACTTTTTTTTTTTTTTTTCCTTTGAGGAGTATTGTGAGATGCATGACTATCTTATTTTTACAATGACTTATTTCACTTTGCATCTTCTCCATTGTTTTATTTACTTGATCTCTGCCCTGATAGTTATCATTACTTCCTGTTTTGTTTCTTTCTTTGACTTTGCTGTTTTTCCAACTTTTTAAATTGACTACTTAGCTTCGTTGTTCTTAATCTTACTCAAAAATGCATTTAAGTCTGTACTTTTTCCTCTGAACATGAGGTTTTATTTTTTCTAATTGTGTTTTTTTATTTTTTCGTTTTAAGTTTTCCTCTAGTTGTTTTTTTAACTCAAGGGCTATATTTATTTCCAAAAATTGTGAGATTAAAAAAAAAACAACAAAAAAACATCTCTCTTCTCCTGTTTTTAATTGTCTTGTATTATGCTTAGGACACATGTTCTGTGTGAAGTTCATTTGGGTTTCCTAGTGCATGGTCAAGTTTTGTGCATGTTCCATTTGTGCTGTAACTCAATGTGTACCAGTATCTGTTGGGCTTAGAGTTCTCCACATATCTGTTTGTTATAGTGTTCAGATCTTGATATGTGTGCTTCTTTGTCTGCTTGATCCATCAGTTTCTGAAATGGCAAGTTAAAATACTGGTTCATCTACGTATAGCTGCAAGTTTGTCCACTGTGGCTTTATACATTTTGATCCTATAATGGTAGTGACACTTCTTTTCATGAGTGCGATATGTATATTTTATTTTTCCTTTAAGGAGTTCACAGTATTCTTAATTTTGCATCACATTTTGTCCTAAATTCTATTTTGTGAGATACCATATTTCATTGTTGCTAAGTCAAGCATCTTTCCGTATTTTAACATCTCTAAATTGAGTTGCTTCTTACACTTGCTGTCACAGAGATGGCAGATGTGACCTAGTTGTCATTGCTTGTATTTATGTGCACATAATGATAGCTGTTCTTTTTGCCAAAACTTCAGCTGAATTATGTGCATTGTTGGTACGATAGTGTGTTAAGTTTAATGGCTATAATTTGTGACTGAAATAATATGAAGTTATAATAGATGCAGAAAGACATGGAAATAGAGAGGTAATATACTCAATATTTAAAAAAACAAATATTTGCCATTGGAAAAATGACTGAAATTCTAAATTATTATGCAAAGCAATAATCAAATGCTTTGTGGAACCCAGGAATTGAAGATACAAGTCGATAGAGGTATGCTGCTTTTGCTACTAAGATTCATCCAAAAGGGCTGCCAGTCACACCAAGTGCTCCAATCAGAGGGAAGATACTTTGTCATATTTCTTGGACTGGATGAAGAAAATTAAAAACAAATGGCAGGTATGGCCTGTTGATATGTCATTTAGGACTTTAGTCAGGGTGTCAACTATTAATTTTGTCAGAAACTTCCTGCTGGCTTGATCCAAAGCTGTTTAACTTCCAGTAACACATCTTTCAGGGGCTTCCCAGGTGGCACTAGTGATAAAGAACCTGCCTGCCAATGAAGGAGATGTAAAACATGCAGGTTTGATCCCTGAGCCAAGAAGATCCTCTAGAGGAGGGCATGGCAGTCCACTCCAGTATTCTTGCCTGGAGGATCCCGTGGATAGAAGAGTCTGGTGGATTAGAGTCCATAGCACTGCAAAAGAGTTGGACGTGATTTAGAGACTGAACAACAACATGTTTCAGTTGGGAAAGCTACGAATTACATCAACTAAGAAATACTAGTAAAACCCTGATGCTTTTATGGAGCCACTACTAACGTTGCCTTATTATGAGCACAGGTTATAAAAAATAGTGCATCACTGTGTTGCTATGAATAACTACCCAAATCAAAAGTTGCCACCATATTTAATTTTAAAGCACAGAGCAGTAACTAAAACTGAGATATTTCTCCAAATATGCTACTGTGCTTGCCAAAACCATATTCTAAATCTTTAAAAGCACAAGAGCAGTAACTAATTGAGTTGCTTCTTACACTTGCTGTCACAGAGATGGCAGATGTGACCTAGTTGTCATTGCTTGTATTTATGTGCACATAATGATAGCTGTTCTTTTTGCCAAAACTTCAGCTGAATTATGTGCATTGTTGGTACGATAGTGTGTTAAGTTTAATGGCTATAATTTGTGACTGAAATAATATGAAGTTATAATAGATGCAGAAAGACATGGAAATAGAGAGGTAATATACTCAATATTTAAAAAAACAAATATTTGCCATTGGAAAAATGACTGAAATTCTAAATTATTATGCAAAGCAATAATCAAATGCTTTGTGGAACCCAGGAATTGAAGATACAAGTCGATAGAGGTATGCTGCTTTTGCTACTAAGATTCATCCAAAAGGGCTGCCAGTCACACCAAGTGCTCCAATCAGAGGGAAGATACTTTGTCATATTTCTTGGACTGGATGAAGAAAATTAAAAACAAATGGCAGGTATGGCCTGTTGATATGTCATTTAGGACTTTAGTCAGGGTGTCAACTATTAATTTTGTCAGAAACTTCCTGCTGGCTTGATCCAAAGCTGTTTAACTTCCAGTAACACATCTTTCAGGGGCTTCCCAGGTGGCACTAGTGATAAAGAACCTGCCTGCCAATGAAGGAGATGTAAAACATGCAGGTTTGATCCCTGAGCCAAGAAGATCCTCTAGAGGAGGGCATGGCAGTCCACTCCAGTATTCTTGCCTGGAGGATCCCGTGGATAGAAGAGTCTGGTGGATTAGAGTCCATAGCACTGCAAAAGAGTTGGACGTGATTTAGAGACTGAACAACAACATGTTTCAGTTGGGAAAGCTACGAATTACATCAACTAAGAAATACTAGTAAAACCCTGATGCTTTTATGGAGCCACTACTAACGTTGCCTTATTATGAGCACAGGTTATAAAAACTAGTGCATCACTGTGTTGCTATGAATAACTACCCAAATCAAAAGTTGCCACCATATTTAATTTTAAAGCACAGAGCAGTAACTAAAACTGAGATATTTCTCCAAATATGTTACTGTGCTTGCACTAAGAAGAAAAATAGGACATGAGGTAAACTCATGACTAACTTAAAGAATCTGAAATAGGTGTCTAGGAAACCTAAGCAACTAACCAAGCACCCTATTTTGATGCTTCTTATTCGCTAAAGAATAAACTCACTGAAAAGCTAATTGAGTTGGTTTTTATGTCCATGAGGCATGACCAGAGTATGACCCCTTGATGATTCCAACAACAAACCATTTAAGATCAACTTGAAGAAGGGAAGTAAATGATTGCTGTTTCTTATCTGAAAACCTTCCACTGGCAAGTTCTGGTAACATTGTAAAAGCACTCATCAACTTGCAGATTGATGTCAGTGTCTTGGAAGAAATGAGAGAATAGTGCCAAAGAGGAGAGTGGGGCGGTCTTAAGCAACGTTTCATCACAAAATCTATTATTAACCCAGAGGACATTTTAGTGCACTTAAAAGCACGAGTGACCAAGTGAAAAAGTAAATTCAGAAGAGTTATACTCTGATGTGAAAAAGTTTTAATTTTCTTTTTTATGTATGAACAAGGGTGATATATGATAAAAATCTACATCTAAGTAGGTCTAAAGAATTTTTTTCATTTTCGTTTTATTTTTTAAATCTTTTGGTCACGCTGTGTGGCACATGGGGTCTAGTTCCTTGACCGGAGATTGAACCCCTGTCCCCTGATTGGAGGTGTGGAATCTTAATCACCGGACCACCAGGGAATTCCCCAAGAGGTTATTTTACTATAGATATGTTACAGTATTCTTGCCTGGAGGATCCCGTGGATAGAAGAGTCTGGTGGATTAGAGTCCATAGCACTAAAATTTAGAGACTGAACAACAACATGTTTCAGTTGGGAAAGCTACGAATTACATCAACTAAGAAATACTAGTAAAACCCTGATGCTTTTATGGAGCCACTACTAACGTTGCCTTATTATGAGCACAGGTTATAAAACTAGTGCATCACTGTGTTGCTATGAATAACTACCCAAATCAAAAGTTGCCACCATATTTAATTTTAAAGCACAGAGCAGTAACTAAAACTGAGATATTTCTCCAAATATGTTACTGTGCTTGCACTAAGAAGAAAAATAGGACATGAGGTAAACTCATGACTAACTTAAAGAATCTGAAATAGGTGTCTAGGAAACCTAAGCAACTAACCAAGCACCCTATTTTGATGCTTCTTATTCGCTAAAGAATAAACTCACTGAAAAGCTAATTGAGTTGGTTTTTATGTCCATGAGGCATGACCAGAGTATGACCCCTTGATGATTCCAACAACAAACCATTTAAGATCAACTTGAAGAAGGGAAGTAAATGATTGCTGTTTCTTATCTGAAAACCTTCCACTGGCAAGTTCTGGTAACATTGTAAAAGCACTCATCAACTTGCAGATTGATGTCAGTGTCTTGGAAGAAATGAGAGAATAGTGCCAAAGAGGAGAGTGGGGCGGTCTTAAGCAACGTTTCATCACAAAATCTATTATTAACCCAGAGGACATTTTAGTGCACTTAAAAGCACGAGTGACCAAGTGAAAAAGTAAATTCAGAAGAGTTATACTCTGATGTGAAAAAGTTTTAATTTTCTTTTTTATGTATGAACAAGGGTGATATATGATAAAAATCTACATCTAAGTAGGTCTAAAGAATTTTTTTCATTTTCGTTTTATTTTTTAAATCTTTTGGTCACGCTGTGTGGCACATGGGGTCTAGTTCCTTGACCGGAGATTGAACCCCTGTCCCCTGATTGGAGGTGTGGAATCTTAATCACCGGACCACCAGGGAATTCCCAAGAGTTATTTTACTATAGATATAAGTATTACAGTTATTCCAGAAGCTTTTGTTTGTTTATATTTTCTTGGAATGGCTGTTTGTACCTTTTCTTTTCTTTTTCTTTTTCATTGGACTGGAGAGGGTGGAGGATGGTTCAGGCGGTGCAGCTGATGGAGAGCAGCAGATGAAGGTTCCCTTGCTGGGCTTCTGCTCACCTCCTGCTGTGTGGTCCGGTTCCAAACAGGTCGTGGACTGGTATGACCTAGCAACTAAGCAACAATTCTCATTGTGGGTTTTTGTGAATCTTTGAGTGAAAACCTGAGGTTCTATATGTGTTTCAGCATACTTTTAACATACCCTTTGGTTTTTTCATGAAAAAATTGGCTGGAGATTAAAATTCCAGTTTCAAATTTCTTTTCTTCAATACTTTAAAATATTTTTCAATTGCTCTGTTGCTTCCAATATTGCTTTTGAAAAGTTTGATGCCAATATGATTCTTGTTGTTGCTTAGTCACTAAGTCATGTCCAACTCTTTGTGACCCCATGGACTACAGCACACCAGGCCTTCCTGTCTCTCACCATCTCCAGGAGTTTGTTCAAACTCACATCCATGGAGTAGGTGATAGGCTATCTAACCATCTCGTTCTCTGTCGCCCCCGTCTCCTTTTGCCTTCAATCTTTCCCAATATCAGGTCTTTTCCAGTAAGTCAGCTCTTTGTATCTGGTGACCAAAGTATTGGAGCTTCAGCTTCAGCACCAGTTCTTCCAGTGAATATTCAGGGTTGATTTCCTTTAGGATTGACTGGTTTGATCTTACAGTCCAAGGGACTCTCAAGAGTTATTTCCAGTACCACAACTCAAAAGCATCAGTTCTTCAGCACTCAGCCTTCTTCTATGTAAGTGTTCTCTGGAAGCCTTCAGAATTTTCTTGTGTCTTATTTCTTAAGTTTCATTTTAATGAGAGTGGGTGTGTTTTTCTGTTTGACACTTTATGAGTCCCTTCAATCTGGAGTCTTTATTTCAAAGAAATTTGTCTTTACCTCCATTCAGATCTCTCTTTCTTCCTCTTTTTTTTTTTGAGGGAGGGTGGGATTCCATTACCATTTTCCCCTCTGGATGTTAGCATTTCCATATCTATCCCTCTGTATTGTTTACCTTGCTTATATATATAAAGCTTATTTATTTGGCTGTGCCAGGCCTTAGTTGTAGTTTGTGGGTTCTAGTTCCACAACCAAGGATTGAACCTGAGCCCCATGCATTGGGGACATGGAGTCTTAGCCACTGGACCACAGGGGAAGTCTTGCTTTTATAGTTTTAAAGGCTTTATTCTTCTCTGTCTGTTGAAATGTCCTCAGCCTTTTCTTTCAGTCCCCTAACCTTCTCCTCAGCTCTCTCTAGCATGCTATAAGGCCCAAGTTGATAGGTATTTCAATAGTTTCCAAACAGTGTTTACTATGAAAAACCAGTGCTGCAGTGAATAGCCTACACCACTTCACATGTGTGAAAGGATGTCTATAGGATGCCCCCAAGCCCCAAATTGAAAATGCTAAGTCCAAGGCATTTGATTTTGTCATTTCTGATAATTAAATTGCTCTCTATAAGAGTGGACCAGTTTATACTCCAACCAACAATGCAGAAGAGCTCCAACCTCAGACAGAATATCTCAAATTTTAAAAATATTTTGTCAGTCTGATAGGTGAACATAGTTTTTAGTGTAGTTATAATTTGCATTTCTCTCGATACGACGTTAAGCATATTTCCAGAGTTTTTTGTGTTTTTTAAAAGAATATTTTACTACTCACCTTTACACATTTATAAGTGGAATTATTGGTTTTATTCATGAAAATTCGTAGAACTCTTTGTTTATTAGAATTATTAGCTCTCTGGTCTGATATGAGATACAATGTTTTACCCAGATTACCATTTATCTTTTGATACTGCTTAGAGTATTTTTGAAAATTCTCTTCAAGACACATTTATCAGTCTTTTCTTCATGGACTTTGGATTTTGAGTCATGGTCAGAAAGGCTTTCCCTCCTTCAAAATTTTAAAAACAATCTTAAAAAATACTTTCTTTTAAGACTTTTTTGTTCAGTGTTTAATATTGTAATCTTTGATCTGTTTGGATTTTTTCTGATTTAATGGATCAGGTACAGATATACTAATTTTATATCAAAATGGGTACCAAATTGCTACCAAATTATTTACCAAAAAATCCATCTTCCTCCATTGTTTGAGATTTTACCCTATATTGCATGCTAATTTACTCCTTTCTGAATCCATCATTAGATTTTAAAATCTATTCCATTGATCGATCTGACTATTCATGAAATCAGTACCATATTGTTTTAGTCACTGAGGCTTTAGAAAATTTTAGTAACTGGGGGACTGGGGACTGTTACTCCATCATTACTTTTCTTCCTCAGAGCTTTATTGGACAGTCTTTATTTTTTATCTTATTTTTGAAATTTCCAATGCATACTTAAGGACCAGTTTGTCTAGTTTAAAAAAGTCTATTGATATTTTCACTGGATTCACATCAAATTTATGAAGTAAGTTAGAATTCCCCTTTTATGTTATTGTTTATTCAATCTACTCCCATTTGTTCAAAAAACTTCTTTGTTTCTCCAGTGATATTTTTAATGTTTTATGGTTTTCTTCACTTTATTATTTATTTTTGAAAATGTATTTATTTTATTTTTTTATTAATTAATTAATTTTGTTATTATTATTATTCTTTGGCTGCTCCGAGTCTTCATTGTTGCCCATGGGCTTTCTCTAGTTGCAGTGAGCAGGGGCTACTCTCTAGTTGCAGTGCACAGGCTTGTTGTGGTGGTTTCTCTTCTTGTGGGGCATTGGCTTTAAAGTATATGGACTTCAGTAGTTGTGGCAAATGGGCTTAGTTGCCTCACATCATGTTGCATCTTCTCACACCAGGAATGGAACCCGTGTCAGATTTTTTTTTTTAAAGATTTATTTATTTATTTATTTTGGTGGGGAGTGGGGTGGGGAGGATGGGGAGCAGGTGGGCCACTTCTATTGGTCTTTCATTTGTCTATTTTCATCCATCTTTGTTCTTTGGCCCCTGTGGACCTCCCATTGCAGTGGCCTCTGTTGTCACAGAGCACCGGCTCTGGGCACATGCTCTCCAGAGCTCCGGCTCGGTAATTGGACACATCAGTCCAGCTGCTCCGCAGCATATGGGATCTTCCCAGGCCAGGGATTGAACCAGCACCCCTTGCACTGCAAGGCGGTGTCCTTACCCACTGGACCACCAGGGAAGCCCACTGTGTCAGATTTTTAACCACTGGACCACCAGGGAAGTCTGTCTTCATTTTAAATTTAACATCTAGGTCTTGCATAGTTCTTGAGTTTACTCCTAGGCATTTTGACATAATAATACTACATCAAAATTGAAGACTTTTCATAATTGATATTTTCTTTTATTAGAACTTTGTTGAGATATATTTCACATGCCATAAAAGACACTCATTTAAAGGGGCTTTTGGCATATTCACAGAATTGGGCAACATCATTACACACTAATTTTAGAGTACCATTGACCCCTAAAAGATACCAGATGCATGTTAGCATTCACTCTAATTCCCACTCCTCCCCTTGCCCCAACCTGCTCCAGGCCCAAGCAACAAATAATTTACTTTCTATCTCTATAAACTTGTTTATTCTGGACATTTTGCACAAACAGAATCATACAATATGTGGCATTTTGTGAATAGATTTTTTTGTATAGTATAGTGTTTGCCAAATTCATTAATGTCGTAGCATGTATCAGTACTTTAGTTTTTTATTGCCACATAATATTCCACTGTGTAGCCATTCTACATTTTGTTTATCCATTCATTAGCTGATACCCTTTAAGTCATTTCTAATTTTTGGCTGCTTTGAATAATGCTATAATGAACATTCATGTACAAGTTTTTATGTGGACCTGCTTTTAATTCTCCTGGGTATTAAGAGGTTCTGGAATCAGTTTCAAGTGTGTGAAGGGTGGCTTCCCTCACCACGATGCAATTCTTGGACTTCAGCTAAGTGTACTACAACTCAACTCAATTCTGATACTCTTTACCTAGAGGTAGCATCAGATTCCACAGGTTAAGGGCTCAGTCCCACAAGGCCAGTTTCCCTACCCCCATCACTTCAGATGCCAATCAGAAGTTCAGGTTGTGGTATGTGGCATCTTTAGACAATAAATAAATATTTAAAGTCCAGTCACCCGAGCTTTTGCCCAGCTCACTATAGGTTGGAAGTTCCAATAACCTCTTTCTTGGGTTTGATTAATTTGTTAGAGTGGCTTACAGAACTCACAGAAACATTTTACTTAATAGATGACTAGTTTATTATAAAAGGATATAACTCAGGAACAGTCACATGGAAGAGATGCACAGGGCAAGGGATGTGAAAGAGGTGCAGAGCACTCATGTCCTTTCCCCCAAGTCTGCATGTATTCCACCACCTGGAAACTCTCTGAACCCAGTTTTTTTGGGTTTTATAGAGGCTTCCTTACATGGGCATGACTGATTAAATCGTTGGTCATTGGTGACTGGTTCAAACTCCAGCCCTTCTCCCATCCCCAGAAATCAGAGGTATGGCAAAAATTTCCAACCCACATTTGGAACAACCCTACAAGGGTCATTTCCCTTTGCAAGCAGTCTCCATCTTTAGGTGTTTTCCAAAAGTTACCTTATTAACATAAAGTCAGTGTGATGGAAAGGACTTTGTTAGAAATAACAAGACACGCATTTCACCTTTGTGGCTCTGAGGCCATTGCAGGAACTGAAAGCAAGAACCAAACACTGTAAAAGAAGATGCTCTTGTTCTTACTGCTCAGGAGATTGGGAGAGTTTGGGGAGCTGTAAGCCAGGAACTGTAACAAACGCATTTTGTGAATAGATTTTGTATAGTATAGTGTTTGCCAAATTCATTAATGTCGTAGCATGTATCAGTACTTTAGTTTTTTATTGCCACATAATATTCCACTGTGTAGCCATTCTACATTTTGTTTATCCATTCATTAGCTGATACCCTTTAAGTCATTTCTAATTTTTGGCTGCTTTGAATAATGCTATAATGAACATTCATGTACAAGTTTTTATGTGGACCTGCTTTTAATTCTCCTGGGTATTAAGAGGTTCTGGAATCAGTTTCAAGTGTGTGAAGGGTGGCTTCCCTCACCACGATGCAATTCTTGGACTTCAGCTAAGTGTACTACAACTCAACTCAATTCTGATACTCTTTACCTAGAGGTAGCATCAGATTCCACAGGTTAAGGGCTCAGTCCCACAAGGCCAGTTTCCCTACCCCCATCACTTCAGATGCCAATCAGAAGTTCAGGTTGTGGTATGTGGCATCTTTAGACAATAAATAAATATTTAAAGTCCAGTCACCCGAGCTTTTGCCCAGCTCACTATAGGTTGGAAGTTCCAATAACCTCTTTCTTGGGTTTGATTAATTTGTTAGAGTGGCTTACAGAACTCACAGAAACATTTTACTTAATAGATGACTAGTTTATTATAAAAGGATATAACTCAGGAACAGTCACATGGAAGAGATGCACAGGGCAAGGGATGTGAAAGAGGTGCAGAGCACTCATGTCCTTTCCCCCAAGTCTGCATGTATTCCACCACCTGGAAACTCTCTGAACCCAGTTTTTTTGGGTTTTATAGAGGCTTCCTTACATGGGCATGACTGATTAAATCGTTGGTCATTGGTGACTGGTTCAAACTCCAGCCCTTCTCCCATCCCCAGAAATCAGAGGTATGGCAAAAATTTCCAACCCACATTTGGAACAACCCTACAAGGGTCATTTCCCTTTGCAAGCAGTCTCCATCTTTAGGTGTTTTCCAAAAGTTACCTTATTAACATAAAGTCAGTGTGATGGAAAGGACTTTGTTAGAAATAACAAGACACGCATTTCACCTTTGTGGCTCTGAGGCCATTGCAGGAACTGAAAGCAAGAACCAAACACTGTAAAAGAAGATGCTCTTGTTCTTACTGCTCAGGAGATTGGGAGAGTTTGGGGAGCTGTAAGCCAGGAACTGTAACAAACACCAGATATATATGAGGAAAATATATTGGTCATGTGAATGGCTAGATATATATTTCTTGTAAATCACAATCTTGCAGAGATACACCCAGGGGTGGAATTATGTGGCCATATGGTAACTCTGCTTTTAGCATTTTAAGGAACTGCCAAACTTTTCTAAAGTGACTGCACCATTTTATATTCCTATCAATGGTTTATGAGAGTTACAATTTCTATGAAACCTCATCAGTACTTGTTATTGTCCATTTTTAAAATTATAACCGTCCTAGAGAGCATGAAGCATTATCTCACTAAGGTTTTGACTTATGTTTCCCTAATGACTAATTGTTTTTTTTTATATAGTTCATGAGGTTCTCAGGGCAAGTATACTGTGATGGTTTGCCATTCCATCCTCCAGTGGGTCACATTTTGTCAGAGCTTTCTCTCCATTATGACACATCCGTTTTGGGTGGCCCTACACGACCTGGCTCATAGCTTCATTGAGTTATGCAAGCCCCTTAGCCATGATAAGGCAGTGATTCATGAAGGGACTGTACAAAAAAATCTTAATGAACCAGATTACCACACAAGGGTATGGTCAGTCACCCAGAGACAGACATTCTGGTGTGTGAAGTCAAGTGGACCTTAGGAAGCTCTGGTGTCAAAGCTCGTGGGTGTGTTGGAATTCTAGTAAAGCTATTCAAAGCCCTAAAAAATGATGCTATGGAAGTGTTGCAGTCATCATGTCAGCAAATCTGGAAGACCCAGCAGTGGCCACAGGACTGGAAAGGTCAATCCTCATCCCATTTCCCAAGAAAGGCAGTAGTAAAGACTATTCAAACTATTGGACAGTTGCACTCATCTCCCATGCTGGTAAGGTCATACTTAAATTTTGCATGCTAGGTTTCAGCTTTATGTGAACTAAGAACTTCCAGATGTCCAAGCTGTATTAAGAAAAGGCAGAGGAACTGGAGATAAAATTAGCAACATTTGCTGGATCATAAAGAAGGCAAGGGAATTCCAGAAAACATCTACCTCTATTTCATTGACTATGCTAATACCTTTGACTTTGTGGATCATAACAAATGTGCAAAGTTCTAAAAGAGATGGGAATACCAGTCTCATGTATTACCATGTATTACCAGAGATGGGTAATACATGTCTTACCTGTCTCCTGAGAAACCTGTATTTGGTTCAAGAAGAGCCGAACAGTTAGAACACTGTATGGAACAACTGATTGGTTCAGGGTTGAGAAAGGAGTATGACAGGGCTGTCTATTGTCACTCTGTTTATTTGACCTATACACTGAGCATATCATGAGAAATGCCCAGCTGGATGAGTTACAAACTGGAATTAAGGTAGGCAGGAGAAACATCAATAACCTCAGATATGCAGATGATACCACTTTCATGGTAGAAAGCAAAGAGTGAAGAAGAACTTAAGAGCCTCTTGATGAAGG
Source organism: Tragulus kanchil (assembly GCA_022376925.1). Lineage (NCBI taxonomy): Eukaryota > Metazoa > Chordata > Mammalia > Artiodactyla > Tragulidae > Tragulus > Tragulus kanchil. The sequence goes on along the minus strand of JAIOJX010000005.1, from coordinate 93,735,482 downwards.
TGAAGGAAGAGAGCAAAAAGCTGGCTTAAAACTAAATATTAAAAAAACTAAGATCATGGCATCTGCGCCATTACTTTATGATAAATAGAAGAGGAAAAGGTGGAAACAGTGACAGATTTCCTCTTCTTAGGTTCTGTAATCGCTGTGGGTGGAGACTGCAGCTGTGAAATCAGAAAACGATTGTTTCTTGCCAAGAAAGCTATGAGAAGCTTAGACAGTGTGTTGAAAAGCAGAGACATCACTCTGCAGACAAAGGTCCACAAGTCAAGGCTATGGTCTTCCTAGTGGTCACATAACGGCTGTGGAAGCTGGACTATAAAGAAGGTAGGGTGACAATAATTGATGCCTTCAAACTGTGGTGCTGGAGAAGACTTCTGAGAAAGGAGATCAAATAGCAAGGATATCTCCTTGGACAGCAAGGAGGTCAAACCAGTCAACCTTAAAGGGAAAAAACCCTGAATATTCATTGGAGGAACTGATGCTGAAGCTGCAGCTACAGTATTTTGGTCACCTGATGTTAACAGCCAACTTTTTGGAAATGTCTCTCATACTGGGAAAGACTGAGGGCAGAAGGAGAAGAGGGCATCAGAGGGTGAGGTGGCTGGATTGTATTACCAATTCAGTGGATGTGATCTTGGGCAAACTGTGGGAGACGGTGAGGGACAGGGAGGCCTAATGTTTCTGTCCATGGTGTTGCAAAGAGTCAGACATGACTGGGCAACTGAACACCAACAATGACTAATTATTGTGAACATTTTCCATATGTTTATTGACTATTTGTCATCTTTAAAGGTATGCACTCAAGTCTTGAACCCAGTTTAAAAATTAGGTTATTTGTCATTTTCTTAGGTTGATAATTCACACTTTCTACTTGATTATTGCTTTTATATGTGAAAATCTATAGATTCTGGCATATTAATTTTGTTCTCTGCTAATTTTTTTAATATTTATTTCTATTTAATAATACAGCTGTGCTGGATCTTAGCTGCAGCACAATTTTGGTTCTCTGCTAATTTTTGGAATTTACTTCATAGGTAGAAAGCAAAGAGTGAAGAAGAACTTAAGAGCCTCTTGATGAAGGTGAAGGAAGAGAGCAAAAAGCTGGCTTAAAACTAAATATTAAAAAAACTAAGATCATGGCATCTGCGCCATTACTTTATGATAAATAGAAGAGGAAAAGGTGGAAACAGTGACAGATTTCCTCTTCTTAGGTTCTGTAATCGCTGTGGGTGGAGACTGCAGCTGTGAAATCAGAAAACGATTGTTTCTTGCCAAGAAAGCTATGAGAAGCTTAGACAGTGTGTTGAAAAGCAGAGACATCACTCTGCAGACAAAGGTCCACAAGTCAAGGCTATGGTCTTCCTAGTGGTCACATAACGGCTGTGGAAGCTGGACTATAAAGAAGGTAGGGTGACAATAATTGATGCCTTCAAACTGTGGTGCTGGAGAAGACTTCTGAGAAAGGAGATCAAATAGCAAGGATATCTCCTTGGACAGCAAGGAGGTCAAACCAGTCAACCTTAAAGGGAAAAAACCCTGAATATTCATTGGAGGAACTGATGCTGAAGCTGCAGCTACAGTATTTTGGTCACCTGATGTTAACAGCCAACTTTTTGGAAATGTCTCTCATACTGGGAAAGACTGAGGGCAGAAGGAGAAGAGGGCATCAGAGGGTGAGGTGGCTGGATTGTATTACCAATTCAGTGGATGTGATCTTGGGCAAACTGTGGGAGACGGTGAGGGACAGGGAGGCCTAATGTTTCTGTCCATGGTGTTGCAAAGAGTCAGACATGACTGGGCAACTGAACACCAACAATGACTAATTATTGTGAACATTTTCCATATGTTTATTGACTATTTGTCATCTTTAAAGGTATGCACTCAAGTCTTGAACCCAGTTTAAAAATTAGGTTATTTGTCATTTTCTTAGGTTGATAATTCACACTTTCTACTTGATTATTGCTTTTATATGTGAAAATCTATAGATTCTGGCATATTAATTTTGTTCTCTGCTAATTTTTTTAATATTTATTTCTATTTAATAATACAGCTGTGCTGGATCTTAGCTGCAGCACATGGGATCTTTGGTTACTGCATGTGGAATCTAGCTCCCCTACCAAGAATCGAACCTGGTCCCCCTGCATTGGTAGCATGGAGTCTTGGCCACTGGACCACCTATTCTTTGCTAATTCAAGAAATTGTCTTGTTGTTTGATATACTTTTTCGCTGATTATCTTGGATTTTTCAGGTATACAATCACACTGTAGTTGCTCTTTCCACTGTTTCTGCTAATTTATTTCTCTTATCTAATTGTATTGGCTGGTCCCTCCAGTAATATATTATATATAATGGTATAGAGAACATTTTTACTTTTGTTTCTGACACTGATAGGAATTCTTCTAGTGATATGAATATTTGAGGTAGATATATATTTATCATGTTATGAAGTATTAATCTATCCTTATTTCATTTAAAATATTTAAACTAAGACTAGATATAAAATATTTATGGTCTGTGAAGATGATTATATAAGTTTTTTCTTTAGATCCATTGAATTAATGAATTATATTAATTTCCTAATATTCAGATGTCCTTTTATACTTGGAATAAATTCTGCTTAGTCATAATGATATGTTTTTATTTTAGTGCATTGATAATTTCTGCTTTTTAGTATTTAATTTAAGATTTTAAAATTGGGATTAATAATTAAGATTGGTCTATATTTTCTCTCATTTTGTGAGTACTCTCCTCATCAGGTTTCAATGTTGTATTTACTTCATAGAAAAATACCAGAAGTTTTCTCATTTTCACCACTTTATAGTAGTTTAAAAAGCACTGAAAGTATCCTTATTTGTTAAATTAAAATGGTATAGATTACCTTATAAAATTAAGGCTATTCTGGAGAATAATTCATTGAAAACAATATTAGTTTGCTGGGGAGGTGCCATAATAAAGTACCTCTAACTCAGTGGTTTCAAAGGCAGAAATTTCCTGTCTCCTACTTCTGGTGTTCAGAAGTCTTATATCAGGATGTAGGCAGGATCATGCTCCTTTAAGGGTGTAGGGAAGGATCTGTCCCAGGTCTCTCTCCTCTCTTCTGGGGATCACTTGGTTTGTGGCTGTGTAACTCCCATCTTCATATGGCATCTCACTGTGTACCTGCATTTGTGTCCACATTTCCACTGTTTACAAGGACGTCAGCCATATTGTATGAGGCTCAACCTGTCCTAATGTGAGTAAGACCTTATCCTAACTTGGGCTTCCCTGGTGGTGCAGACGGTAAAGAATCTGCCTGCAATGTAGGAGACGTGGGTTTGATCCCTGGGTTGAGAAGATTCCCTGGAGGAGGACATAGTAGCCCGCTGCAGTATGCTTGCCTGGAGAATCCCATGGACAGAGGATCCTTGCAAGCTGCAGTCCCTAGGGTCACAAAGAGTCCAACGTGATTTAGCAGCTAACACATTGTAACTTAACTAATTATATCTTCCATAACTGTATTCTCAAATAAGGGGGCCTTTTGAGCTGCTGCTTATTAGAATTTGTATATATAAATTTTGGAGGACACAATTCAACCTGTAATCTTATCCCCTTCTTGCACATCACTCTATTTAAATTTCCTCTTTTGAAGTTGGTCCTAATGAAGTTATACTTTTCTAGGAATTTATTAATTTCTTAAATGTTTTCAAAAACATTTGGATAGAATTAACCAAGTAAGTCTTTATTATTCCTTTAGTCTTCTGTTTCTGGTTGTTTCTCCCTTATTTCTTCTTTGTGGTGTTAATAAAACCTTCTCTCTTCATGTTATTGGTTTATAGATCCTAGCCCATCATGATCCTTCCCTTTAATAGGGTTTTAAATTTATTCATCAATTACGCTATTTTTCTTTTTTTCCAAATCACCAATTTATGTTTTTCTTTGTTAATTAATTCTTTATCTTGGTTTATTTTTTCTTTAAATGACAATATATTTATTTAAAAAATAAGTAGACAGTTAAACTGACTATTTAAAAATCCTTTTGGTGTATAGCTCAGTGAGTTACAAGACATATATGTGTATGTTTACATAGCCACCACCATAATCAGGGTACAGAGCTGTCCTGTGACCATGCTGTTCCCACCCTCCCCCCATTTCCAGCTCCTATAGACCCTGATGTGTTCTCCATCACTGTAATTTTGTCTTTTAAAAAAGTACCTTGGAGTAGAATCATATGGCCTATAACTTTTTGAGACTGACTACTTTTGTTAAGCGTAATACCTTGAAATTCATCCAGATTGTTCTGGGTATCAGTGTTTTGTTTTTCCTCATTGCTGAGTAGCATTCCATTGCATGGCTATACTACATTTGTCCATCATAGAACATTTAGGTTGTTCTTGGCTATTATGACCTGGTGGCTCAGATGGCAAATAATCTGCCTGCAGTGTAGTAAACCTGGGTTCGATCCCTGGGTTGGGAAGGTCTCTTGGAGAAAGGAATGCCTACACACTGCAGTATTCTTGCCTGGAGAGTCCCATGGACAGAGGAGCCTGGTGGACTACAGTCCATGGGGTTGCAAAGAGCTGCACAGGACTGAGTGACTAATATTTTCATTTCACTTTTCTGGCACTTACGAGTAGAGCTGCTGCATACGTTTGCATACAGGTATTTGTGGGAATGCAAGTCTTCTTTTCTCTAGGGTACATCCCTAAGAGTAGAATTACTGGGTCATATAGTGAGGCTATCTATTAACTTTTTTAAATGATTAACTGTTTTCTGAGTGGCTATAGCATTTTCCATTCTCATCATGAACTGTAGGAAACAAACACTTCTAAACACAGCCTTTTGCAGAGTGATACTCTGACATATGTTTCAACACTGCGTGACAAGATGAACATAGTTGTCTTTGTAAAGCCTGTGGTTAGAAGTGTGTGGTTCTTCATGCTCCTGTGAGACATGTTTAAAGAATGTGCTTAAAAGAGAGAAGTGTATGAGGGAATGATTTTATTTATTAACATTTGCCTGGTATATTTGTCCATCTTTCGGTGCTTATCTTGTATATGCTTAGAGTTGGATTTAATTTGTCATGTAATCTGAAAATCCTTTTCTAAAAATCAGATGAAGAACACTTACAATTATTTATAAGGGCAGATATGTTAACTCTGGTCTCTGTCTCAAATCCTTTTTTATTTCTCTCAAATTCTTTTAGCTCGTTCTTGTATGTTTCATTTTGGTTGCCTGTCTCATTTTTATCATCCATGTCCCTTAAGGTGTTTTTCTCATGTCTATACTTTTTTTTAAAAAAATGTTTTGTTTATTTATTTTTGGCTGCACTGGGTCTTGGTTGCTGCATGCAGGCTTTCTCTAGTTCCAGTGAGCAGGGGCTACTCTCTAGTTGAGGTGCTTAGGCTTCTCATTGTGGTGGCTGCTCTTGTTGCTGAGCCTGGGCTCTGGAGTGTGGTGGGCTCAGCAGTATGAGTGGTTTTCCTGGACAAGGGATCCAGACTATGTTCACTGCATTGGCAGGTAGATTCTTATCCACTGGACCACAAGAAAAGTCCTACACTCTTTTAAAAAATTCTCTTTGGTTTTCTTATTATTTTGTATTCCTGCTTTGTGATTGTTCTTCAAATATGTGTTGCTTTATAAAGTCTTTTTAATTCATAGAAAGATGTTTTGTTAACAATTTTATGGCGATATTTTCCAGATGGATTTTCTTTGCCTGGTAATTTTTGCTGATCTTACTCACTTTTTCCCCCTTGAGGTTAACTTTATATTGATGCCATGCCAGCAACCTTTTAGTTCATTGTGTAATGAGTTGGATATTCCTTGCTTCAATATCAGCAGGAGGTTATTTTAGGGAATGTTTTTTACTGGCAATTTCTGAGAACTGCAGCCTCACTCTCTGTATGTTTTTACAGCACTTCTTCCTTTTGTTGAAAGACACAGTTTATTTAGTTACTTCACCAAGCTGAGTAGTATTTGGGATTTTAGTTCCCTGAGCAGGAATCAATCCCATGCCCCTAGCAGTGGAAACGCACAGTCTTAACCACCGGACCCCCAGGTAAGTCCCAGCATTTCCTCCTTTGTTGAGTCTATTGCCTCCTGCTTACTTCTCTCTCTGTCCCACAACAGTTGCTGTAGGTCATGGATATAGGACGATCACTCTGGAGTGTGTCCCTCACCTGTAAGAAAGGCAGATTTTGTGACTGGCTCCTAAGATCTGCTCACAAGGACTCCCTCTCAGTTCATCTTCTCCCCATGTGAATTCTGAGCGATTTCAGTTTATTAAATGAATAATGCAAAGAAATAGAGGAAGACAATAGAATGGGAAAGACTAAAGATCTCTTCAAGAAAATTAAGAGATACCAAGGGAACATTTCATGCAGAGATGGGCACAATAAAGATCAGAAACAATATGGACCTAGCAGAAGCAGAAGATTAAGAGGTGGCAAGAATATACAGAACTATATAAAAATGATCTTAATGACCCAGATAACCATGGTGTGATCACTCATCTAGAGCCAGACATCCTGGAGTGTGAAGTCAAGTGGGCCTTAGGAAGCATTACTGTAAATAAAGCTAGTGGAGGTGATGGAATTCCAGCTGAGCTATTTCAAATCCTAAAAGATAATGCTGTTAAAGTGCTACACTCAATATATCAGCAAATTTGGAAAGCTCAGTAGTTGCCACAGGACTGGAAAAGTTCAGTTTTCATTCCAATCTTGAAGAGTAATGCCGAAGAATGCTCAGATTACTGCAAAATTGCACTCATTTCACATGCTAAAAAAATGCTAAAATGCCTCAGAACTTCCAGGTCTAAAAAGGGGAAGAACAGAGTCATTTGCTGATCTTACTCACTTTTTCCCCCTTGAGGTTAACTTTATATTGATGCCATGCCAGCAACCTTTTAGTTCATTGTGTAATGAGTTGGATATTCCTTGCTTCAATATCAGCAGGAGGTTATTTTAGGGAATGTTTTTTACTGGCAATTTCTGAGAACTGCAGCCTCACTCTCTGTATGTTTTTACAGCACTTCTTCCTTTTGTTGAAAGACACAGTTTATTTAGTTACTTCACCAAGCTGAGTAGTATTTGGGATTTTAGTTCCCTGAGCAGGAATCAATCCCATGCCCCTAGCAGTGGAAACGCACAGTCTTAACCACCGGACCCCCAGGTAAGTCCCAGCATTTCCTCCTTTGTTGAGTCTATTGCCTCCTGCTTACTTCTCTCTCTGTCCCACAACAGTTGCTGTAGGTCATGGATATAGGACGATCACTCTGGAGTGTGTCCCTCACCTGTAAGAAAGGCAGATTTTGTGACTGGCTCCTAAGATCTGCTCACAAGGACTCCCTCTCAGTTCATCTTCTCCCCATGTGAATTCTGAGCGATTTCAGTTTATTAAATGAATAATGCAAAGAAATAGAGGAAGACAATAGAATGGGAAAGACTAAAGATCTCTTCAAGAAAATTAAGAGATACCAAGGGAACATTTCATGCAGAGATGGGCACAATAAAGATCAGAAACAATATGGACCTAGCAGAAGCAGAAGATTAAGAGGTGGCAAGAATATACAGAACTATATAAAAATGATCTTAATGACCCAGATAACCATGGTGTGATCACTCATCTAGAGCCAGACATCCTGGAGTGTGAAGTCAAGTGGGCCTTAGGAAGCATTACTGTAAATAAAGCTAGTGGAGGTGATGGAATTCCAGCTGAGCTATTTCAAATCCTAAAAGATAATGCTGTTAAAGTGCTACACTCAATATATCAGCAAATTTGGAAAGCTCAGTAGTTGCCACAGGACTGGAAAAGTTCAGTTTTCATTCCAATCTTGAAGAGTAATGCCGAAGAATGCTCAGATTACTGCAAAATTGCACTCATTTCACATGCTAGAAAGAAAATGCTCCAAATCTTTCAAGATAGACTTCAACAGTATGTGAACTGAGAACTTCCAGGTCTACAAGCTGGATTTAGAAAAGACAGAGGAACCAGAGATCAAGTTGCCAACATCTGTTGGATCATAGAAAAAGCAAGCGAATTCCAGAGAAATTTCTGCTTCATTGACTATGCTAAGGCCTTTGTGTAGAAACAAACTGTGGAAAAGTCTTAAAGAGTTGGGAATACCAGACCACCTTACTTGCCTCCTGAGAAACCCATATGCAGGTCATTTAGAACCGGACATAGAACAATGAGCTGGATCAAAATTGAGGAAGTAGTATGTCAAGGCTGTATACTGTCACCCTGTGTATTTAACTTATATGCAGAGCACATCATACAAAATGCTGATCTGGATGAAGCACATGCTGGAGTCAAGATTGTCCAGAGAACTATCAATAACCTCTGATATGCAGATGGCACCACCCTTATGGCAGAAAATAAAGAGGAACTAAGGACCCTCTTGATGAAGGTGAAAGAGGAGAGTCAAAAAGATGGCTTAAACTCAATATTCAAAAAACGAAGATCATGACATCCAGTCCCATCAATACATGGCAAATAAATGGGGAAACAGTGGAAACAGTGACAGACTTTATTTTCTTGGACTTCTGACAGTGACTGCAGCCATGGAGTTAAAAGATGCTCGCTCCTTAGAAGAAAAACTATGACAAACCTAGACAGTGTTTTAAAAAACAGAGATGTCACTTTGCTGACAAAGATCTGCATAGTCAGAAGTATGGCTTTTCCATTATGCAGGGATAGGCGAGTTGGACCATAAAGAAAGCTGAGCACCAAAGAACTGATTCTTTCGAACTGTGGTGCTGGAGAAGACTCTTTAGAGTCACTTGGACTGCAAGGAGGTCAAGCCAGTCAATACTAAAGGAAACTATTCCTGAATATTCATTAGAAGGAGCACCAATACTTTGACCACCTGATGCAAAGAGCCCACTCAATGGGAAAGACCCCGATGCTGGGAAAGATTGGAGGCAGGAGAAGGGGATGACAGAGGATGAAATGGTTGGATGGCATCACCAATTCAATGGACATGAGTGTGAACAAGCTCTGGGAGATGGTGAAGGATAGGGAAGCCTTGCGTGCTTCAGTCTATAGAGTCGCAAAGAGTTAGACATGACTGTGCAACTGAACAGGTGACTCTAGTGGTATAGAACCTACCTGGCAATGCAGGAGACTCAAAAGGTGCTGGTTCATTCCCTGGGTCTGGAAGATCCCCTGGAGGAACGAGTGGAAAAGTCTTAAAGAGTTGGGAATACCAGACCACCTTACTTGCCTCCTGAGAAACCCATATGCAGGTCATTTAGAACCGGACATAGAACAATGAGCTGGATCAAAATTGAGGAAGTAGTATGTCAAGGCTGTATACTGTCACCCTGTGTATTTAACTTATATGCAGAGCACATCATACAAAATGCTGATCTGGATGAAGCACATGCTGGAGTCAAGATTGTCCAGAGAACTATCAATAACCTCTGATATGCAGATGGCACCACCCTTATGGCAGAAAATAAAGAGGAACTAAGGACCCTCTTGATGAAGGTGAAAGAGGAGAGTCAAAAAGATGGCTTAAACTCAATATTCAAAAAACGAAGATCATGACATCCAGTCCCATCAATACATGGCAAATAAATGGGGAAACAGTGGAAACAGTGACAGACTTTATTTTCTTGGACTTCTGACAGTGACTGCAGCCATGGAGTTAAAAGATGCTCGCTCCTTAGAAGAAAAACTATGACAAACCTAGACAGTGTTTTAAAAAGCAGAGATGTCACTTTGCTGACAAAGATCTGCATAGTCAGAAGTATGGCTTTTCCATTATGCAGGGATAGGCGAGTTGGACCATAAAGAAAGCTGAGCACCAAAGAACTGATTCTTTCGAACTGTGGTGCTGGAGAAGACTCTTTAGAGTCACTTGGACTGCAAGGAGGTCAAGCCAGTCAATACTAAAGGAAACTATTCCTGAATATTCATTAGAAGGAGCACCAATACTTTGACCACCTGATGCAAAGAGCCCACTCAATGGGAAAGACCCCGATGCTGGGAAAGATTGGAGGCAGGAGAAGGGGATGACAGAGGATGAAATGGTTGGATGGCATCACCAATTCAATGGACATGAGTGTGAACAAGCTCTGGGAGATGGTGAAGGATAGGGAAGCCTTGCGTGCTTCAGTCTATAGAGTCGCAAAGAGTTAGACATGACTGTGCAACTGAACAGGTGACTCTAGTGGTATAGAACCTACCTGGCAATGCAGGAGACTCAAAAGGTGCTGGTTCATTCCCTGGGTCTGGAAGATCCCCTGGAGGAACGAGTGGTAATGGTATTCCTGCCTGGAGAATCCCATGGACAGAGGAGCCTGATGGGCTACAGTCTGTAGGACTGCAAAGAGTTGGACTCAACTGAAGCAACTTAGCATATGAAGATTTTAGAGTGTTAAATCAATCATGCCTACTTGCTTTGTTGTGTTAATTCATCTGTCATTATTATTTACTTTTCTTTCTGTTGACCTCATGCTTGTTCAACAGGCTCACCATGGTACAGAAATATTCCATAGGGGGTTTCTGAGGCAGAGGCTGGGCTGCCCTCTGGGATCATCTGTGTTTCTTAGAGAGTGGCTGTTTTGCCAAGTCACAATTACAGGCTCATCTGCTCCAACAAAGCACCTTTCTTGGCATTATCCGTGTTTTTGGATCCTGCCAGAACCGTCTGCTTACGTGTCATCATCATCATAGTATAGGTTGTTCTGAATTCACTAGGCACCTTCACAAGATTGTCTTCCTCTGAAGATTTACTATCTTGGAACATTACTGTAGTTAGAGACTGCATGTTTGTGACCTTCCAAAATTCATATGTTGAGACTTTAACCCCAATGGGATGATATTCAGAGGTAGAGCCTTTGGCAGTAACTATGTCATAAGGGTAGAAACCCCATGATGGGATTAGTGTCCTTATAAGAAGAAGAAAAGAAGTAGGCCTCTCTCTTTCTTTGCTGTGTGAGGATACAGTGAGAAGGTAGCTGACTGTAAACCAAAAAGGGTATCCTCAGCAGACCCTGACTCTGCTGTTATCCTGATCTTGGACTTTCAGCCCCCACAGTTGTGGGAAGCAAATGTTCTTTGTTTAAACCACCCAGTCTGTGGCAGCTCAAGCTCCCTGAGATAGACACCAATGAGTGATCACCCCTGCTTTGAGCTAGCAGACAGTGGTTGAGTCTCTGGAGTTCCACTCGCTGCTGCACTATCTGTGGTCCCTTCCTTGGTGCTCAGGCAAGGACAGGGTGTTACTGGGCTGGAGGGCCCAGGAGAAGCTTGGCTGTAGCAGAGGATTGGATGCAATGGCTCTGCTGCCCACAGGGCTAGTCTCTTCCAGGCCATCTCCTCCTCACTCACCATCTCTGAGCAGGCCAAGTGCCATGGCACTCTAGTTTCTAAGAGGAACTTCAAATAGCCAAGAAGCATAATTTCTGACAACTTCCTGTTCTCCTCATGACAATATGTATGATTTATCTTCTGGGAAGGAACATCCTGGCCCTTGGCATAACTTCCTTAGGACTCTATTTGTTCATTCATTTCAAGGAAAAATCATGCATTACAGATCGTGGGGCAATTTTTATTGGCTCACCATGGTACAGAAATATTCCATAGGGGGTTTCTGAGGCAGAGGCTGGGCTGCCCTCTGGGATCATCTGTGTTTCTTAGAGAGTGGCTGTTTTGCCAAGTCACAATTACAGGCTCATCTGCTCCAACAAAGCACCTTTCTTGGCATTATCCGTGTTTTTGGATCCTGCCAGAACCGTCTGCTTACGTGTCATCATCATCATAGTATAGGTTGTTCTGAATTCACTAGGCACCTTCACAAGATTGTCTTCCTCTGAAGATTTACTATCTTGGAACATTACTGTAGTTAGAGACTGCATGTTTGTGACCTTCCAAAATTCATATGTTGAGACTTTAACCCCAATGGGATGATATTCAGAGGTAGAGCCTTTGGCAGTAACTATGTCATAAGGGTAGAAACCCCATGATGGGATTAGTGTCCTTATAAGAAGAAGAAAAGAAGTAGGCCTCTCTTTTCTTTGCTGTGTGAGGATACAGTGAGAAGGTAGCTGACTGTAAACCAAAAAGGGTATCCTCAGCAGACCCTGACTCTGCTGTTATCCTGATCTTGGACTTTCAGCCCCCACAGTTGTGGGAAGCAAATGTTCTTTCTTTAAACCACCCAGTCTGTGGCAGCTCAAGCTCCCTGAGATAGACACCAATGAGTGATCACCCCTGCTTTGAGCTAGCAGACAGTGGTTGAGTCTCTGGAGTTCCACTCGCTGCTGCACTATCTGTGGTCCCTTCCTTGGTGCTCAGGCAAGGACAGGGTGTTACTGGGCTGGAGGGCCCAGGAGAAGCTTGGCTGTAGCAGAGGATTGGATGCAATGGCTCTGCTGCCCACAGGGCTAGTCTCTTCCAGGCCATCTCCTCCTCACTCACCATCTCTGAGCAGGCCAAGTGCCATGGCACTCTAGTTTCTAAGAGGAACTTCAAATAGCCAAGAAGCATAATTTCTGACAACTTCCTGTTCTCCCTCATGACAATATGTATGATTTATCTTCTGGGAAGGAACATCCTGGCCCTTGGCATAACTTCCTTAGGACTCTATTTGTTCATTCATTTCAAGAGAAAGAAAAAATCATGCATTACAGAGTGAGTGCTAAGAGTAAGGAGAGACAGGGAGACTCAGTCCCAGAAAGGCTTATCTGGCCGAGGGCCCCTGCACAGCCTGGAGGTGGCAGCTTTTGGCCACCCACTGGGTCTCCAATATCCTCTGCCAAAATGCTGCCTGTGTTTCATGGCGCACTGCGTTCGCAGGCCTGATCCCCAAGGACCCTGTAGTCAGAGAGTTCTTCTCATGAACCCACCAGGGACTTTTTCCATTTTTAGATAGCCTGGCCTATCAGCAGTGTTTTACTCTGCTGGCCAACTTCCCCCTACCCTTTTTAAAATTACAAATGTAATACATGTTCGCTGCAAGAAAATGTACCTGAGAGATAATCATATAAAGTGAAATACAACATTTCTTCCCTCATTGCCCTCTTCTATCCAACTCCAGTTTTGGAGGTAGCTTCTATTGATACCTTGGAGAATGTACTTCCAAGTTTTTCCTGTAACCTGCACACACACTCATGCACATGAAAACACGTGTGTAAGGTATCTATATTAAATACTGTTATGCTGCCTAAATGTTATTCATCTGACCAATACACCCATCCTAGCTGCTAATGGTTCAGAGTTGCACCCTTTTCTGGAGAATCATCCTTAGCAGAAATGATCCGCCTCACCCAGCAGTGTCTGGAAAGTCGATGCATGTCCCATGGGGCCAGCCCCCAACCAATGACTGCATAATGTATGTGTGTGTGCTGTGCTCAGTTGTGCCCAATTCTTTGTGATCCCGTGGACTGTAGCCCACCAGGCTTCTCTGTCCATGGAATTTTCCAAGCAAGAATACTGGAGTGGGTTGCTATTTCCTCCTCCAGGGAATCTTCCCATCCCAAGGACTGAACCCGTGTTTCTTATGTCTCCTGCACTGGCAGGTGGATTCTTTACCACTGTGACACCTGGGAAACCAGTGACAGTCTAAGCAAGAAAAAGAGCCTTGCTTTAAGGTAGGGCAGCTCTGCTGTGGTTCCATTCATGCTCCAGAGCTTCCATGGGGATTGGGTGAGGCTTTTGATGGGCCCACGACCTTCCCCGGCTTCTTCCCCTGCCCTTTCTTGCTTTCCTCATTCCCTTAAAAGTTTCACCCGAGAGGACTTTCTCAACAAATATCTTGCAAATAAACATCAGTGTGTAAGGTATAATACACAGGTATATGTATGCAGAAATGCACAGGTAGATTTTGGAAAGGAGTCCATCTTTATCAGAAACATTTGGTGACTTTCTCACTTCACAGGACACCATAAACAGCACTGAGTATAAGTCTACTTAAAGTTTTCATGGCAGCAGAATTCCACTTGGAATTGATCTTCCGTAATTTAGGTGATCAGTGGTCCTATTAATGAAATTGAGTTTATTCATTTATTAAATGAATGGCTTATGAAGTGCCGCTGTGTGCCAGCTGCTGCCATAAGCACTGGGGTTGCCTCCAACGTTCTCTCTTCAAAAATGTAATACATGTTCGCTGCAAGAAAATGTACCTGAGAGATAATCATATAAAGTGAAATACAACATTTCTTCCCTCATTGCCCTCTTCTATCCAACTCCAGTTTTGGAGGTAGCTTCTATTGATACCTTGGAGAATGTACTTCCAAGTTTTTCCTGTAACCTGCACACACACTCATGCACATGAAAACACGTGTGTAAGGTATCTATATTAAATACTGTTATGCTGCCTAAATGTTATTCATCTGACCAATACACCCATCCTAGCTGCTAATGGTTCAGAGTTGCACCCTTTTCTGGAGAATCATCCTTAGCAGAAATGATCCGCCTCACCCAGCAGTGTCTGGAAAGTCGATGCATGTCCCATGGGGCCAGCCCCCAACCAATGACTGCATAATGTATGTGTGTGTGCTGTGCTCAGTTGTGCCCAATTCTTTGTGATCCCGTGGACTGTAGCCCACCAGGCTTCTCTGTCCATGGAATTTTCCAAGCAAGAATACTGGAGTGGGTTGCTATTTCCTCCTCCAGGGAATCTTCCCATCCCAAGGACTGAACCCGTGTTTCTTATGTCTCCTGCACTGGCAGGTGGATTCTTTACCACTGTGACACCTGGGAAACCAGTGACAGTCTAAGCAAGAAAAAGAGCCTTGCTTTAAGGTAGGGCAGCTCTGCTGTGGTTCCATTCATGCTCCAGAGCTTCCATGGGGATTGGGTGAGGCTTTTGATGGGCCCACGACCTTCCCCGGCTTTTTCCCCCTGCCCTTTCTTGCTTTCCTCATTCCCTTAAAAGTTTCACCCGAGAGGACTTTCTCAACAAATATCTTGCAAATAAACATCAGTGTGTAAGGTATAATACACAGGTATATGTATGCAGAAATGCACAGGTAGATTTTGGAAAGGAGTCCATCTTTATCAGAAACATTTGGTGACTTTCTCACTTCACAGGACACCATAAACAGCACTGAGTATAAGTCTACTTAAAGTTTTCATGGCAGCAGAATTCCACTTGGAATTGATCTTCCGTAATTTAGGTGATCAGTGGTCCTATTAATGAAATTGAGTTTATTCATTTATTAAATGAATGGCTTATGAAGTGCCGCTGTGTGCCAGCTGCTGCCATAAGCACTGGGGTTGCCTCCAACGTTCTCTCTTACAAAAACTATGAATATTTTTGTGAGCACATTCAAGCATTTGAGTAAGTAGTTTTGGAGGACAGATTCTTAGAGGTGAATTTCTGGGTCAACAGGAAACTGCATTTATAATACTAAGGGGTCATTTTTAGGAAATGTTCTTCCTTCAACTCCTCCTCGTGTATTCTTTCTCGGACCCTCCTCTGCAACCTCTCTGTGCAATGTTTCCACCCACCAAGTGAATGCTCAGAAACCCTTGGAGGGTCAGGGCTTTCTGCTCAACCCTCTTCACTCTGGTTACTGCTCTTTCCCTGGGCTGTGTCTACCTCCTTCACCAGGCATTGGGTGCAAGGATGCCTAGACCAGCTTTCTCTTGGGGTCCCACTGGGTCTCAGGGAGGGCAAGTGACAGTACAAGTCAGAGTTATCCAGAGAGACAGAACCAAAAGTTATAAGAGGAGCTCTACTGTGGAAATTGACTTATGGAGTTATGGAGGCAGAGAAGTCCCATGACCTGCCATCTGCAAACTACAGAACGGGAAAGCCAGAAGTGTAATTCAGTCCCAGCCTGAAGGCCTGAGGATCAGATGAGGCTGGTGGTGCAAGCTCCCATCTGATTCTGAAGGCTGAGAACCAGGAGCACCGATGTCCTAGGGCAGGAGAAGACAGACGTCTCAGTTCAAGCAGCGAGTGAGTTCATCCTCCCTCTGCCTTTTTGCCCTATTTGGGTGCTCAGGATGAAGTCTACCCACACTGGGGAGGGCCTCTGCCTTACTCAGTTCACCAACTCAAATGCCCATCTCTTCTGTAAACACGCTCACAGACAGACCCAGAAATACTGTTTTACCAGCTATCTGGGCATCCCTTAGCCCAGTCTAGTTGACACTAAAACTAACCATGATGGTGACCCACTTTTCCCAACCCTCTTGTCCACATTTCTATCACATGTGTCCACTGGGCTGTCCCAGAAGCACTTCAAATACACCCATGTCCCAAACTGTTTTAGCCTCTGGTCCCAAACTTTCTATCCCCTGTAATACCGAGGGGATAATGTCCCATCACCTTAGATACCTTGCTCTCCTTGCCCTTATTGTCAGGGATGGGTCCTTTCGGCCAGTCCTCAGATGCATCTCTCTGTCTGACCCCTCCTGGGTGTCACTTTGCAGTTCAAGGGGCACTCGTTCGATCCCCAGCACAGGAGGATCCCACATGCCATGGAGCGGCTCGACCGGTGTGTCTAATTACAAGCTGGTGCTCTGGAGCACATGCGGCCAGAGCTGGTGCTCTGCAACCAGAGCGGCCACGGCAATGGGAGGCCCACACAGACCAAAGAGTTAAGATGAATGAAAATAAATAAATGAAGGACCAATAAAAGAGGCCAAATTTTTTTTTAAAAAAGTACAATTTTTGAGGTCTTAGGGTATGTGGAGAACATTTGGGAAAATAGACCATTTTAGTGGAGTCTTTGTTCTTTTCTGGATGGTGACTGTTCAGTACCTCACTACAGAGTAGGTGTGAGGGGATGTGTAATGAATGAGGGAGTGAGAGCCTGGGCTTCCCCATTAGGAAACTGTATGACTCTCCTGATGTAGCAAAGCCAAGACAGGAACCTGGGGGTATCATTTGCTTTTACTTCACTGGAAAATTGTTTTAAACAAGAGTGACTGGTAAACTGCTGGTGGTTGTGCTTATTGGTAAACTTTTTCAGAGGGCAATTTAGTGATCTTTATGGAAGGCCCCCAAAGTATTCATGTCTTCAACTTATGGAAATTCTAAAACGATAATTTAAGATGTAGGATAAGTTTCTGTCATAAGACTCATCTTTGCAAATGCTATTTATAATAGAAAAGAAAGTTGAAAACAACCCATGTTGCCAACAATAGATGATGGTTTAAATAAATTCTGGAACTTATATACTATCAAATTCAGCATAGCAGTTAAAATTTATTATTGAAGCAAATATTTGATATACGCTCACAGACAGACCCAAAGAAAAAATACTGTTTTACCAGCTATCTGGGCATCCCTTAGCCCAGTCTAGTTGACACTAAAACTAACCATGATGGTGACCCACTTTTCCCAACCCTCTTGTCCACATTTCTATCACATGTGTCCACTGGGCTGTCCCAGAAGCACTTCAAATACACCCATGTCCCAAACTGTTTTAGCCTCTGGTCCCAAACTTTCTATCCCCTGTAATACCGAGGGGATAATGTCCCATCACCTTAGATACCTTGCTCTCCTTGCCCTTATTGTCAGGGATGGGTCCTTTCGGCCAGTCCTCAGATGCATCTCTCTGTCTGACCCCTCCTGGGTGTCACTTTGCAGTTCAAGGGGCACTCGTTCGATCCCCAGCACAGGAGGATCCCACATGCCATGGAGCGGCTCGACCGGTGTGTCTAATTACAAGCTGGTGCTCTGGAGCACATGCGGCCAGAGCTGGTGCTCTGCAACCAGAGCGGCCACGGCAATGAGAGGCCCACACAGGCCAAAGAGTTAAGATGAATGAAAATAAATAAATGAAGGACCAATAAAAGAGGCCAAATTTTTTTTTAAAAAAGTACAATTTTTGAGGTCTTAGGGTATGTGGA
This sequence comes from Tragulus kanchil, assembly GCA_022376925.1. Lineage (NCBI taxonomy): Eukaryota > Metazoa > Chordata > Mammalia > Artiodactyla > Tragulidae > Tragulus > Tragulus kanchil. The sequence goes on along the minus strand of JAIOJX010000005.1, from coordinate 93,717,689 downwards.
GAACATTTGGGAAAATAGACCATTTTAGTGGAGTCTTTGTTCTTTTCTGGATGGTGACTGTTCAGTACCTCACTACAGAGTAGGTGTGAGGGGATGTGTAATGAATGAGGGAGTGAGAGCCTGGGCTTCCCCATTAGGAAACTGTATGACTCTCCTGATGTAGCAAAGCCAAGACAGGAACCTGGGGGTATCATTTGCTTTTACTTCACTGGAAAATTGTTTTAAACAAGAGTGACTGGTAAACTGCTGGTGGTTGTGCTTATTGGTAAACTTTTTCAGAGGGCAATTTAGTGATCTTTATGGAAGGCCCCCAAAGTATTCATGTCTTCAACTTATGGAAATTCTAAAACGATAATTTAAGATGTAGGATAAGTTTCTGTCATAAGACTCATCTTTGCAAATGCTATTTATAATAGAAAAGAAAGTTGAAAACAACCCATGTTGCCAACAATAGATGATGGTTTAAATAAATTCTGGAACTTATATACTATCAAATTCAGCATAGCAGTTAAAATTTATTATTGAAGCAAATATTTGATATGGAAAGGAGTGAAAATAAGTTGAGTCATGTTACAAAATATTATGTACTCTACGGAAAAATTTTAGAATAAGAATTTATATACATGCATATTTTAAAACAGCTGGCAGGTCCTTGCTGTTCAAAATGTCACCCCTGGACCAGCAGCCTCTGCATGACCCAGGAGCTTGTCAGAGATGTGAGCGGGTACAGTGTGCCATGCACTCACTCTCCGTCTGGTTGTGGGACAATGAGGGGTTTTCATCCCTTCTTTTTGCTTACTTATCTATTTGAGATTAAAAAGTTATTTTACTGGAGTACAACTGACTTACAAGGTTGTGTTAATTTCTGCTGTACAGCAAAGTGATTCAGGTATATGTATATATATGTGTATATATATATATATATATATATATATATCTTGTTCATATTCTTTTCCATTATAGTTTATTATAGGATATTGAATGTATTTCCCTGTGCTATACAGTAGGACCTTGCTGTTTATCCATTCTGTATATAGTTTGCATCTGGTAACTCCAAACTCCTAAGCCTTTCCTCTCTGACCCCCTGCTTATTTATTCTTGACTAATATATAGAGAGGCATAAAGAGGGAAAAAGAGTGATGGTATTCTCCACAACGCACAGGGGGTGGGCTTCATTGGCATCAAACTTTTCCTGGTTCTTTTCCATCTGAAAAGATGGCAGGTGGGCTGAGTCAGCACAGTCCGAGTTCCTGCCGACCACTCTCATACTAAGCCTCATTGTTCCTTGGGTGCATTTCTCTCCTCCAGGTTGGCTCTTGGCTTCAAGAGTATCATGTTCAGAACCCTCTCTGCTTTCCAAGGGGCTCTGCTGCTCCCGGGGCAGGGCATGCTGAGGAAAGCACTTGGCACTCCCTGACCCCGGGCATGGCCAAGGCTCCCATCCAGCCCCCCACCCCACGGCATGGTCTTCCCGTTAAGATTCAGGCTGGCTTGGCAGATGAGCTCATTTCTTTTCCAGTAAGCGAGTTGGCTGCTTATGTATTCTCTTGCGGCACCCATGCCAGACACATTTCTCAATCCTCCTCTGCTGGTCGGACAAGGCCAGGAACAGGCTGCTTCCACCTTCCTTGCGTCAATCTGTCAAGCGGTGGCAGGTGGCTCTGTTGGAAGGCCACCGCCCTTGGCCCCGGCGGTGTCTGCCTTCAGCTCCGGTGACGTCAGGCAGATGCTCCACCTGCGGCTGGCAACAGCTGTCTCACCCCAGTGTGACTTCCGGTCAGAATCCTGATATGCATAATAGGACCATGACAGTAGCTGGCAGCTCTCAGCATGCATTCACAGGGGACAAGCGATGCTCTCCAAAGCCTCAGAAACAAACCAGATTTTCTCACATATACCCTCACCCCCCAACACACCCTGGGAGAGGGGTAAACCGAGCCTTGCAGATTCTCTTAGCTGAGTGAGGAGGGTCCTGGGTTCCTGTCCAACTCCAGTTCTAATGACAGATGACCTAAAGTGGAGATGCCAGTGCAAATATTTGATGATGGTTTCTCATGAGCAGAGTATTACCACAGTTTTTAAGAGCCAGGGGGAGTGCTGAGCCCAGTGGCCTGAGTTCATTTGCTTTATTCATTCCTTGCTGAGCACTGGTCTTCCTTCACGTTTAGGACCAGCTTATACAGATGGGTTTAAGGGGAAGGCAGAGAGCACCAAGATACCTAAGATGGGATTGGGCATCAAGGTAGCCTGTCGCGACCTCAGAGGTCATATGACATGGCCGCTTCAAGGACACAGGCTGAGGAGCAGGGCCTGGGGTGACCTCTGGTCTCAGAAGCTTATTGTCAGAAAGGTGCACCCAGGAAAGGGAGGGTCCGTGCACAAAGCTTTGCTGGGAAGACCAGCAGAGGCCTGCAGGGCTTAGAGGGGAGAGGCATCTGTCCCGGGGCCCTTGGGTGCATTTCTCTCCAGGTTGGCTCTTGGCTTCAAGAGTATCAGAACTCTCTGCTTTCCAAGGGGCTCTGCTGCTCCCGGGCAGGGCATGCTGAGGAAAGCACTTGGCACTCCTGACCCGGGCATGGCCAAGGCTCCCATCCAGCCCCCACCCCACGGCATGGTCTTCCCGTTAAGATTCAGGCTGGCTTGGCAGATGAGCTCATTTCTTTTCCAGTAAGCGAGTTGGCTGCTTATGTATTCTCTTGGCACCCATGCCAGACACATTTCTCCATCCTCCTCTGCTGGTCGGACAAGGCCAGGAACAGGCTGCTTCCACCTTCCTTGCGTCAATCTGTCAAGCGGTGGCAGGTGGCTCTGTTGGAAGGCCACCGCCCTTGGCCCCGGCGGTGTCTGCCTTCAGCTCCGGTGACGTCAGGCAGATGCTCCACCTGCGGCTGGCAACAGCTGTCTCACCCCAGTGTGACTTCCGGTCAGAATCCTGATATGCATAATAGGACCATGACAGTAGCTGGCAGCTCTCAGCATGCATTCACAGGGGACAAGCGATGCTCTCCAAAGCCTCAGAAACAAACCAGATTTTCTCACATATACCCTCACCCCCCAACACACCCTGGGAGAGGGGTAAACCGAGCCTTGCAGATTCTCTTAGCTGAGTGAGGAGGGTCCTGGGTTCCTGTCCAACTCCAGTTCTAATGACAGATGACCTAAAGTGGAGATGCCAGTGCAAATATTTGATGATGGTTTCTCATGAGCAGAGTATTACCACAGTTTTTAAGAGCCAGGGGGAGTGCTGAGCCCAGTGGCCTGAGTTCATTTGCTTTATTCATTCCTTGCTGAGCACTGGTCTTCCTTCACGTTTAGGACCAGCTTATACAGATGGGTTTAAGGGGAAGGCAGAGAGCACCAAGATACCTAAGATGGGATTGGGCATCAAGGTAGCCTGTCGTACGACCTCAGAGGTCATATGACATGGCCGCTTCAAGGACACAGGCTGAGGAGCAGGGCCTGGGGTGACCTCTGGTCTCAGAAGCTTATTGTCAGAAAGGTGCACCCAGGAAAGGGGAGGGTCCGTGCACAAAGCTTTGCTGGGAAGACCAGCAGAGGCCTGCAGGGCTTAGAGTAGGGAGAGGATGGGGCAGAGCCTTCTCCCCTGCCCTCCCCTCCTCCATCACGTCTCACACACGGCATCCTGCAGGTGGCACATGCTCCCAGGTGACCCATGTCAACCCAGGAGGCTGTAGGGGACCTGCCCCTGTTTCTGGCACCAGCCCAGCTTGTCCTCACCACTCACTCCAGGAGCCTGGCCCCACACAGCTTTCCTTCTCAAGGCCACACACGTTATCCCGATAGCCTTCCCCAGAGCAGCACAGGAAAGAGACGTGGGGAAGGGTGTGCTATATTGTTCCAGCACTCGCTTGTGTGTACCCAAAGTGCCTGACAAAACCGGAGAAGGCATCAGCATTCCTTGGCAGCCCTTCCTCTCTCCTCTTCGGCCTTCTTCCTGTCTTTTACTTCCCTCTATCCTTATTTCTTACCTCCGTACATGGAGCATGCTGTGCTGGTCCTCAGGGTCCTGGGCCTTTGCTGACCCTGATACAGCCTCACGGGTGCCTTGGATGATGGCTCATCTTGGGACTGACTCCATATTTCACTACATGTATACTTCTAAGGAGCCCCTACCTCCAGCCTTAATCTGTAACATGCATTACATATACACAACTTCTCATGGCTTGTATGTGCTGCTATAATCCTAGGGCACGCATGAAAGGACCCTTGATCTCTTGCTCTTTCCAGGGACAAAAGGGAGAGGTGGGAGAAGTGATTTCTGATACCATCTACTGGTTGCTTGGTAGAAGAATTATTGGATCAGTCTTGGGAAAGGTCCTGGCAGATGGGGCTGGGGAGGAACACAGAGTCAAATCAGATCTGGCGCTCTCCTGCAAGGATTACTCTTTGCAGGAGATGGAGAGTACTTGGATGAAACAGGAAGGGAAGGGTAAAGAAATAGTACCCATCTGGTGTGAGTCATCCTAGTGGAGGTCAGGAAAGGCTTCATGAGAGAGGCAGCATTTGAAACTTGGTCTATGAGTTAGAATTGAAAGGATTGAAGAAGAGATGGGAGAGGACACTCTGGGCTGGAGACGGAGTGGAAGAGGGCGAGGAGGCCTCTGACTTGTGCTCTGTATAGAGAGTGCATGCACACCAGGCTGTGTGCAGAGGGAGATGAGCCCAGGCCGAGAGGTCAGGACCAGGCTTGGGGCAGCCAGAGGGCAGGTGAAGCAAAGGACCTGTGTCTTGGAGGCAAGCAGCAATGACGAAGGCCAACAGGGTGTCCGTCTGCAGCTGAAAGGACAGGTCCAAGGAAGCGCTTGAGGTTTGAAGAAAGTGATCAGCCTTGTACTTTAGTTAGCTCTTCTCAAAATGCGTTAGATGAGAAAGCAGTTCATGAACAAGTAGATGTAGGAAACATTGCATGACCCCCAGTGAAGTGTTTATTTGCTGCAGAACCTCTCAGAGCCTTTTATCTGGTGAAGCTGCATTCAAAACTTAGAAGAAAGGTTGTCAGTGAGTGGAGGGGCTGGGGGGGGGTACAGCCTTTTCCAATGCATATGACGAAAGGACTCTGTGGGCCACTGACCCATGGGCCACACTCCTTTGAACTGCTGATCCCAGGAGTGGTCATTGCGGGGGTGTTGGAGGGTGGGAGGGGTAATGTGGTCATCAGAGGAGAGCTCAGAGCCTGTCTTCGGGGATGCTGAGGAAGTGGGTGGCTGGCGGTCAGGATGGGATCCTCCCTGGGGTGACAGCTGGTGACTCTGTGGTTCTTCCCCTTGGTGGACCAGGTACCTCAGAAGAAGACAGTAGGACATGGGAGGCCTGGAGGCTGAAAACTGGGGTGAGACTCAGGCTCCTTCAGTATCTGCAGAGCACAGACCAGGCAGACCCTGGCTGAGGCCCAGTTCCTGCTACTTCCTTTCTTTCCAATCATGGCTTGTCTTTTCCGAAAAGAAGCATCAGCAGAAGGTTGTCTTGCTGGGGCCTTGCCAGTGTGCTTCCTTCCAAGGGTCTGCACCTGCCAGACCCTAACAGCTTTTTGAGGGCCCGCTTCCTTCAGTTTCCCTAAGGTTTCTGCTCTGGGCAGGGCTCTCCAGGCCTGAGTGCATGGCTGGGTATCCACAGTGGTCAGTCTTTGTGGGCCCCAAAGTGGGAACCTTCCTCAGAGATCAATGCCATCCTGGGCAGTGACCTGGCCTCTCTCTATGGGAAGCTTAGAGATGACCAGTCAGATCCTGGAGGCAAAAGGAAGTGAGGGCCAAGGTAGCAACTTGGGAGAGGCCCTGGGAAAGGCCAGGAAGCTGTGACTGCTAGGGAGAGATAGGGCTATGGGGCTGAACTTGTCCAGACAGCAGGAAACTGTGGACGGCTGGTGGGCAGGAAGAGCAGTGAAAGCCCAAGTATGCAAAAACATGATGTGCAAAGACTGGTGTGGTGCTGGGGACTGTGAGGCCACCACCCTCAACTGCCCAGACCTCAGCCCTGTGGTTCTCAAGGAGGGTTGCAAAGACACACTGCATACCTCGAGCCCTGTGGGTGCTGCCAGCTGTCTCTGTCCCTGCCTTGCACCCGTTCTACACTTTATTCTGAGGCAGCGTCTGAGTTGGACCCTGGAAGCTGCATTCAAAACTTAGAAGAAAGGTTGTCAGTGAGTGGAGGGGCTGGGGGGGGGTACAGCCTTTTCCAATGCATATGACGAAAGGACTCTGTGGGCCACTGACCCATGGGCCACACTCCTTTGAACTGCTGATCCCAGGAGTGGTCATTGCGGGGGTGTTGGAGGGTGGGAGGGGTAATGTGGTCATCAGAGGAGAGCTCAGAGCCTGTCTTCGGGGATGCTGAGGAAGTGGGTGGCTGGCGGTCAGGATGGGATCCTCCCTGGGGTGACAGCTGGTGACTCTGTGGTTCTTCCCCTTGGTGGACCAGGTACCTCAGAAGAAGACAGTAGGACATGGGAGGCCTGGAGGCTGAAAACTGGGGTGAGACTCAGGCTCCTTCAGTATCTGCAGAGCACAGACCAGGCAGACCCTGGCTGAGGCCCAGTTCCTGCTACTTCCTTTCTTTCCAATCATGGCTTGTCTTTTCCGAAAAGAAGCATCAGCAGAAGGTTGTCTTGCTGGGGCCTTGCCAGTGTGCTTCCTTCCAAGGGTCTGCACCTGCCAGACCCTAACAGCTTTTTGAGGGCCCGCTTCCTTCAGTTTCCCTAAGGTTTCTGCTCTGGGCAGGGCTCTCCAGGCCTGAGTGCATGGCTGGGTATCCACAGTGGTCAGTCTTTGTGGGCCCCAAAGTGGGAACCTTCCTCAGAGATCAATGCCATCCTGGGCAGTGACCTGGCCTCTCTCTATGGGAAGCTTAGAGATGACCAGTCAGATCCTGGAGGCAAAAGGAAGTGAGGGCCAAGGTAGCAACTTGGGAGAGGCCCTGGGAAAGGCCAGGAAGCTGTGACTGCTAGGGAGAGATAGGGCTATGGGGCTGAACTTGTCCAGACAGCAGGAAACTGTGGACGGCTGGTGGGCAGGAAGAGCAGTGAAAGCCCAAGTATGCAAAAACATGATGTGCAAAGACTGGTGTGGTGCTGGGGACTGTGAGGCCACCACCCTCAACTGCCCAGACCTCAGCCCTGTGGTTCTCAAGGAGGGTTGCAAAGACACACTGCATACCTCGAGCCCTGTGGGTGCTGCCAGCTGTCTCTGTCCCTGCCTTGCACCCGTTCTACACTTTATTCTGAGGCAGCGTCTGAGTTGGACCTGGACTCTTTTTGTCCTCTGATGACCACATCACTCCTTCCAGCCTCCAACAGCCCCAGAATGACCACCCCTGGGATCAGCAGTTCACAGGAGTGTGTCCTGTGGGTCAGTGGAGAGGAGGCTGTGTGGGAGGTGGGGAGAGGCTGGGAGCAGCAGGAAAGGACAGTGGGCTGCCAGTGGAGGGGAGGCGTCTGCGCTACTGATGGCCAGTAGGAGCTGACCTCCAGCCCAAACAGGACTCCGAGAAAGAAGGGAAAAGGCCTTTCTACTGAAAGGATGCTTCTGTGGTGATCTGGATGCCCTTTACCTGCAGTTCCCATGTGCTCCCACAGGCTGAGGCCTGGCACCCACCCCACTGCACAGTCACACATGCTTGGAAGCAGCCCAGCTGTGCTCAGACCCTTACTGGGCTCGGAGCTTGGGTCACAGCCTCCAACAGCTGCGCGAGTGGGGCCCCTCCAACAACCAGCAGGAGCATTCCTGGCACAGCCCTCACTGTTGACGCCATCCCTCCCCCCACCTCCCTGATGAGGTATTTGAACTTCTGACGCCCTCCACCTGTAGGACAAGCCTGGTGATGTCACCAACTGATGTCACCGGCTGCAGAGGAAAGGGAGTATGCTTCAGTTTCCCAACAAGTGCCCAGGTATGCACTCCACTCCACTGCCGGGAGTGTGGTGGGGCTGGTGGGTAGGTAGGGGACCTCTGAGGTCCTGAGGTCACTCAGGCTTGGGCAACAGGTGGAAGTTCTAAACCAGGCCTCAGAAAGGGCACTCTCTTGCTGCTGCCCTGCTTCCCTCCTCCCTCTCATACCATGGATGGCTTTGAGAAGGTGGCAGGCCACATGCTGCCCAAATACCTCTGTCCTGCTGCAGGCTTCCTGGCCTCTGGCTCCTGCTGGGCTCAGACATCAGGAGGCACTGGCAGGTCACAGAGAGTGACTTGGCAGCATTTCTTCTCCCAATTCCTCTACTGCCAGGTTGCCATGGGTGGCAGTACTCTACCAAATGCCCAGCTTCTGTCCATCCACATGTTCAGCGCCCCCCTGTGGGTTCCCCTGCCCCCAGCTGTCTCTGTCCCTGCCTTGCACCCGTTCTACACTTTATTCTGAGGCAGCGTCTGAGTTGGACCTGGACTCTTTTTGTCCTCTGATGACCACATCACTCCTTCCAGCCTCCAACAGCCCCAGAATGACCACCCCTGGGATCAGCAGTTCACAGGAGTGTGTCCTGTGGGTCAGTGGAGAGGAGGCTGTGTGGGAGGTGGGGAGAGGCTGGGAGCAGCAGGAAAGGACAGTGGGCTGCCAGTGGAGGGGAGGCGTCTGCGCTACTGATGGCCAGTAGGAGCTGACCTCCAGCCCAAACAGGACTCCGAGAAAGAAGGGAAAAGGCCTTTCTACTGAAAGGATGCTTCTGTGGTGATCTGGATGCCCTTTACCTGCAGTTCCCATGTGCTCCCACAGGCTGAGGCCTGGCACCCACCCCACTGCACAGTCACACATGCTTGGAAGCAGCCCAGCTGTGCTCAGACCCTTACTGGGCTCGGAGCTTGGGTCACAGCCTCCAACAGCTGCGCGAGTGGGGCCCCTCCAACAACCAGCAGGAGCATTCCTGGCACAGCCCTCACTGTTGACGCCATCCCTCCCCCCACCTCCCTGATGAGGTATTTGAACTTCTGACGCCCTCCACCTGTAGGACAAGCCTGGTGATGTCACCAACTGATGTCACCGGCTGCAGAGGAAAGGGAGTATGCTTCAGTTTCCCAACAAGTGCCCAGGTATGCACTCCACTCCACTGCCGGGAGTGTGGTGGGGCTGGTGGGTAGGTAGGGGACCTCTGAGGTCCTGAGGTCACTCAGGCTTGGGCAACAGGTGGAAGTTCTAAACCAGGCCTCAGAAAGGGCACTCTCTTGCTGCTGCCCTGCTTCCCTCCTCCCTCTCATACCATGGATGGCTTTGAGAAGGTGGCAGGCCACATGCTGCCCAAATACCTCTGTCCTGCTGCAGGCTTCCTGGCCTCTGGCTCCTGCTGGGCTCAGACATCAGGAGGCACTGGCAGGTCACAGAGAGTGACTTGGCAGCATTTCTTCTCCCAATTCCTCTACTGCCAGGTTGCCATGGGTGGCAGTACTCTCTACCAAATGCCCAGCTTCTGTCCATCCACATGTTCAGGACAACAGCCACACCCTGCCCTAGTCCCTTTGCCTCATAAGAGGTCACTGCTGTCTGCCCTGCCCCACCTTTATAAACACACTGTCTAATATCAGATGTCCCTGTCCAGCTGCACTGGGGTCCTGGCTGGTGCCACTGGTGGAGGCAGTTTGTTCTTCCAGGGCTTTGCTTGGATTTAGTTTTTGCCTTTGACAGGCATTCACTGAGCATCTGCTGGGTACACCAGGACTGTTTAAGTGCCCCTTCAGGGAAGAGTAAGACTTTGGCCCTGGCCTACATTAGGCTGAGCCACCGTGGGGCGGAGGGGGACGGGGAATCTGGGGCCTGTGATCCCAGGCCCCCATGTCCTTCTCAGCATCCCAGTGCATGTCCTGGGAGGGGCCAATGATACCTGTTGCAGTGTCATGCGGTATTCCACTGCATCAGCTGAGAGCATATCACTGTCCACACTGTATTCACTGATTGTTCATTTCCCTTTCTTTAACAGGATGGTCCAAAAAACCCCATCTATGACAAGGATAGATTGTCTCCCTGTCATTTTTGTCATACTTTGGTTCTGCACATGGGCAAGAGATTCATGTAGCATGGGTATATACACACTAGCGTGCAAAACAACATGATTTCTATAGGAATAAGTGTGTGTGCACAGATGCACAAATGGCCTAGAAGCATCTCCACACCAGCTTACACCTGTTGCCCTCAGGAGTTATATTAATAGATAGCAGTAAAGAGGACATTTAACTATATATTAAACTTCCCTTGTGGCTCAGATGGTAAAGAATCTGCCTGAAATGGGGAGACCCGAGATCAATCCCTGGATCACAGATCCCCTGGAGAAGGGAATGACAGCTCACTGCAATATTTTTGCCTGGAGGATCCCATGGACAAAGGAGCCTGGCAGGCTATAGTCCATGGGGTCACGAAGAGTTGGACACCACTGAGCAATGAACACAAGCTTTTTTTTCTACTTTCATATATATATATATATATGGTTTATTACAAGATATTGAATATATAGTTCTCCATGCTAGACAGTAGGACTTTATTGTTTTTTAATTCATTTATCTATTTATTTTATTTATGATTGTGCTGGGTCTTTGTTGCTGCTCAGGCTTTTCTCTAGTTGTCGCGAGCGGGGGCTACTCTTCATTGCAGTGTGTGGGCTTCTCATTGCAGTGGCTTCTCTTGTTGGGGAGCACAAGCTCTAGGTTTGTGGGCTTTAGTAGTTGTGGTACATGAGCTCAGTAGTTGTGGCTCCTGGGCTCTCAAGCACAGGCTCAGTAAATGCATGGGCTTATTTGCTCCACTGCATGTGGGATCTTCCTGGACCAGGAATTGAACCCGTGTCTCCTGCACTGGCAGGTAGATTCTTTACTGCTGAGTCACCAAGGAAGCCCTGTTGTTTATTGTATATATAGTAGTTTTTATATACTAATCCCAAACTCCTGGTTTATCCCTCCTCACCCTTTTCCTTTTTGATAGCCGTAAGTTTGTTTTTTATGTCTGTGAGTCTGTTTCTGTTTCACAAGTTCATTTATGTCATATTTTAAAGTCCACATATAAGCAATATGACATGACATTTGTATTTCTCTTTCTGACTTACTTTGCTTAGTATGATAATCTCTAGGTCCATCCATGTTGCTGCAAATGGCATTATTTCATTCTTTTTGATGGCTGAGTGGTATTCCATTGTATATGTGTACCACATCTTCTTTATTCATTCATCTGTTGATGAACATTTAGGTTGTTTCCATGTCTTGGATATTGTGAATAGTGCTGCTATGAAAATAGGAGTGCATGTGTCTTTTTCAAATTATAATTTTGTCCAGATATATGTGCAGGAGTGGGGTTGCTGAATCATATGGCAACTCTACTTTTAGTTTTATGAGGAACCTCTTATTGTTTTGCATAGTAGCTACATCAATTTATAGTCCCACCAACAGTGTAGGAAGATTCTCTTTCTCCAAACCCTCTCCAGCCCTTGTTATTTGTAGACTTTTTAATGACCGTCATTCAGATCAGTGTGAAATGGTACCTCACTGTAGTTTTGCTTTGCATTTCTCTAATAATTAGTGATGCTGGCATCTTTTCATGTGCCTATTGGTTATCTGTATGTCTTCTTTGAAGAAATACCTATTTAGGTCTTCTGCCCACTTTTTGATTAGTTTGTTTTTGTTGTTGAATTGTATGAGGCGTTTGAATATTTTGGAAATAAGCCCTGTCAGTCACATTGTTTGCAAATATTTTCTCTCAGTTCATACTCTATCTTTTTGTTTTGTTTATGATTTCCTTTGCTGTGGAAACTCTTACAAATTTGATTATGTCCCATTTTTTCGTTTTTTCTTTTATTTCTGTTGCTTTAGGATACTGACTATAAGATCTTGAGTTTTTTTTTTTTTTTTTAAAAAACATTTATTTATTTATTTATTTATTTATTTATTTTGGCGGGGGTGGGGAGGGAGGGGGGTGGGCAGGCCACTTCCACTGGCCTTTCATTTGTCTGTTTTCATCTGTCTTTGTTCTTTGGCTCTTGTGGGCCTCCCATCGCGGTGGCCTCTGTCATCACAGAGCACCAGCTCTGGGCGCATGCACTCCAGAGCTCCGGCTCGGTAATTGGACACATTGGTCCAGCCGCTCTGCGGCTCGTAGGATCTTCCCAGGCCAGGGCTCGAACCGGCGCCCCTTGCACTGCAAGGCAGTGTCCTTACCCACTGGACCACCAGGGAAGCCCAGATCTTGTGTTTTTAATGAAAAATGTATTCATGTATTCCTGAGTAAATAAAATGCAATTACTTAAAATACTATGAAGAAATATTCAGAAACAGGGTCCCTATAATAGTAAAAGTATATATAATGCTCAGAAATTGTTTAAAAACCAAACAAATAACTAGAACTGCATATGGTCCAGTAACTCTTATCCAATCAGGTCTATTTAGTCACTATTTACTGAACTGACGGTCTGGGGAAGAAAAAGGTGGGCTCAACCTTCTATCCTAGGAGGGGACGGCCCTCTGAGAGCCAAGAGAGGGGGAACCAGTCAAGGGAACACAGGGAGGTTTCCAAGAGTGACTCTAAGCAGAAATTACAAGGTAAGTAAGGCATGGGTGAGGATGGGGATGGGAAAGGGGAGAAGTGGTCTCAGCAGAGAGAGAAGTATGAGATTATTCCTTAGGTAAAGGGACACCAAACTCCCCCTCCCTTCCTGGAGGAAGGGGCCAAGGTCCTGGCCTTCGTGAACCACCACCCTTGCAGGGGAGACCCCGTGCTACCGTTCACCACTCACTGGCTGACCAGGGTACTCACTCTGGTCTTGGGTGACAGACGTGGCCTTGAGGCCTCCACTAGTGGGGAGGTCCTGGAGCAGCTCTTTTGTTTTGTTTATGATTTCCTTTGCTGTGGAAACTCTTACAAATTTGATTATGTCCCATTTTTTCGTTTTTTCTTTTATTTCTGTTGCTTTAGGATACTGACTATAAGATCTTGAGTTTTTTTTTTTTTTTTTAAAAAACATTTATTTATTTATTTATTTATTTATTTATTTTGGCGGGGGTGGGGAGGGGGGGTGGGCAGGCCACTTCCACTGGCCTTTCATTTGTCTGTTTTCATCTGTCTTTGTTCTTTGGCTCTTGTGGGCCTCCCATCGCGGTGGCCTCTGTCATCACAGAGCACCAGCTCTGGGCGCATGCACTCCAGAGCTCCGGCTCGGTAATTGGACACATTGGTCCAGCCGCTCTGCGGCTCGTAGGATCTTCCCAGGCCAGGGCTCGAACCGGCGCCCCTTGCACTGCAAGGCAGTGTCCTTACCCACTGGACCACCAGGGAAGCCCAGATCTTGTGTTTTTAATGAAAAATGTATTCATGTATTCCTGAGTAAATAAAATGCAATTACTTAAAATACTATGAAGAAATATTCAGAAACAGGGTCCCTATAATAGTAAAAGTATATATAATGCTCAGAAATTGTTTAAAAACCAAACAAATAACTAGAACTGCATATGGTCCAGTAACTCTTATCCAATCAGGTCTATTTAGTCACTATTTACTGAACTGACGGTCTGGGGAAGAAAAAGGTGGGCTCAACCTTCTATCCTAGGAGGGGACGGCCCTCTGAGAGCCAAGAGAGGGGGAACCAGTCAAGGGAACACAGGGAGGTTTCCAAGAGTGACTCTAAGCAGAAATTACAAGGTAAGTAAGGCATGGGTGAGGATGGGGATGGGAAAGGGGAGAAGTGGTCTCAGCAGAGAGAAGTATGAGATTATTCCTTAGGTAAAGGGACACCAAACTCCCCTCCCTTCCTGGAGGAAGGGGCCAAGGTCCTGGCCTCGTGAACCACCACCCTTGCAGGAGACACCGTGCTACCGTTCACCACTCACTGGCTGACCAGGGTACTCACTCTGGTCTTGGGTGACAGACGTGGCCTTGAGGCCTCCACTAGTGGGGGAGGTCCTTGGAAAGCAGGGGTCATGGAAAGCAAGGCTGTATGCCTTGGCCATCTTGTTTCTCCAGGGACCCTGTAATTACAGCTGGTGATAAACCTGTTGTTTTTCCCAATTAGCAACCTTAATACCTCATGCAAGCCATTAACAGGCTGGTGCAGTGGATACACATCTTTAGATGTAATTAGTAATGTTGTTAGCCTAATCCATAATCGATACTCGGGTAATTGCTTCCTTGGGTTTATATTTAGTCCTTGGGGTCTTGGTGTCGTGAGGATCATCTATCTCCAGATGTGATAATGAGTGTGTGTCAGTCACCGACAGCCCAGCTCACCCAGGACCCCCCAAGGGACAGCTTGGCCAGCAGACACTGATGTCAGGCTTTCTCCCCAGTGTCTGGGACCTTTTGGAGAGTGTGGCTGCAGTGAATCCTGGGTCCACCAAGGGCTTGGGTTCCTGCTCTGGGACTAGAGGTCAAAAGGTGGTCCCAGGGCCTGAGAAAGCTCAGACACCACCCTCCCATATTGCCACCCTTCCAGAAGAATCTAGAGAGGGTACTGAGGATGGTCCCCCAACTAAAAGTGCTGAGATGTCATGTCCTTCCCATTCTTTCCCCTTGTGCTCCCTTAACCCTCCCTCTCCAAGCCCAACACACGTGGGTTGCCTCCCCAGCTTGTTGGGAAGCTGGGGCTGAGCCAACACAGTTTCCTCCCTTTCTGAGGCTGGCGACAGGGATTGCAGCTCAAGGTCAGTCCAGAGGGGGAAACAGTCAAGGGAACACAGGGAGGTTTCCAAGAGTGACTCTAAGCAGAAATTACAAGGTAAGTAAGGCATGGGTGAGGATGGGGATGGGAAAGGGGAGAAGTGGTCTCAGCAGAGAGAGAAGTATGAGATTATTCCTTAGGTAAAGGGACACCAAACTCCCCCTCCCTTCCTGGAGGAAGGGGCCAAGGTCCTGGCCTTCGTGAACCACCACCCTTGCAGGGGAGACCCCGTGCTACCGTTCACCACTCACTGGCTGACCAGGGTACTCACTCTGGTCTTGGGTGACAGACGTGGCCTTGAGGCCTCCACTAGTGGGGGAGGTCCTTGGAAAGCAGGGGTCATGGAAAGCAAGGCTGTATGCCTTGGCCATCTTGTTTCTCCAGGGACCCTGTAATTACAGCTGGTGATAAACCTGTTGTTTTTCCCAATTAGCAACCTTAATACCTCATGCAAGCCATTAACAGGCTGGTGCAGTGGATACACATCTTTAGATGTAATTAGTAATGTTGTTAGCCTAATCCATAATCGATACTCGGGTAATTGCTTCCTTGGGTTTATATTTAGTCCTTGGGGTCTTGGTGTCGTGAGGATCATCTATCTCCAGATGTGATAATGAGTGTGTGTCAGTCACCGACAGCCCAGCTCACCCAGGACCCCCCAAGGGACAGCTTGGCCAGCAGACACTGATGTCAGGCTTTCTCCCCAGTGTCTGGGACCTTTTGGAGAGTGTGGCTGCAGTGAATCCTGGGTCCACCAAGGGCTTGGGTTCCTGCTCTGGGACTAGAGGTCAAAAGGTGGTCCCAGGGCCTGAGAAAGCTCAGACACCACCCTCCCATATTGCCACCCTTCCAGAAGAATCTAGAGAGGGTACTGAGGATGGTCCCCCAACTAAAAGTGCTGAGATGTCATGTCCTTCCCATTCTTTCCCCTTGTGCTCCCTTAACCCTCCCTCTCCAAGCCCAACACACGTGGTTTGCCTCCCCAGCTTGTTGGGAAGCTGGGGCTGAGCCCAGCACAGTTTCCTCCCTTTCTGAGGCTGGCGACAGGGATTGCAGCTCAAGGTCAGTCCAGAGCGGCAGGAGAGGAGCTTGTCGAAGGCAGTTTTTATGAATGGGTTCTCATCCGACTGTAATTGGAATTAATATTGAGGCTTCGCTTCCAGGAACTTCCCCAGCAGACAGATCTGGGCTACAGAGGTCTGGGCTGGAATGCTCCGAGAACCAGCCATAAATCTCTCGCCAACATGACGATGCACAAGCTAATTGCTCTGGAAGCACACAGCATGTCATTCCGCGTCCTCCCAGGCTCGATCCCCTTACTGGGAACAGGGCCAGGGAGAGGTGGACGGGAGTTGGCAAAGTCACCGTGAAGGAAAACATTTTAATTCATTTAATTATGAGCCTCTCAGAAGACCAAGCTCTGTTTCTTCTTGAGCTGGTCAAAGGAAATGAGACGTGACACGTCCCACCCCCACCTTCCCCTTGGCTGAGTCGGATGTGTTGGATGTGGGCAGCAGCAGGCTGAGTGCTTCCATGAGCGGGTCCTGCGTTGGGGGGTAGTTGTCCAGGCGGAACAGACCTGTGCCCCCAGCCCCTGATCAGCTCTCTCCCTCAGCCCTCTCTCTGTGTGTGGGGATCCCCACACACAATCAGCATTCTCTCTTTCCCTTCACAATGGATAAAGTTTCATGTTGGATCTACCCTTTCTAAGTGTGCATTTGATAAACAGCAACATAGTAACAGATATGAAACTTCAAATGATACTCATAGACTTTGAAATAATAATAAACCCTTAAATGATAACCATAAGCCCTTCACCAGAGTATGTATACATACCTGTCGCTCCCTCTGTCCATAGTGCATCCACAATGTGCACACTTAGGTACTGGGTACTGTTCATTATTGAGGATGCAGGCAGAGCTTGAGTTCCATTCTAAGTGCAGGGCATTAGGGTTTAGAGCAAGCATTGCCCTGGTTGATGCTTGTTACAGAGTCAGTCTGAGGTACCCTGGATGCCAGCCTGAGGAGGTAGGACTTTCTCCTGGAGGAGACAGGATGCTGGAAGGGGATTTTCAATAGGAACTGGCAAGTTGTTCTTACTTGTCTTTGGCCCCTTGGCCTGCCCAAGTGCAAATCCCTGCAGGCCTCACACCTGGCAGCCTGGGAAGCTTGTCTCTCCTTAAGGAGCTGGTCTTCTTGTACAAACGCTGGGTGCTGCACAGCAGAGCTCCGCTCCTCCCAGGAGCCAGGGACAAGGTCTCCTTGCCGAGTTCTCCATTTCTTTCTCTGCAAAACAGTATAATGAATTTACACTGTCTGACACTGAAGGTATACTTTAAAACACTTAAAATGGTACATGTTAGGGTATGTCTATTTTATGACAAAAATTTTATAAAAATTGAACATCCAATTCATGATAAAAATTTCAGAAAAAGTAACAACAAAGGGGAATGTCCCTAACTTGGTAAGATGCATCTATTAATACCAAAGACCTACAGTTAACATTATACTTTTGTGGCTACTAACCTTTACTTACTAGGCCTTTGTTCACATTGACTAATATAGGACAATTCCTAGTTGCAAAGATAGCCCTCATCCGGGTTCACAGTCAGCACATGCTACACTACTTTCTCAAGGTAATTTGCTAATGAAGAGTAGCAATAATCTTGCACATAGTTTCCATTGTTCTTATTGATTTCTTTTGTCTCTGCCTCTCTGGGACTTTTGCATTAACATGTCAATTGCATAAACATTCTTTACATAAAATTGTTTATTGATAATTGAAATAGTTGTTTACCACTAATTTCACTAACTAGTACATTTCAAATTGATAGTGTGCCTTCCCAGGGGACTAATAGAAAGGAATTATCCTCTTAGAATGAGAAGACTTATAAAATTTAAAATATATTTTGTTTCTGTAAGACCCAAAATTTAGGTACAGTTAACATTATACTTAATGACGAAAGACTGGATGCTTTTCCCCCTAAGATCAGGAAAGAAGTAAGAATGCCCATTCTTGCCACAACATTGTACTCATGGTTCTAGATGGTGCAATAAGACAAGAAAAGGAAATAAAAAGTCATTTATCCTGGGAAGGAAGAGATAACATTGTCCCTGTTTGCAGGTGACGTGATTGTCTACATAGAAAATTTCAAAAAATATGCAAAAACCCCACCAAACCCTCTTATAATGGTCTTGTTAAGTAAGTTCAATAGGATAAAAGAAAAACAAAATCATTGTATTTCTATATACTAGCATGAACACAGGCATAGTGAAATTAAATTTAAAATAGACCTAAAATATGATTCAGCATTCCCACTCTTGGGTATATAACTGAAGGGAATGAAATCATTATCTTGAACATATTTCCACTCCTATGTTTATGGAAGTATTACAATAGCCAAGATAAGAAAATTACCTAAGTGTTGTAACTAGATAAAGAAAATATTATAAGTAATTATCCATAAAAAATAAGAGAATTCAGGGACTCCCTGGTAGTCCAATGGGTAAAGAGTCTGCCTTCAGTGCAAGCAGCACTGGTTGTATCCCTGGTCTAGGAAGATCCCACGTGCCATGGAGTGGCTGGACTGGTGTGTCCAATTACGAGCCAGCACTCTGGAGCGCATGTGTCCAGAGCCGGTGCTCTGTGATGAGAGAGGCCACTGTGATGGGAGGCCCACACAGGCCAAAGAATAAAGATGGATGAAAATAAATAAATAAACCAATAAAAGAGGTCAAAAAAAATAGCTTAAAATAAAACTGATAAAAAGGGAATCCTCCATTTGCAGCATCATGGATGAATCTGGAGGACATCATGCTAAGTGAAATAAGTCAGGTAGAGAAAGACAGATATTGTATGATCTCATCAATATATGGAATTAAAAAAAAAAAAGCCCAGGACTTCCCTGGTGGTCCAGTGGATAAAGAGTCTGCATTGCAGTGCTAGGGGCACCAGTTTGATCCCTAGCCGGGGAAAATCCCACATACCGCGGAGCAGCTGGATTGGTGTGTCCACTTGTGACCCAGTGCTCTGGAGCACATGCACCCAGAGTTGGTGCTCTGCAGTGAGAGAGGCCACTGCAATGGGAGGCCCACACATGCCAAAGAATAAAAAAGATGGATGAGAATAAATATAAATAAAAAGAGGCATGATGGGGAAAAGAAAAAAAAAAAAAACCAGAGAAAGAAAGAGTCGAATAGGGGTTTCCAAGGGCTTGCATGAATGCAGGAGGAGGAAGTGGGTAGGTGTTGGTCAAAGGGTGCAAACTTTCAGTTATAAGATGAGTAGGTTCTGGGGATCTAATGCACAACATGGTGACTATAGTTAACAATACTATATTGTATACTTTAAATTTGCCGAGAGTACATTTTTAAGCTTCCTGACCACATAAACAGAAAAAGGTACTGTGTGAGGTGATGGATGTGTTAACTTAATGTGGTAATTATTTAACAATGTATACATATATCAAATAATCATTGTATATTTTAAATATAGACAGTTTTGTCAATTATGCCTCAATAAATCCAGAAAAACATAGTGCTATCACTAAATCACTAAAGTAAGCAGATGTAAATTAAACAAAACATGTATAGTATTTGAATGCTGAAAACTACTAAACTTATGAAAGAAATAAAAGATCTAAATAAAGATACATGCTGTATTCATGGACTGGAAGATTCAACATGGTAGCAATACCTATCAATTCTTCCCAAATTGAGATTATTCTAAAATTTATATGGAAATTCAAAGGAACTAAAATAACCAAAACAGTTTTGAAAAAGAATAGACTAGGAGAAGTTAGTCCAAGTGACTTAAAGACATTATACAGCCATAATAATCAAGACTGTGGTACTGGTAGAGGTTAGTTGCATAGATAAGTGGAAATAGCATCATGGGACCCCGAATCTGGAGCGACATCATGCTAAGTGAAATAAGGCAGGTAGAGAAAGACAGATTTTGTATGATCTCATCAATATATGGAATTAAAAAGAGCCCAGGACTTCCCGGGTGGTCCAGTGGATAAAGAGTCTGCATTGCAGTGCTAGGGGCACCAGTTTGATCCCTAGCCGGGGAAAATCCCACATACCGCGGAGCAGCTGGATTGGTGTGTCCACTTGTGACCCAGTGCTCTGGAGCACATGCACCCAGAGTTGGTGCTCTGCAGTGAGAGAGGCCACTGCAATGGGAGGCCCACACATGCCAAAGAATAAAAAAGATGGATGAGAATAAATATAAATAAAAAGAGGCATGATGGGGAAAAGAAAAAAAAAAAAAACCAGAGAAAGAAAGAGTCGAATAGGGGTTTCCAAGGGCTTGCATGAATGCAGGAGGAGGAAGTGGGTAGGTGTTGGTCAAAGGGTGCAAACTTTCAGTTATAAGATGAGTAGGTTCTGGGGATCTAATGCACAACATGGTGACTATAGTTAACAATACTATATTGTATACTTTAAATTTGCCGAGTACATTTTTAAGCTTCCTGACCACATAAACAGAAAAAGGTACTGTGTGAGGTGATGGATGTGTTAACTTAATGTGGTAATTATTTAACAATGTATACATATATCAAATAATCATTGTATATTTTAAATATAGACAGTTTTGTCAATTATGCCTCAATAAATCCAGAAAAACATAGTGCTATCACTAAATCACTAAAGTAAGCAGATGTAAATTAAACAAAACATGTATAGTATTTGAATGCTGAAAACTACTAAACTTATGAAAGAAATAAAAGATCTAAATAAAGATACATGCTGTATTCATGGACTGGAAGATTCAACATGGTAGCAATACCTATCAATTCTTCCCAAATTGAGATTATTCTAAAATTTATATGGAAATTCAAAGGAACTAAAATAACCAAAACAGTTTTGAAAAAGAATAGACTAGGAGAAGTTAGTCCAAGTGACTTAAAGACATTATACAGCCATAATAATCAAGACTGTGGTACTGGTAGAGGTTAGTTGCATAGATAAGTGGAACAGAATATAAAACCCGGAAATAAATCCACAAAAACCAGCCCTGATTTTTTGGCAGAGTTAATTCAGTGGAGGAAATATAGCTTGTTCAACAAATAGTGTTGGAGAAATCAAGATATTCATTGGCAAAAAAAATCTGAGCTTCAACCTAAACCTCATGTCTGATAAAAATCTGTAAACAACAAAACTCTGTGAAAGTAAAAAGTAACAACAAAAAGACACACTGTCATAATTCCATTGGTGAGGTGAAGTAACAGGTTGTTTTTTTTTTTTTGACCAGCCTCACCTTTTTTTCTTGCGAGACATTTATTTTGCCTTATACTATAATAAAAATGCTCAGACGTTAAAAAAAAATAACTTAATCATGGGATGGGGGGATTAACTTACAAAGGATGATAGACTTAAATGTAAAGCTTAACACTAAAGCTTTTGGAAAAAAAAATAAGAGCAAAATTTCAGGATCTAGGGTTAGGCAATGTGTTCTTAGAATTGACATCAAAACCACAATCCATTTAAAAAATCAATAAATTGTACTTCTTCAAAATTAAAAACTTTTACTCTGAAGAAGATCCTATTAAGAGGATGAAAAGACAGGCTATAGACAATATATTTGTAGACCTTATATCTGACAGACATCTAAAATACACAAAGAACTCTCAGAAGGCAACAACAAAAAAAAAAACAATCCAACTAGAAAATGGGCAAAGGACATCTCACCAAAGAGATGGCAAATAAGTACATGAAAAGATATTCAACATCATTGATCATCAGATAAATGTGAATTAAAACTAAAATTAAAATAAAAGTCTTGAACATGGACATGGAATTAAATGTACAATACCTATCAATTCTTCCCAAATTGAGATTATTCTAAAATTTATATGGAAATTCAAAGGAACTAAAATAACCAAAACAGTTTTGAAAAAGAATAGACTAGGAGAAGTTAGTCCAAGTGACTTAAAGACATTATACAGCCATAATAATCAAGACTGTGGTACTGGTAGAGGTTAGTTGCATAGATAAGTGGAACAGAATATAAAACCCGGAAATAAATCCACAAAAACCAGCCCTGATTTTTTGGCAGAGTTAATTCAGTGGAGGAAATATAGCTTGTTCAACAAATAGTGTTGGAGAAATCAAGATATTCATTGGCAAAAAAAATCTGAGCTTCAACCTAAACCTCATGTCTGATAAAAATCTGTAAACAACAAAACTCTGTGAAAGTAAAAAGTAACAACAAAAAGACACACTGTCATAATTCCATTGGTGAGGTGAAGTAACAGGTTGTTTTTTTTTTTTTGACCAGCCTCACCTTTTTTTCTTGCGAGACATTTATTTTGCCTTATACTATAATAAAAATGCTCAGACGTTAAAAAAAAATAACTTAATCATGGGATGGGGGGATTAACTTACAAAGGATGATAGACTTAAATGTAAAGCTTAACACTAAAGCTTTTGGAAAAAAAAATAAGAGCAAAATTTCAGGATCTAGGGTTAGGCAATGTGTTCTTAGAATTGACATCAAAACCACAATCCATTTAAAAAATCAATAAATTGTACTTCTTCAAAATTAAAAACTTTTACTCTGAAGAAGATCCTATTAAGAGGATGAAAAGACAGGCTATAGACAATATATTTGTAGACCTTATATCTGACAGACATCTAAAATACACAAAGAACTCTCAGAAGGCAACAACAAAAAAAAAAACAATCCAACTAGAAAATGGGCAAAGGACATCTCACCAAAGAGATGGCAAATAAGTACATGAAAAGATATTCAACATCATTGATCATCAGATAAATGTGAATTAAAACTACTACATATCTATAAGAATGTCTAAAATAAAAATAGTGACAACACAAAATGCTGGTACAGGATGCAAAAAAATTGGATCCATTGGATACGTTGCTCATGAGAACATAAAATGATAAAGCCACTCTGGGAAACAGTTTGGAGTTCTTTAGAAACAAAGCAAACAAGCAAACAAACAGAAACCCTAAATATGCAACTACACTGTGACCCAGCAACTGCATTGCTAGGCATTTATATCTGAGAAAGGAAATTTTACGTTTGCACAAAATTCTGTACAAGATGATACCTAGCAGCTTTTCTTGTAGCAGCTGAAAATTGGGAACACCCAGATGTCTTTCAGTGGTTAAACAAACTGTGACCAATCTATGCCATGGAATATTACTCTGCATTAACAAAGAACAAACTATTGGTCCATGCATCAACTGAATGAATCTCCAGAGAATTATGCCAAGTGAAAAAACCCAAAGCCAAAGTTACATATATTATGGTTCCATTTGCCTAACATTCTTGAAATGATGAAATAGAAATGGAGAATAGATTAGTGTTTCCCAGGGGTTAAGGGCCAGGGAACTCTTCTTGGCAGAGCTGGGAGGCAAGTATGTGACAGTAAAATGGCAGCATGAAGGATCCTTGTGGTGATGGAAATATTGTGTCTCTCCACTGTATCTGTCAGGATCCTGATTGTGATATTGTAGTATAGTTTTATAAGATGTTATAATTGGAGGAAACCAGGTAAAAAGTACATAATAAATGTACTAGTAAACCTCTCTGTATTATTTATTAGAACTGCATATAAATCTGTATTTAAAAATAAAAAGCTGAATTTAATAAATAAGAAAGTACTAAGAAAAGTTGCCTAGAATTAACAAAATCAAGCTAATCTGTGAATTTAATGACATAAAGCATTAAAACAAGATTATCTTTGATTACTTAACTTTTAAACTTCATCTACGCAATCTGTATACATTGTCTAAAACATTTAAACCTATTATAGTGTTTATAAAGAAAAACGGCTGTCCTTTGCCTTCATGTTCTCCACAAGGATCTCATTTGAGCTTTTCAACTCTTCCATCTGTATTTACTTTCAGGTTCTAAGAATAATGCTTACATTGCTTTTTCTTGATTTTTTTCTATTTAGATGTTGATTAAGCTATGAACCTTCTTTCAAGCAAGCTGTGTGTTTGATTATGCTTACATTCCCTCCCGCCCCTGACCCCCAACTTCCAATGGCATTATTTCATATCTTCTTATTTAAAAATATTTATTTATTTGATGGTGACAAGTCTTAGTTGAGGCATGCAAAATCTTTAATTGTGATATGTGGGATCTAGTTCCTTGACCAAGGGTTGAACCCAGGTCCCCTGCATTTGGAACATGAAGTCTTAGCTACTGGACCACCAGGGTAGTCCCTCTTATGATATCTTCTTAATGTTTTCTTTTTACTATGTGACTAAATAAATATCTTTTACAGCTGAGTCAGATTCTTTTTAACTCATTTGTCCAGTCATGCACACCTACTGTGTGTCAGGCACTGTTCTAGGGACAGAGGACCCAGCACTGAACAAAATAATGAAATGCCTTGCACTGAGGCTCAAGGAACTGGATAAGAAACAAATATGTGCATATTTTTCTAGACTTAAAACTTACAGAGGAATGGCCAGGGAACTCTTCTTGGCAGAGCTGGGAGGCAAGTATGTGACAGTAAAATGGCAGCATGAAGGATCCTTGTGGTGATGGAAATATTGTGTCTCTCCACTGTATCTGTCAGGATCCTGATTGTGATATTGTAGTATAGTTTTATAAGATGTTATAATTGGAGGAAACCAGGTAAAAAGTACATAATAAATGTACTAGTAAACCTCTCTGTATTATTTATTAGAACTGC
Organism: Tragulus kanchil; assembly: GCA_022376925.1. Lineage (NCBI taxonomy): Eukaryota > Metazoa > Chordata > Mammalia > Artiodactyla > Tragulidae > Tragulus > Tragulus kanchil. The sequence goes on along the minus strand of JAIOJX010000005.1, from coordinate 93,693,386 downwards.
ATATAAATCTGTATTTAAAAATAAAAAGCTGAATTTAATAAATAAGAAAGTACTAAGAAAAGTTGCCTAGAATTAACAAAATCAAGCTAATCTGTGAATTTAATGACATAAAGCATTAAAACAAGATTATCTTTGATTACTTAACTTTTAAACTTCATCTACGCAATCTGTATACATTGTCTAAAACATTTAAACCTATTATAGTGTTTATAAAAAAAAACGGCTGTCCTTTGCCTTCATGTTCTCCACAAGGATCTCATTTGAGCTTTTCAACTCTTCCATCTGTATTTACTTTCAGGTTCTAAGAATAATGCTTACATTGCTTTTTCTTGATTTTTTTCTATTTAGATGTTGATTAAGCTATGAACCTTCTTTCAAGCAAGCTGTGTGTTTGATTATGCTTACATTCCCTCCCCGCCCCTGACCCCCAACTTCCAATGGCATTATTTCATATCTTCTTATTTAAAAATATTTATTTATTTGATGGTGACAAGTCTTAGTTGAGGCATGCAAAATCTTTAATTGTGATATGTGGGATCTAGTTCCTTGACCAAGGGTTGAACCCAGGTCCCCTGCATTTGGAACATGAAGTCTTAGCTACTGGACCACCAGGGTAGTCCCTCTTATGATATCTTCTTAATGTTTTCTTTTTACTATGTGACTAAATAAATATCTTTTACAGCTGAGTCAGATTCTTTTTAACTCATTTGTCCAGTCATGCACACCTACTGTGTGTCAGGCACTGTTCTAGGGACAGAGGACCCAGCACTGAACAAAATAATGAAATGCCTTGCACTGAGGCTCAAGGAACTGGATAAGAAACAAATATGTGCATATTTTTCTAGACTTAAAACTTACAGAGGATCAGGGAATGGGGCACAAATGCTCTTGAACAATAAGTCAGTCACAAAATATTGTATAATAGATGCACTGCCAAGAATTTACTACATTAATTAGAGAAGGAACATGTTAACACAGCAAATACTTATTATATACTGTTATTCTGAGTGTTGTGTTAGAATATGAGTATTCAAAATGAGTACTAGTCCTTGCCTACAAAAGCCCACAATATAGAAGTACTGCCAAATGTCGTTTGCATTTTTCCATCATATTTTAAAGAAAAACCCAATTGATCTTTTTGGACAACCTAATAGTTCTCTGTATCAGGTATTTCTCTGAGTGTTGAGTAACGATCAGTCATGTAACTTCCATGTTTAGGTCAAGAAGTAGTACCAGCAGCAGCACAACCTTTCTATGATGTGTTTTTTTCTGTTAACTTTCTTTTATAATTATTTCTATGATCATGCAATGTCCTTTTTATTGAAGATAATTTATTCACAATGCTGCGTTGATTTCTGCTGTACAGCAAAGTAATTCATGTATGTATCCATTCTTTTTCATAGGGCTTCCCTGGTGGCTCAGATGGTAAAGAATCTGCCCACAATGCAGGATACCTGGGTTAAATCCCTGGGTGGGGAAGATTCCCTGGAGAAGAGAACAGCCGCCCACTCTACTAGTCTTGTCTGGAGAATTGCAGGGACCAATAAGCCTGGAAGGCTACAGACCATGGTGTTGCAAAGAGTCGGACACAATTGAGCAGCTAACACCCACAACAGCACATCCATTCTTTTCATACTCTTCTCCATTATGGCTTATCATAGGATATTGAGGATTGTTCTCTGTGCTTACAGTATTGACCTTGCTGCTTATCCATCCTATGTGTGATATTTTGCATCTGCTAACCCCAAACTTCCAGTCCATCCTTCCTCCTTCCCTACTCACCCCCCTTGGCAGCCACAAGTCTGTTCTTTAGGTCTGTGAGTCTGTTTCATAAGTTCATTTGTGCTGTATTTTAGAGTCCACATATAAGCGATATCATACGATATTTGTCATTCTTTGTCTGACTTACTTCACAGTATAACGATCTCTAAGTCCATCCACGTTGCTGCAAATGGCATTATTTTTTATGACAGAGTTGTATTCCACTATGTATATATACCACATCTTCTTTACCCATTCATCTTTCTGTGGACATTTAGGCTGTTTCCACGTTTTGGTCATTGTGAATAGTGCATCTGCGAACGTAGGGGTCCATGTATCTTTTCAAATTATGGTTTTGTCTGAATATATGCCCAGGGGTGGAATTGTTGGGTCCTACGGCAGCTCTATTTTTAAATAGTTTTCTGAGGAATCTCCACACAGTTTTCTAAAGTGGCAGCACTGTCTCTTCTTGTTAGGACTTTTAGTAGAGATGGATTAAAATGCTTCTTTGATATTATAGCAGAGATATTTTATTTTCCAGTTTACTATATATTGTAGTTTTCCTAAAATATCAAGAATAGTGAATTTTAAAAACCTTGTCTTTAAAATCTTAAAAAAGAGGATACTTTATTTTTTTAAGATGACAAGCTGCAGGAATAAGGAAGGAAGGAGAACAAAAATTTTAATATAAAGGCACATAGGAAGCATCTCAAGTTTTCTTTTAAAAGGCAATGGAGGAAGCTAAGGCTCATACATATATAAACTGCTGACCCCGGTTGATACCATGGGGATACTTCTTTAAGCCAGTTGGCCTACTTATGTGTTTCATGGAACAGTGTCTCCACTTCCTCAGAAGTATTTACCTCTTGTTTCAGAGAAACAGAGGCCTCAAAAATCAAGGAGAATTTTGTGATGGGCAAAGCTATAAGATCCCCCAGCATTGTAGCAAATCTAATGGTTGAAGGTTGTATTATCTTTCTTTTTTTAAATTGAATTTATTTGTTTTTAATGGAAGGATAATTGCTTTACATTATTGTGTTGGTTTTTGTCAAACATTATCATAAATCAGCCATAGGTATACATATGTCCCCTCTGTCTTGAACCTCCCTCCTGTATTCCTCCCTGTCCCACCCCTTTAGGTTGTTGCAGAGCCCCAGTTTTAGTTCCTTGAGTCATACAGCAAATTTCCATTGGCTGTTTTACATATGGTAGGGTGTATGTTTCCAGGGATGTATGGAGGGAGTAACATGGATTACCTTTCTTTGTAGAAGCCTGAGATATATGATAACATCATCTTTTCAGGCCAAGGCAAATCAAAAGGTAGACAAAAGAATGATAATGACCTTTATGGTGTAAGAATTAGGGATAAAAAAAATCAGAGATGGAAAGAGGAATTGAAAGAAGTATCCTTGGTCCAGCGTCTTATGTGAAAGCAGCCAGTCTCCATGTCAGCTACGTTTCTTCATAGTCAGTTGAGTTTGGAGATCCTCAGCATTTGCACAGCATTTTTTTGTGTGTTTGTTTTAATGTCATGGGCTTGCGTGTTAAAGATGTAATAGTGTCTATGTATTGGAATACAGCATGGTTTGATCTAAAAGTTTAGCTAACTTCTACCATTAAAAAAAAAAACCCAGGTCTTCCCTGGTGGTCCAGTGAGCAAAGAGTCCACCTTACAGGGCAAGGGGCATCAGTTTGATCCCTGGTCCAGGAAGATCCCACATGCTGAGGAGTGGCTGGGCCGTTGTGTCCAATTAAGAGCCAGCGCTCTGGAACGCACGTGCCCAGAGCTGGTGCTCAGCAGTGAGAGAGGCCATTGCAATGGGAGGCCCACACAGGCCAAAGAAAAAATATGGATGAAAATGGATAAATGAAAGACCAATATAAGAGGCCACAATTAAAAAAAAAACCAAACCCAGATTCAATGCTCAAGTATTTGGACTTTTTTTCAAAAGTTGCTTTGATCAAGTTTTGAAGACACGAAGTTTGCACTTCTCTAAGAATTTAGGAAATGAGACTACTGAGAATTGCCACCCCTCAGATCCGTGTAGCATTTGTGTGTGGAACAGATGGTGAAATATAAAATGGTATAGGTGCTAAAAAGGGAACAGTGTTTGCACTTAGCCTTTAAACAAACATAAGGATACAGAACACAGTACTTAACAATTGAAGTAGAATTTAATATCTATTCAGTTATTTCTTTTAGGTAATATGAAAGGCTGAGATGCAGAGGTAAATTGATGCCAGGGATGAAATAACAGTTTAGATAAAATGCTTCTGACTCTGGCTGTTATTCATCCCAGCAACTTGTCAACCCTCTCTGGGTCTCTCTGCAGAGCCTTAAATGACCACTAACAGAGGCCAGTGCCAGCGAGGGCTCTGATCTCCTCAGAGCAGATGCAGAAGAAAACACTAGGGGCCTGACAAGAGCAGGAGAGCCCTCGGGTTTCTAGAGGAAGAGCTTATCCAGGCAGGAGGAATAGAAAGCTCAGAAGCCCTGACTGGAATTAAGCTTGGTGTGTCCCCAAGCCAATGTGATGGAGCGTTGGAGGAGAGGAGGGAACCAGAGGAGGTGACATCAGAGCAGGGGAGGCCAGCTGACAGTCCCCCTGCCACCCAGGGCCCTCACCTCCTGGGAAGCCAAGATCGCTTCTCACTTACTGATACCCTGCCCACCCCTTGGGCAGTAGCTAAGGTTCAGCCTTTTCCACTCTGTGAAGTCAGGTCCTGCTCATCCTCCAAGTTTCCATCTTTCAAAATTCCGTGACACCCGGCATCTGCTGTTCTGTCTTCTCCCCACAGAGCTCCATCAGTCTCCTCTTGCTGCTTAGATATCTCCCAGGGGTACAAGCTCCACGCCTGAGGGAGGGGCGGAGGGGGGCCCACCTGGAGTGCTGAGGCAGTTGGCGGAAACTTTTCCAGGGAAATGGAGCTCGAACTGAACTGGAGCGAGTGGGGAGGAGGTGAGGGTGCTGCGTTCCCAACAGCTGGGCCGCATTGTCCTTGTCACGCTCCACTTCCCGAGCTCGGGCTATTTTGGGTCAGGCAGCAGGGACCTGCTGCGGTAGCGCTGTGGGTGGTGAGTGACAGGCTCGCCTACCTCCTCCAGCTGCCTGGGAACAGGGCCAGGATGGTCCCAGCTCAGGCTGGGCTAGGGGTCAACACTCCTGAAGGGAAACCTGGAGAAGCCCTTGGAGTCAGGGAAACCAGATCCCTGTCAACACCGGCTGCTGGGGTGCCCAGTCTAGGGAGGGGACAGGTGTCTAAGTGTACACCTGCTAGGCCAGCCGGGTGAAGGGTATACTGTGTGATGCAGACCATAGGCAGTATCTCTGGGCAGGCCGGGGTCTGGGGACAGGCCTCACTATCAGCCAGCAGTTGACTAGAGCAAGAGCAGAGGAGTTTACCAGGCTGAGCCATGCTGGGCAAAGAGCAAAAGGCAGGGAAGGAGGCTCTGGGACTCCTTGGGTGGGCAGGAGCCTCTTCCGGGGATGCTGTAGCCATGTGGTAGGGCCCGGAGTTGTGGGGAGCTCCCGTCAGTGTGGACACAGTGGAAGCAGCTGCCTTTCCTCGGCTCACCTGGGAGGAGACATTCCTCCTTCTGAGGAGGTGGGATGTGTCTCCTGGCTAGTTTCACCCTCTCACTACCCTCAGAACTGCGTGAAGCGCTGTCAATGTCAACCTTTTGAAAAGTCACAGCGCCCCACTTCTTAGGTGAAGGAGCAAAAGGGAAATATAGAAACAACCCTGGTTGCCCATGGCGGTCCCCAGTCCCCTGGCAGAAACTCGGGGTCTAAGTGCAGAGGCCATGTGACACAGCAGAAGTGGCCGCAGCTGGTCAGCGGGCTCACCTTGGCCACGGTCACCAGGACAAAAGGTGCTGCTGTCCCTCAGAGCTCGGATGTGTCTGCAGGTGGTGGGGCTCTCCTGGAAATGAGCAGAGGAAAGACCCTGCCACCTGCAGCTTAGTCACCCGCAAGTTCACTTAGCAGGGCCGTCGGGGAACGACTGAACTACCCTGACTCCTAGGGTGGTTTGGTGTGGATTAAGAAAAGGAAGCAGCCTTGAGTCAGGGTGGGCTGTGGGTCGAGTGGACTCGGCCTCGATCTCCCAGCAACCACCCTGGCTTGGGGCATGGCCCCTGTAGCTACATGAAGCATGTTTGCACTGCGGGGCCCATAGGGTTCCCCAGCAAGCTGGCTCCCAGACATGTGACCTTGACAGGACCCAGTCTTGGCTGGCATCTTAGCTCCCAGGAGCAGGGCAGGGGCCCTTTCTCCTTCTCTCAGGGGAGCTGCAGCTGTAGGTAGGCAGCCCTAGGCCCTGGCAGGGGATGCTCAGCTTCCCTGCAAGAGTCAGGGCAGGCTGGTCTGAGGGAAGGAGCTGGAAGGTGTCTAGGGCTTTATGTGGTGTCTGCTCTTAGTGGCCATGGCCTTCCCGCACGTGTCCCAGCTGCAGTGGGGCATCGTGTGCTCTTCGCTCACTCGCCCATGCCATCCCACTCCTGCAAATTAATTGCATAATTAGCTCAAAGCTACATGCTGCCACTCAGGGCGAATTTAGTCTAAAAATATTTTCTTATGAAAAACACAACAGAACCTAAATATAGCCCCTCTGCGGTTGCCCAGGGACACCTCCTGCTCAGGCCAGCCCAAGCTGTGACTCAGGGTTTGGAGACTATGGGATCTTTAGGCAGCGGGCGGGCCGAGCAGTTTCCTTCCCCACGGCAGGTGAGCTAGGGCGTCCAGCCTGCTTTTTAGAATACAACCCTGGTCAACCTTTGAAAAGTCACAGCGCCCACTTCTTAGGTGAAGGAGCAAAAGGGAAATATAGAAACAACCCTGGTTGCCCATGGCGGTCCCCAGTCCCCTGGCAGAAACTCGGGGTCTAAGTGCAGAGGCCATGTGACACAGCAGAAGTGGCCGCAGCTGGTCAGCGGGCTCACCTTGGCCACGGTCACCAGGACAAAAGGTGCTGCTGTCCCTCAGAGCTCGGATGTGTCTGCAGGTGGTGGGGCTCTCCTGGAAATGAGCAGAGGAAAGACCCTGCCACCTGCAGCTTAGTCACCCGCAAGTTCACTTAGCAGGGCCGTCGGGGAACGACTGAACTACCCTGACTCCTAGGGTGGTTTGGTGTGGATTAAGAAAAGGAAGCAGCCTTGAGTCAGGGTGGGCTGTGGGTCGAGTGGACTCGGCCTCGATCTCCCAGCAACCACCCTGGCTTGGGGCATGGCCCCTGTAGCTACATGAAGCATGTTTGCACTGCGGGGCCCATAGGGTTCCCCAGCAAGCTGGCTCCCAGACATGTGACCTTGACAGGACCCAGTCTTGGCTGGCATCTTAGCTCCCAGGAGCAGGGCAGGGGCCCTTTCTCCTTCTCTCAGGGGAGCTGCAGCTGTAGGTAGGCAGCCCTAGGCCCTGGCAGGGGATGCTCAGCTTCCCTGCAAGAGTCAGGGCAGGCTGGTCTGAGGGAAGGAGCTGGAAGGTGTCTAGGGCTTTATGTGGTGTCTGCTCTTAGTGGCCATGGCCTTCCCGCACGTGTCCCAGCTGCAGTGGGGCATCGTGTGCTCTTCGCTCACTCGCCCATGCCATCCCACTCCTGCAAATTAATTGCATAATTAGCTCAAAGCTACATGCTGCCACTCAGGGCGAATTTAGTCTAAAAATATTTTCTTATGAAAAACACAACAGAACCTAAATATAGCCCCTCTGCGGTTGCCCAGGGACACCTCCTGCTCAGGCCAGCCCAAGCTGTGACTCAGGGTTTGGAGACTATGGGATCTTTAGGCAGCGGGCGGGCCGAGCAGTTTCCTTCCCCACGGCAGGTGAGCTAGGGCGTCCAGCCTGTCCAGGTGCTGCCAAGGCCCACAGACACCCCGCTGCCCCGAGTAGACCAGAAGCCCTCCAGCACTGCCCAGGAGGCACCCGTTTGTGTTGAGGCAAAGTCTGAGCGCGGGTTATAAAAGATTTCCAGACACACAGCATTTCAGAAAAGAGTGAGCTTTCTAAGAACAAAGAGCAGAAATAATGTGGCTGCTGCGCGCTTAGCGGACGGACCTCCTGACAGGCCACAGGTCAGGGAGATTCAACGGTTTTCATGGGTTAGTAGCCTTTTTTTTATAGCCTTAAGACAAAGAAGATTCCTACTGGAAGGCTGGCCTTAGATGACTGATCAGGATCAGGGTACTATTGGGTGACTTGGGAATAGGCATTTTTGCCTAATTTGGAGTCAGGAATCCTGCTGTTGATGCTCAGAGGGGCTTTGGCAGTGGTTACAAAGGGGCTTGTCAGCTTCAGAGGTGAGCTTAGTTCTGGGCTTTGCTTCTGTGGTCTTGGGGCAGGACTCACCAGTTTGCAGACAGGACTAGCAGACAGCGACTTCAGGGAAGCCATGAAGGTCCCGTGGGGAGGCACAGGCCACATGATACTCGATCCCATGAAAGGCCCTCCTCCCTGTCTGAACCATCAGAGGAGACTCACAAAGGACCGAAGCTGAACTGGTGTCACTTGGCGGGACAGATAAACAGGTGTGGGCATCAGGACAGGCAAAGGGAACAGCTGCAGGAGCACTCATGGGGGGAAATCCCCACCGACCTGTGCAGGGGATCAAGCAGGGCTGGAGGGAGGACGGGCCTGGCACAGGAGGACTGGGCTCTGGCCTAGTCCCCCCTAAACCAAGGTTTCCAGGTGCCTGGCCCCATGCCTGCATGGGACTTGGACAACTGGCTGCATGTCCAGTGGTCATGGGGGCAGCTAAGAGCTGGGACACTTTGCCTCCAGTGTTCTCCAGGCTTCATGTGCAAAGTCACACCCCTACTCTGGCACAGGTGTCTCCCTGGGTGGGTTGACTAAGGGGGTTGTCAGGAACTTATTCTTCCTCCCTAATAGTCTCTTTAACTGTGAGCCACCGCCTCCTACTCCTGGGGTCTGTCCAGGCCCTGCCTGCCCTCTGTCTGAACCCTGAGTAAATGGCCAGCGCCCAGTGCCTCCACTCCCTCCTGTGGCCGAGTAGAGCAGTGGAGTACACATCCGGGCCCTTCTCTCTGGTCCCAGGCCCCTCTGGACCACACAGGGAGGTGAGGGCACAGCCAAGGTGGACACTGCCTTCTCCTGAGTCAGTCTGTGGGTGCTCTGGGGGTTCAAGAAGAGCAGAGCAAGGGGGTACTCCTTGCACTCCACCAGCCCTGAGTCTCTCTCAAAGGTGATAGGGCAAGATGGGAGCAGAGCATGGCCTATATGAGCTACATCCACCTGACCGTGGGTGAGACCCTTGGCCAGCAGGAGACCCTGTCTAGGTCATTTGTAGCCACTGAGCCTTGGCTTCTTTACCTATGAGAGGGTGTGAACCCTTCTACTGCTCAGGAGATGTGTAGATGAAACAGCAGTGCATGTAAACCCTTGGGATTTGATAGATTTTTTTTTTTTTACTAGATGGGGACTGTCTAGTTATTACCTGAGTCAGTCAGCTCTCCAGTGATGCAGCTGGAGATGCGGCCATCTCGAGGGCAACGTATCACACATTCTAACCTCCCAGGAGAATTTGTTAAATACAGATGGCTGGGCCAAAGAAACTATAAAGTAACAAACCTTTATTAGCATTACAGCTCATGAGCCTAAAAAGGAAATAAATTGGTATCATAACAGAGACTTGATTTATGCAAAAGGAAACGAGGAAAGGGGAGATAAAAACAGAGTACCACTTCTGCAGTTGCACTATGAGGACTTCCCAGAAAAGTACATTTCTACTGCTTTTAAGTGACGGACTTCGCGGTGTTCCGTTGAAGCAGCCACGACAAGCTAAGACACATTTTGGCCCTGGGGAGTGAAGTGCTGCTATAGCAAATTCCTAAAAACAGGCAAGTGGCTTTGGAATTGGGTAATAGATAGGGCTGGAAGGATTGTGAGAAGCATGATAGAAAAATTCAAGTTTGCTTTGAACAGACAGTTGCTAAAAATACTAGTGGCCCCCCCTTACTAATTCCTTATTCTTCCTCCCTAATAGTCTCTTTAACTGTGAGCCACCGCCTCCTACTCCTGGGGTCTGTCCAGGCCCTGCCTGCCCTCTGTCTGAACCCTGAGTAAATGGCCAGCGCCCAGTGCCTCCACTCCCTCCTGTGGCCGAGTAGAGCAGTGGAGTACACATCCGGGCCCTTCTCTCTGGTCCCAGGCCCCTCTGGACCACACAGGGAGGTGAGGGCACAGCCAAGGTGGACACTGCCTTCTCCTGAGTCAGTCTGTGGGTGCTCTGGGGGTTCAAGAAGAGCAGAGCAAGGGGGTACTCCTTGCACTCCACCAGCCCTGAGTCTCTCTCAAAGGTGATAGGGCAAGATGGGAGCAGAGCATGGCCTATATGAGCTACATCCACCTGACCGTGGGTGAGACCCTTGGCCAGCAGGAGACCCTGTCTAGGTCATTTGTAGCCACTGAGCCTTGGCTTCTTTACCTATGAGAGGGTGTGAACCCTTCTACTGCTCAGGAGATGTGTAGATGAAACAGCAGTGCATGTAAACCCTTGGGATTTGATAGATTTTTTTTTTTTTACTAGATGGGGACTGTCTAGTTATTACCTGAGTCAGTCAGCTCTCCAGTGATGCAGCTGGAGATGCGGCCATCTCGAGGGCAACGTATCACACATTCTAACCTCCCAGGAGAATTTGTTAAATACAGATGGCTGGGCCAAAGAAACTATAAAGTAACAAACCTTTATTAGCATTACAGCTCATGAGCCTAAAAAGGAAATAAATTGGTATCATAACAGAGACTTGATTTATGCAAAAGGAAACGAGGAAAGGGGAGATAAAAACAGAGTACCACTTCTGCAGTTGCACTATGAGGACTTCCCAGAAAAGTACATTTCTACTGCTTTTAAGTGACGGACTTCGCGGTGTTCCGTTGAAGCAGCCACGACAAGCTAAGACACATTTTGGCCCTGGGGAGTGAAGTGCTGCTATAGCAAATTCCTAAAAACAGGCAAGTGGCTTTGGAATTGGGTAATAGATAGGGCTGGAAGGATTGTGAGAAGCATGATAGAAAAATTCAAGTTTGCTTTGAACAGACAGTTGCTAAAAATATGGTTGTTAAGGATTCAGCCTGTGAGGGCTCAGGTGCAGAAAGGCTGCATTGTCTCAGAGAATCCATATATCATCATAACCAGAATGCTGATGGAAACATGAACGTTAAAGAAACTTCTGGTGAAGGTTCAGAAGGAACATTTGGAAACTGGAGGAAAGTCACTGTTACTGTCCGCAAGCTGAGCTGAATTGTGTTTCAGAGTATATGGATGGATAGCAGGGTTAATAAGCAATAATCTTAGATACTTAGCTGAGGAGATTTCCAAGAAAAGTTTGAAAGGTGCAGCTGTTTGTTTCTTTTTTTTTTCCTTGCTGCTTATAGTAAAAATTGTGAGAGAGAAATTGAGGAAAGAATGGATAGGCAAAAAAGAACCAGCCCCTGATGAGTTGGAAAATGATCAGCCTACCCAGTTGGCAAAATATGCTAAAATTAAGGGATTCGCTGTTAGGAAGCATGCACCCTTCAGCTAAGAGTGTGGTTGAACAACCCTTTTTTTTGTAAATGCAGGGACTAGTGAAGAGAATTTACAGAACTGCATTCCCAGAACCAGGGTAGAAGTATTGGAGGTGGTACTCGAGTTTTCATCTGTACGTGCTTGAGGGTGGAGCCAGCAGAAAAATGTCTGTTCTGTGTGACCTTGAGTTATCTCTAACTGGTGAGTGACACCTCAGAGGTCTCTGCATTCTAGATTTGAGGTCCAGTTCCTCTCTGGAGGGCTTGCTGTCATTTGTCACCCTTTCTATTTGACTCTCTCTTGTTTATATCATTCTTAGAGTATAATTGACCATGTATCATGTATTTCCATTTATTATTAGTTCGAGCTTTCCTCAACCTTTGTATGTAGAACATAAAATTTAGCTTTTGCACAATTTTTTTCAGTATATTTTTCTCCCCAAAATATCTCTGTCAAATATTTCTTTTTAAAAAATTGGAGAATAGGGCTTCCCTGGTGGTCCAGTGGGTAAAGAGTCCGCCTTGCAGTGCAAGGGGCACTGGTTCGATCCCTGACCTGGGAAGATCCCACATGTCGTGGAGCTGCTGGGCTGGTGTGTCCAATTACAAGCCATCGCTCTGGAGCGCATGTGCCCAGAGCCAGTGCTCTGCAACGGGAGAGGCCGCTGCAATGAGAGGCCCACACAAGCCAAAGAATAAAGATGGATGAATATAAACAATGACTTAGAGGGGGGAAAAAAAAGGCGGATAATTAGTTTACAGTATTGTGACAGTTTTTTGCCATACATCGACATGAATCAGCCATAGCTATACATGTGTCCCCCCCTCTTTTTTATTTTTATTTTTTATTTTTTAAAAACTTTTACAGAGTTCTGTTGTTCACAGACATGTATATTCCCAGATCATTCATATGAATGTCCCTGGCACCCTCCGCCCTCACGGTCTCCCTCATCCCACTCCTCCAGGCCATCTCACAGCGCCCCTGCAGGATCCCCTATTCCCACAGTGCAATGACAATAGCTGTCTTTTTCACATATGATAGTATAGATTTCCATGTTACTTCCTCTATGCCTCCCACCCACTCTTCATTCCCCACAATGTCCATATGTCTATTCTCCATGTCTGTTTCTCCATAGCTTCACTGCGAGTGTTATCATTACCCTCTTACTAGATTCCACATATATGTGTTAGTATACTGTACTTGTCTTTCTCTTTCTGACTTGTGTCACTTTTTATGATAGGTTCTAGATCCAACCACCTCATTAGGACTGATTCTTCTGCATTTCTTTTTACAGCTGAGTAGTATTCCATAGTATATACGTACCAGAGTTTTTTTATCCATTCATTCATCAATGGGCATCAAGGTTGCTTTCACATTCTAGCTATTGTATAGAGGGCTGCAAGGAACATTGTGGTACAGGTGCTTCTTTCAGTTTTGATTTCTTCAGGGTGGGATTGTTGGGTCATATGGTGCTTCTATTTTTAGGTTTTTTTTTTTTTTTTTTTTTTGGCCACTTCTATTGGTCTTTCACTTATTTCAATCTTTGTTGTTTTGGCCTGCGTTGGCCCCCCATCACAGTGGCCTCTCTCATTGCAGAGTACCAGTTCTGGGCACACGTGCTCCAGAGTGCTGGCTCAGTAGTTGGACACACCGGTCCAGCCACTCCATGGCACGTGGGATCTTCCCAGGCCAGGGATTGAACCGGCACCCCTTGCACTGCAAGGCGGTGTCCTTACCCGCTGGACCACCAGGGAAGCCCCTATTTTTAGTTTTTTAAGGAATCTCCATACTGTCCTCCATAGTGGCTGTATTGATTTACATTCCCACCAGCAATGCAAGAATGTTCCCTTTTCTCCGTACCCTCTCCAGCATTTATTGTCTGTAGATTTATTGATGATGGCCATTCTGACTGGCGTGAGGTTATATCTCATTGTAGTTTTGATTGCATTTCTCTAATAATCAGCGAGGTTGAGCATCGTTTCATGTGCTTTTTGGCCATCTGTATGTCCTCTTTGATGAGATGTCTCTTTAGGTCTTTTTCCTATTTTTTGTTTGGGTTGTTCATTTTTCCAGTGCTGAGTTGTCTGAGTTGCTTGTAGATTTTGGAGATTAATTCTTTGTCTGTTATTTCATTTGCTATGATTTTCTCCCATTCTGTGGGTTGTCTGTTCACCTTTTAAATTTCTTTTGCTGTACAAAAGCTTTTAAGTTTCATTAGGCTGCTATTCTAGTAGGCAGGTCATGGAAGATCTTGCTTTGGTTTGTATCCTTGAGCGTTTTGCCTATACTCTCCTCTAAGAGTTTTAGAGTTTCTGGTCTTACATTTAGGTCTTTAATCCATTTTGAATTTATCTTTGTGTATGGTGTCAGGGCATGTTCCAACTTCATTTTTTTGCATGTAGCTGTCCAATTTTCCCAGCACTATTTGTTGAAGAGGCTGTCTTTGTCCCATTTTATATGTCGCCTTTATCAAAAATAAGGTACCCATAAGTGCGTGGGTTTATCTCTGGGTTCTCTATCTTGTTCCATTGGTCTATATTTCTGTTTTTGTGCCACTACCATACTGTCTTGATGACTGTTGCTTTGTAGTAGAGTCTGAAGTTGGAGAGGCAGATCCCTCCAGCTCCATTCTTCTTTCTCAGGATTGCTTTGGCTGTTCGAGGTCTTTTGTGTTTCCAGAGTACCAGTTCTGGGCACACGTGCTCCAGAGTGCTGGCTCAGTAGTTGGACACACCGGTCCAGCCACTCCATGGCACGTGGGATCTTCCCAGGCCAGGGATTGAACCGGCACCCCTTGCACTGCAAGGCGGTGTCCTTACCCGCTGGACCACCAGGGAAGCCCCTATTTTTAGTTTTTTAAGGAATCTCCATACTGTCCTCCATAGTGGCTGTATTGATTTACATTCCCACCAGCAATGCAAGAATGTTCCCTTTTCTCCGTACCCTCTCCAGCATTTATTGTCTGTAGATTTATTGATGATGGCCATTCTGACTGGCGTGAGGTTATATCTCATTGTAGTTTTGATTGCATTTCTCTAATAATCAGCGAGGTTGAGCATCGTTTCATGTGCTTTTTGGCCATCTGTATGTCCTCTTTGATGAGATGTCTCTTTAGGTCCTTTTCCCATTTTTTGTTTGGGTTGTTCATTTTTCCAGTGCTGAGTTGTCTGAGTTGCTTGTAGATTTTGGAGATTAATTCTTTGTCTGTTATTTCATTTGCTATGATTTTCTCCCATTCTGTGGGTTGTCTGTTCACCTTTTAAATTTCTTTTGCTGTACAAAAGCTTTTAAGTTTCATTAGGCTGCTATTCTAGTAGGCAGGTCATGGAAGATCTTGCTTTGGTTTGTATCCTTGAGCGTTTTGCCTATACTCTCCTCTAAGAGTTTTAGAGTTTCTGGTCTTACATTTAGGTCTTTAATCCATTTTGAATTTATCTTTGTGTATGGTGTCAGGGCATGTTCCAACTTCATTTTTTTGCATGTAGCTGTCCAATTTTCCCAGCACTATTTGTTGAAGAGGCTGTCTTTGTCCCATTTTATATGTCGCCTTTATCAAAAATAAGGTACCCATAAGTGCGTGGGTTTATCTCTGGGTTCTCTATCTTGTTCCATTGGTCTATATTTCTGTTTTTGTGCCACTACCATACTGTCTTGATGACTGTTGCTTTGTAGTAGAGTCTGAAGTTGGAGAGGCAGATCCCTCCAGCTCCATTCTTCTTTCTCAGGATTGCTTTGGCTGTTCGAGGTCTTTTGTGTTTCCACATGAACTGTGTTATTCTTTGGTCTAGTTCTGTGAAGAATGTCATTGGTAGTTTGATAGGGATCACATTGAACCTATAGATGACATTTGGTAGTATGGTCATTTTCACAATATTGATTCTTCTGACCCAGGAACATGGAATATCTCTCCATCTGTTTAAGTCTTCTTTAATGTCTCTCATGAGTGTCTTGTAATTTTCAGTGTACAATTCTTTTGTTTCTTTGGGTGGGTTTATTCCTAGATATTTGATTCTTTTGGTTGCAATGGTGAAAGGAATTGCATCTTTGATTTCATTTTCTGATTTTTCATTGTTTGTACATAGGAAAGCCAGTGATTTCTGTGTATTGATTTTGTATACTGTGACTTTGCTGAATTTGTTGATTGGCTATGATAGTTTTCTCATAGTGCCTTTGGGGTTTTCTATGTATAATATCATGTCATCTGCAAATAGAGTTTACTTCTTCTTTTCAAGTCTGTATTCCTTTTATTTGTTTTTCTTCTCTTATTGCTGTTGCTAGAACTTCCAGGACTATGTTGAATAATAGTGGAGACAGTGGACACCCCTGTCTTTTTCCTGATCTTAGAGGGAATGCTTTGAGTTTTTCACCATTGAGGATAATGTTCGCTGTGGGCTTCTCATATATGGCTTTCACTATGTTGAGATAAGTTCCTTCTATGCCCATTTTTTGAAGAGTTTTTATCATAAATGAATGTTGTACTTTGTTGAAGGCTTTTTCTGCATCTATTGAGATGATCATGTGATTTTTGTCTCTCAATTTGTTGATATGGTGTATCACATTGATTGATTTGCAGATATTAAAGAATCCTTGCATGCCTGGGATGAACCCAACTTCGTCATGATGTATGAGCTTTTTGATGTGTTGTTGAATTCTGTTTGCTAGGATTTTGTTGAGGATTTTGGCATCCACAGTGAAATTGGTCTATAATTTTCTTTTCTTGTGTTGTCTTTGCCTGGCTTTGGTATCAGGGCGATGGTGGCCTCATAGAATGTGTTTGGAAGTGTTTGTTCCTGTGCAATGTTTTGGAAGAGTTTTAGAAGGACAGGCATTAGTTCTTCTTTAAATGTTTGGTAGAATTTAGTTGTGAAGCCATCTGGCCCTGGGCTTTTATTTTTGGGCAGATTTTTTATCACAAAGTCAATTTCTGAGCTTGTGCTTGGGTTGTTCATAGTTTCTATTTCTTCATGGTTCGATCTTAGAAGATTAATCTTTTCCAAGAAACTGTCCATTTCTTCCAGGTTGTCTCGTTTGTTGCTATATAGTTGTTCATAATAGTCTCCTATAATCCTTTAAATTGTTGCATTATCTGTTGTAATATCTCCTTTTTCATTTTTGATTTTGTTGGTCTGGTTCTTCTCTGGTTTTTGCTTGATGAGTCTGGCCAGTAGCTTGTCAATTTTGTTTATCTTTTCGAAGAAGCTGCTTTTTGTTTTATTTATCTTTACTATTGTTTCTTTAATTTCTTTTTCATTTATTTCTGCTCTGATCTTTATGCTTTCTCTTCTTCTGCTAACTTTGGGATGTTTTTGTTCTTTTTTCTCCAACTGTTTTACGCGTAGGGTTAGGTCATCTGTTTGATATTTTTCTTGTTTTCTTTCTTTTTTTTTTATTCTTTATTTTAAAAGTTTTACAGAGTTTTGTTGTTCACAGACATGTATGTTCCCAGATCAGTCATATGCATATCCCTGGTCCCCACCCCCCCAGTTCCCCCATCCCACCCCTCCGGACCATTGCCCCATGCCATTGTGAGCACTCCTATTCCCTTAGCACAATGACAATAGCTGTCTTTTCCACACACAACAGTATAGGTTTCCATGTTACTCCCTCCATGCCTCCCCCTCCCTATTTCTTCCCCACAATGTCCCTATGTCTATGCTTTTTTCTTGTTTCTTGAGGTAGGATTGTATTGCTATAAATTTCCCTCTTAGAACTGCTTTTGCGGTATCCCATAGGTTTTGCACCATTGTGTGTTCATTGTCATTTTCTTTTAGGAATTTTTTTATTTCTCCTTTGATTTTCTTGGTAATCAGTTGGTTTTTTAGGAATCTCCATGTGCTTGTGTTTTTAGTGTTTTTTTCCCTGAAGTTGATCTCTAGTCTCATTGCATTGTGATCAGAGAGGATGGTTGATATAATTTCAGTTTTCTTGAATTGACTGAGGTTTGATTTGTGGCCCAAGATGTGGTCTGTCCTGGAGAATGTTCCATGAGCACTTGAAAGTGTATTCTGCTTTTGGATGGAAGGTCTTAAAGATATCCATGAGGTCCATCTCTGCTAGTGTGTCATTTAAGGCTTGTGTTTTTAATTTTTTTCTGCTTAATTATTTCTTCCAGGTTGTCTCGTTTGTTGCTATATAGTTGTTCATAATAGTCTCCTATAATCCTTTAAATTGTTGCATTATCTGTTGTAATATCTCCTTTTTCATTTTTGATTTTGTTGGTCTGGTTCTTCTCTGGTTTTTGCTTGATGAGTCTGGCCAGTAGCTTGTCAATTTTGTTTATCTTTTCGAAGAAGCTGCTTTTTGTTTTATTTATCTTTACTATTGTTTCTTTAATTTCTTTTTCATTTATTTCTGCTCTGATCTTTATGCTTTCTCTTCTTCTGCTAACTTTGGGATGTTTTTGTTCTTTTTTCTCCAACTGTTTTACGCGTAGGGTTAGGTCATCTGTTTGATATTTTTCTTGTTTTCTTTCTTTTTTTTTTATTCTTTATTTTAAAAGTTTTACAGAGTTTTGTTGTTCACAGACATGTATGTTCCCAGATCAGTCATATGCATATCCCTGGTCCCCACCCCCCCAGTTCCCCCATCCCACCCCTCCGGACCATTGCCCCATGCCATTGTGAGCACTCCTATTCCCTTAGCACAATGACAATAGCTGTCTTTTCCACACACAACAGTATAGGTTTCCATGTTACTCCCTCCATGCCTCCCCCTCCCTATTTCTTCCCCACAATGTCCCTATGTCTATGCTTTTTTCTTGTTTCTTGAGGTAGGATTGTATTGCTATAAATTTCCCTCTTAGAACTGCTTTTGCGGTATCCCATAGGTTTTGCACCATTGTGTGTTCATTGTCATTTTCTTTTAGGAATTTTTTTATTTCTCCTTTGATTTTCTTGGTAATCAGTTGGTTTTTTAGGAATCTCCATGTGCTTGTGTTTTTAGTGTTTTTTTCCCTGAAGTTGATCTCTAGTCTCATTGCATTGTGATCAGAGAGGATGGTTGATATAATTTCAGTTTTCTTGAATTGACTGAGGTTTGATTTGTGGCCCAAGATGTGGTCTGTCCTGGAGAATGTTCCATGAGCACTTGAAAGTGTATTCTGCTTTTGGATGGAAGGTCTTAAAGATATCCATGAGGTCCATCTCTGCTAGTGTGTCATTTAAGGCTTGTGTTTCTTTATTAATTTTCTGTTTGGATGATCTGTCCATTGGTGTGAGAGGAGTGTTAAAGTCTCCTACTATGATTGTGTTAGTGTCAATTTATTCTTTTATGTCTGCAAGGTATTGGGGTGCTCCTGAGTTAGGTGCATAGATATTTATGATTGTTATGTCTTCCTCTTGGATCGATCCCTTGATCATTATGTAGTGTCCTGCCCTGTCTCTTTTTGAGGTCTATTTTGTCTGATATGAGGATTGCTACTCCAGCTTTCTTTTGATTTCCATTTGCATGGAATATCTTTTTTCATCCACTCACTTTCAGTCTATGTGTGTCATTAGAGCTGAAGTGGGTTTCTTGTAAATAGCATATATATGGGTCTTGTTTTTGAATCCATTCAGCCAGCCGTGTCGTTTGGTTGGAGCATTTAGTCTGTTTATATTCAAAGTAATTATTGATACAAATGTTCCTACTGTTATCTCCTTAGAAGCTTAGAAGCTTTTGACTTCTCTATCATTTCTGAATGAGATCCTTACCGGGTAGAGAATTCTTGGTTGTAGGTTATTCTCTTTTAGCCATTTAAATGTATCCTGCCATTCTCTTCTGGCCTGCAGGGCTTCTGTTGAAAAATCAGCAGTTAAACGTATGGGGTTCCCTTTGCAAGTTATTGGTTGGTTGTTTGTTGCTGCTTTAAGTATTCTGTCTTTATATTTAGTCTGTGTTAGCTTGATTAGGATGTGCCTTGGTGTGTTTCTTCTGGGGTTTATCCTGTATGGAATTCTTTGTGCTTCTTGGAACTGATTGACTATTTCCTTTCCCATGTTGGGGAAGTTTTCAACTATAGTCTCTTCAAGAATTTTTTTGTAGCCCTTCTTTCCCTCTTCTTCTGGGGCCCCTATAATTCTAATGTTGGGGCATTTGATATTGTCCTATAGGTCTCTAAGGCTATCCTCAGTTTTTTTTTTTATTCTTTGTGCTTTGTTCTGTTCTTCAGCAGTTATTTCCACCATTCTGTCTTCCAGCTCACTTATCCATTCTTCTGCCTCTGATGCTCTACTGTTGAGTCCTTCTATAGTATTTTTAAGTTCAGCAATTGAGTTGTTAGTCTCTATTTGTTTATTTTTCATTTCTTGCATGTCTCTTTCTCAGTGCACTAATTTCCTCTCATATTCTGTTTTTGGAGTTTTGGATTCTTGCTAGTATCGTTCTTCTGAATTCTCTTTCAGATAATTTGTCCATCTCATATTCTGTCATTTTTAATTGCGTCTCTCTGATTTGTTCCTTCATTTGTGCAGTGTTTCTCTGTCTTTTCATTATTATGTTAATTTTTGTTTCTTTGTGTGTGTCTATGTGATTGAGGTCTTTTTCCCAGGCTATGTGGTTGAATTCTTTCTTTTTGGTTTCTGTCCTTGTAGAAGGGTTTGGTGATTTGTGTCTTAGGTGGTGTTTGGTCTTGTTTGCAGGTGAATAATTTCTAGTGTTGTGTGTTCTTTGATAGTGTAGGGTCTTGGAGTTAGGACTTTCACTCCAAGGGTCCTTGGTTTGATCTCTGGCCAGGGAGTGTAGGCTCTATGTCTGCTGTGCTATGGTGTTCAGTGGCATTAGTTCAAATATAAGTATATGAGGGACAAAAGGTACATCCCTGGTAGATGACAGTCATAAAATCATGCAAATATTTTCTAACATAATGGAAAAATATACATACATACACATCAATAAACACAACTTAACAATCTTAAAGAAATAAAGTATAGGAAATTTTTCTGGCAAACAGCGCAATCACAGTTGGTACCTGATCCTTAAGCTCTAAGTTAATTAAAACACTGCCTGGAAAAACAGATCCAGGGCAAGGTCCTGGATGGGAATATTACAATGAAAGCAGTTTTTAACTAAGATATGTGTTGGGGGTGAGGAGGAGGAGAGTGTATGGGTAATGAGAAGGAATAGATTCTTGTTGCAAGGATTTTGTAGGGTTAGGTAACAAAGATTAGTGTGTAGTAGATTTTAGTACAGCTGGAAGAGAATAGTAGAGACAGGAAGATAGGAAACATTTATATAGAGGATAGTAGTAGATATAAAAGATTTTACAGTTAGAGCATAAGAAAGGAAGCAGTGATAAAAAATTAAAAATTAAAAAAAATTAAAAACTTTAAAAAATAATTATAAAGAAAATACTGTTCCTGGTTTTTATCTTCTCATCTGTGTGTGAACCTTCACCAGTTTGCTCTTGATGTTGTCCCAAATTTCCCTAGTCTGTACTGGTGGGGGTCGGGTGTGGAGGCTGGGTGGCTGCTTGTGTCTTAGGTTTCACTGAGGGTCAGGTAAGTTTGTAATCCGGACCCTTGCAGAACCGGTTGCTCTGGTTTCTCCACAGTATGTAGCCAGTGCAGCTGGCCCTGATGCTGGCCAGGGCGGGCGCGGCAGGCAGTTCCCAGTCCGTGGGGCAGGGGTTGCACCTCTGGATCCCGTGCTGAAGAGGGTTCCCTGGTTCTATTGCTTTCCCCCTGGTAGCCTCCAATCCTTGCTCTTCTCCTGGTGTTTGTGTCTCGACTCTGCTGCCGACGGGACTGAGGCTTTTTGTCCCAGATGCCCGGCTTATTTGCTGCAGCTCTGGGGCTGTGCGGGCTCATGAGATGTGGGACTAAGCCCTAAGAGTGGGTGGGCGTGAGCTTCCCAGTCCAGCTGGAGTCGGGCTTCTGGACTGCGACCCTCGGGGGATTTCCCTGTTCTGTTTGCCACGCCCCCACTAGCGTTCTGTCTCAAGCTCACCTCCTGGTGCGTCCCTGTCACAGTGCTATCCCCGGCGGGATTCTCATGCTGAGCACTGCTTTCCGTCCTTCCCGTGCACTTCCCAGCACTCTCTCTGCCTAGTCTGGTGTGGGAGCTGGGGGATAGGAACGCCGGGAAAGTTCAGGCTGCTCACTCTCCAACCCTTGTAGACCTGAGGACTTCTTTTGTCGTCTAGAGGCCGGTTTGTTGGTGGTGTTTCATTTCTTGAATAGTTCTGGTGATTCTGCTGAGGAGCTGGTGAAATCGTCCTCTCATTCCTCCGCCATCTTGGCCCCCCTCCCATCCCCTCCTCTTGATCCCCCCTCCCATCTCTCTCCCCACCCATCCCTCTAGGGTGTCCCAGAACACGGTTTTTGGTTCCCTGTGTCATAGAGCAAACTCCCACTGGCCATTTTTACATGTGGTAATGTGTATATTTCTATGCTATTCTCTCAACTCACCCCACCCGCCTATTCCCCCAGCATATTCAAAAGTATGTTCTTTATGTCTGTGTCTCCTTTGCTGCCTTGCACGTAGGCTCATTGGTGCTCTCTTTCTAGATTCTCTCTCTCTCTCTCTCTCTATATATATATATATATATATATATATGCATTAATATATGATATTTGTCTTTCTCTCTTCTTAAAATAATATTACTTATTTATTTCTGGCTGCCCTGGGTCTTTGTTGCTGTTCATACGCTTTTTCTAGTTGTGGGGCATGGGCGTTGGGGCATGAGGTTTCAGTAGTTGTGGTACACAGGCTCAGTAATTGTGGCATACAAGTTTAGTTGCCATGTGGCACACGGGATCTTCCCAGACCAGAAATCAAACTCATGTCCTCCACATTGGCAAGTAGATTCTTAACCACTGCACCACAAGGGAAGACCCTGTCTTTCTCTTTTTGATTTACCTCACTTTGTATAATAGGCTGTAGTTTCATCCACTTCATTAGAACTGACTCAAATGTGTTCCTTTTTGTAGCTGAGTAATATTCAGATTGTGTATATGTACCACAACTTCCTTATTCACTCATCTGTCAATGGATATGTAGGTTGCTTCCATGTCCTAGCTATTATAACTCAGTTCAGTCAGTTAAGTTGCTTAGTTGTGGCCAACTCTTTGCAACCCCGTGGATTGCAGCACACCAGCTTCCCTACCCTTCACCATCTCCCAGAGCTTGCTCAAACTCATGTCCACTGATTCAGTGATGCCATCCAGTCATCTTATCCTCTGTCGTCCCCTTCTTCTGCCTTCTGTTTTTCACAGCATCAGGGTCTTTTCCAATGAGTTGGCTCTTCACATCAGGTGGCCAAAGTATTGGAGCTTCAGCTTCAGCATCAGTCCTTGTAGTGAATATTCAGGGTTGATTTCCTTTAGGATTGACTGGTTTGATCACCATGCAGTCCAAGGGACTCTCAGGAGTCTTCTCCAGCACCACAGTTCAAAGGCATCAGTTCTTCAGCACTCAACTTTCTTTATGGTCCAAATCTCACATCCATACATTACTATTGGAAAAATCATAGTTTTGACTATTCAGACCTTTGTCAGCAAAATGTTGTTTCTGCTTTTTTTTAAAAAAATCATTTTGTTTATTTATTTATTTTGGGAGAGGAGAAGGGGGGCGGGCCACTTCTATTTGTCTTTTCATTTATCTGTTTTCATCCATCTTTTGTTCTTTGGCCCGTGTGGGCCTCCCATTGCAGTGGCTTCTGTCATCACAGAGCACTGACTCTGTGCGCATGCACTCCAGAGTTCCGACTTGGTAATTGGACACATCAGTGCAACTGCTCCTCAGCACGTGGGATCTTCCCAGACCAGGGATCGAACCGGCGCCCCTTGCACTGCAAGGCGGTGTCCCTACCCACTGGACCACCAGGGAAGCCCTGTTTCTGCTTTTTAATACACTGTCTATATTTGTCCTAGCTTTTCTTCCAAGGAGCAAGTATCTTTTAATTTCATGGCTGTAGTCACCATCTGCAGTGATTTTGGAGCCAAAGAAAATAAAGTCTGTCACTGTTTCCAGTGTTTCCCCATCTCTTTGTTATGAACTGATGGACCAGTTGCTATGATCTTCGTTTTTTGAATTTTGAGGTTTAAGCCAGCTTTTTCACTCTTCTCTTTCACTTTTATCAAGAGGATCTTTAATTTCTCTTTGTTTTCTTCCATAAGGATGGTTTTATCTGCATATAAGAGGTTACTGATATTTCTCCTGGCAATCTTGACTCCAGCTTGTGCTTCATCCAGATGGATATTTCACATGATGTACTCTGCATGTAAGTTAAATAAGAAAGGTGACAATATACAAACTCCTTTTGCAATTTTGAACCAGTCCATTGTTCCATGTCCAGTTCTAACTGTTGCTTCTTGTCCAGCATACAGGTTTTGCAGGAGGCAAGTAAGCTGGTCTGGTATTCCCATCCTTTTAAGAATTTTCCAGTATGTTGTGATCCACAGTCAAAGGCTTTAGTATAATCAATGAAGCAGAAGTAGATGTTTTTCTGGAATTCTCTTGTTTTTTCTATGATCCACTGGATGTTGGCAATTTGATCTCAAGTTCCTCTGCCTTCTCTAAATCCAACTTGTAGATCTGGAAGTTATCGGTTTACATACTGTTGAATCTTAACTTGGGGGATTTTGAACATGACATTGTTAGCATATTAAATGAATGTAATTGTGCAGTAGTTTGAATGTTCTTTGGTGTAACTCTTCTTTGTTATTGGAATAAAAACTATTGTAAATAGTGCTGCAATGACTACTGGGGTATATGTATCTTTTTCAGTTATGATGTCCTCTGTGTATTTGCCCAGGAATGGGATTGCTGGATTGTTTGGTAATTTTGTTGCAGTTATTTAAGGAAGCTCCATACTGTTCTCCATAGTGGTTGTATCAATTTGCATTTCCAGCAACAGTGTAAGAGGGGTTTCTTTTCTCCACTCCCTCTCCAGCATCTATTGGTTGTAGACTTTTATGATGGCCATTCTGACAGGGGGGAGATGGTACCTTGTTGTAATATTTTTTTTGGCCACTTCTATTGATATTTCATTTATTTATCTTTGTTCTTTGGCCTGTGTGGGCCTCCCATTGCAGTGGCCTCTTCATTGCAGAGCACCGGCTCTGGGCTCATGTGCTCCAGAGCTCTGGCTCAGTAGTTGAGCACATCAGTCCAGCCATTCTGCAGCACGTGGGATCTTCCCAGGCCAGGGATCAAACTGGCGCCCTTTGCACTGCAAGGCGGTGCCCTTACCCACTGGACCACCAGAGAAGCCTGTTGTAGTTTTGATTTGCATTTCTCTAATAATGACTGGTGTTGAGCATCTTTTCATGTATTAGCCATCTGTATGTCTTCTTTGGAGAAATGTCTATCTAGGTCTTCTGCCCACTCTTCGAGTGGGTTGTTTTTCTGGTTTTGCGCTGCATCAGCTGCTTATATATTTTGGAGATAAGTTATTTGTCAGTTGTTTCCTTTGATATTATTTTCTCCCATTCTGAGGGTTTTTCTGGAATTCTCTTGTTTTTCTATGATCCATTTTGGATGTTGGCAAAGGCTTTAGTATAATCAATGAAGCAGAAGTAGATGTTTTCTGGAATTCTCTTGTTTTTTCTATGATCCACTGGATGTTGGCAATTTGATCTCAAGTTCCTCTGCCTTCTCTAAATCCAACTTGTAGATCTGGAAGTTATCGGTTTACATACTGTTGAATCTTAACTTGGGGGATTTTGAACATGACATTGTTAGCATATTAAATGAATGTAATTGTGCAGTAGTTTGAATGTTCTTTGGTGTAACTCTTCTTTGTTATTGGAATAAAAACTATTGTAAATAGTGCTGCAATGACTACTGGGGTATATGTATCTTTTTCAGTTATGATGTCCTCTGTGTATTTGCCCAGGAATGGGATTGCTGGATTGTTTGGTAATTTTGTTGCAGTTATTTAAGGAAGCTCCATACTGTTCTCCATAGTGGTTGTATCAATTTGCATTTCCAGCAACAGTGTAAGGGGGGTTTCTTTTCTCCACTCCCTCTCCAGCATCTATTGGTTGTAGACTTTTATGATGGCCATTCTGACAGGGGGGAGATGGTACCTTGTTGTAATATTTTTTTTGGCCACTTCTATTGATATTTCATTTATTTATCTTTGTTCTTTGGCCTGTGTGGGCCTCCCATTGCAGTGGCCTCTTCATTGCAGAGCACCGGCTCTGGGCTCATGTGCTCCAGAGCTCTGGCTCAGTAGTTGAGCACATCAGTCCAGCCATTCTGCAGCACGTGGGATCTTCCCAGGCCAGGGATCAAACTGGCGCCCTTTGCACTGCAAGGCGGTGCCCTTACCCACTGGACCACCAGAGAAGCCTGTTGTAGTTTTGATTTGCATTTCTCTAATAATGACTGGTGTTGAGCATCTTTTCATGTATTAGCCATCTGTATGTCTTCTTTGGAGAAATGTCTATCTAGGTCTTCTGCCCACTCTTCGATTGGGTTGTTTTTCTGGTTTTGCGCTGCATCAGCTGCTTATATATTTTGGAGATAAGTTATTTGTCAGTTGTTTCCTTTGATATTATTTTCTCCCATTCTGAGGGTTGTCTTTCCACCAAGGTCAAATAGTCCTTTTTTTATTGAGGTAATATTCACATGATATGAAAGTTACTACTTTATATTATATTTACTTATTTGGCGGTACTACGTGGCATGTAGGATCTTAGTTCCCTGACCAGGGGTTGAACCTGTGCCTCCAGTATTGAGACTGCAGAGTCTTAATCACTGGCCTGCCAGGGAAGTCACCTGAAAGTTACCAATTTTAGGAGGACAATTCAGTAGCTTTACAGTACGTTCACAGTGTTGCAAAGTCATTGCTGCTGTCTAATTTCAGAACATTTTTGTCTCTCCCCAAAGAAACCCATTAAACAGTCACTCCCCACCCCTACCCTTCCTCCAAGGCCCTGGCAGCCACTTATCTGTTTGTTGTCTCAATGGATCTGCCTATTCTGGATATTTCATACAAATAGAACCGTACGATATGTGGCTCTGTGCATCTGGCTAATTTTGCTCAGCATGTTTTCAAAATTCATTCATTTTGAATGAATATTTTATTCCTCTTTGTGCCTGAATATTATTTCATTAAATGGATATACTACATTTATTTATCTGCTCATTGCTTGATGGGTATTTGAGTTGTTTCTGCTATTCGGTTACTATGAATAATGATACTGTGAACATTTGTGTAAAAATGTTTGTGTGCACATAGGTTTTCAGTTTGCTTGGGTACATACCTGGGGTGGAATTGCTGAGTAATGTGGTAATTCTATGTTTAACTTATTGAGGAAGCATCTCCTATAGACAGTGTATAGTTGGACCATGTTTTCTTTAATCGAATCTGAAAATCTCTGCCTTTGATTGTTTAGCTCATTGGCATGCTTTGAAGAAAGATTTCATTTTTAATTAATTTTTCTATTATAGAATATCTGATTTATAGTGTTGGGTTAATTTCTGCTGTACAGCAAAATGATTCAGTTATACACATATATACATTCTTTTCCAGCATTGAATATAGTTCCTTGTGCTCTACAGTAGGACCTTGGTGTTTATCCATTCTATATGTATAGGTTGCATGTGCTAACCCTAAACTCCCAGTCCATCCCTCCCCCAGCCCTGCCTGTGGCAACCTCCAGTCTGTTATGTGTGTCTGTGAATCTGTTTTGTAGATAAGTTCATTTGTGCCGTATTTCAGATCCTACTTATTATTGATATCATATGGTATTTGTCTTCTCTTTCTGACTTATTTCACTTAGTATGATACTTTCTAGTTGTATTCACATTGCTGCAAATGGCATTATTCCCTTCCTCTTTATGGTTGAGTAATATTCCATTGCACATATGTGCCATATCTTCTTTATGATGTTGATCTGTCAATAGACATTTAGTTTGTTTTCATGCCTTGGCTATTGTGAATAGTGCTGCTATGAACATAGGAGTACATGTGTCTTTTTGAATTATAGTTTTGTCCAGATACATACCCAGGAGTGGGATTCATTCATCTTATGTTAATTCTATTTTTAATTTTTTGAGGAGCCTCCATACTGTTTTCCATAGTGACTGTACCAACTCACATTCCCAGTAACAGTAGAAGAGGCTTCCCTTTTCTCCACACCCCGTTTACCCTTTGTTATTTATAGACATTTTAATGATGGTCATTCTAACAGATATGAGGTGTTACCTAATTGTAGTTTTGATTTGCATTTCTGTTAGTGATATTGAGCATATTTCATGTGCTTATTGGTCATCTGTATGCCTTCTTTGGAGAAATGTCTATTTAGGTATTCTGCCCATTTTTTTGATTGAGTTGTTTGTTCATTTTATTATTGAGTTGTATGAGCAGTTTTTATATTTTGGAAATTAAGCCCTTGTCAGTCTCATTGTTTGCAAATATTTTCTACCATTATATAGGTGGTCTTTTTGTGTTTTTTTTTTATGGTTTCCTTTGCTTTACAAAAGTTTGTATGTTTGATTAGGTCCCATTTGTTTGTTTTTGTTTTTATTTCTATTGCCTGGGAAACTAACCTAAGAAGACACTGGTAAGATTTATGTCAAAAGTTTTGGCTATGACCTCTTCTAGGAGTTGTAGGGGGAGCTTGAATATAGTTCCTTGTGCTCTACAGTAGGACCTTGGTGTTTATCCATTCTATATGTATAGGTTGCATGTGCTAACCCTAAACTCCCAGTCCATCCCTCCCCCAGCCCTGCCTGTGGCAACCTCCAGTCTGTTATGTGTGTCTGTGAATCTGTTTTGTAGATAAGTTCATTTGTGCCGTATTTCAGATCCTACTTATTATTGATATCATATGGTATTTGTCTTCTCTTTCTGACTTATTTCACTTAGTATGATACTTTCTAGTTGTATTCACATTGCTGCAAATGGCATTATTCCCTTCCTCTTTATGGTTGAGTAATATTCCATTGCACATATGTGCCATATCTTCTTTATGATGTTGATCTGTCAATAGACATTTAGTTTGTTTTCATGCCTTGGCTATTGTGAATAGTGCTGCTATGAACATAGGAGTACATGTGTCTTTTTGAATTATAGTTTTGTCCAGATACATACCCAGGAGTGGGATTCATTCATCTTATGTTAATTCTATTTTTAATTTTTTGAGGAGCCTCCATACTGTTTTCCATAGTGACTGTACCAACTCACATTCCCAGTAACAGTAGAAGAGGCTTCCCTTTTCTCCACACCCCGTTTACCCTTTGTTATTTATAGACATTTTAATGATGGTCATTCTAACAGATATGAGGTGTTACCTAATTGTAGTTTTGATTTGCATTTCTGTTAGTGATATTGAGCATATTTCATGTGCTTATTGGTCATCTGTATGCCTTCTTTGGAGAAATGTCTATTTAGGTATTCTGCCCATTTTTTTGATTGAGTTGTTTGTTCATTTTATTATTGAGTTGTATGAGCAGTTTTTATATTTTGGAAATTAAGCCCTTGTCAGTCTCATTGTTTGCAAATATTTTCTACCATTATATAGGTGGTCTTTTTGTGTTTTTTTTTTATGGTTTCCTTTGCTTTACAAAAGTTTGTATGTTTGATTAGGTCCCATTTGTTTGTTTTTGTTTTTATTTCTATTGCCTGGGAAACTAACCTAAGAAGACACTGGTAAGATTTATGTCAGAGAATGTTTTGGCTATGACCTCTTCTAGGAGTTGTAGGGTGTCTTGTCTTATATTTGAGTCTTTAACCTACTTTGATTTTATTGTTGTGTATGGTGTGAGAGTGTGTTCTAACTCCATTGATTTACACGCACCTGTCCAACTTTCCCTGCACTACTTGCTGAAGAATAGTTCATTCACATGTAATGTGATAAAACTGGATTTACATCACCATTTTACTTTTTGTTTTCTATACTTCATATGTCTACACCTTCATTTCCTTCATTACTGCCTTCTTTTGTAATAAGTAGATATTTTCTGGTATACCATTTTGATTGCTTATTTCTTTTGCTATATATTTTTAGTTATTTTCTTAATAATTGCCTTGCAGATTATAATTATCACTTTGATTTATAAAAATATAGTTTAGATTCATAACAACTTAATTTCATTAGTATATAAATACTCCTACATAGTACTACCTTATTTGTGTTGTTATCACAAATTAAATTTTTGTAAATTGGGCATTCCTTGACATAGATTTGCAATTCCTATTTATGTAATTGTCTTTAAAATCATATGAACTAAAAGGGGAATTGATAAATAGGATATATTGATATCGACTTCTATATTTATCTATGTAGTTAACCTCAGCAGTGCACTTTATTTCTTCACATGGATTTGAGTTATAGTCTAGTGTCCTTTCAGCCTGAAGGATTCCCTTTTGGCACATTTTGTGCTAGTGATGATCTCTCTCAGTTTAGTTTTCTAAATCTGGGAATTTCTCTTTAATTTTTGGAGAATAGTTTTGCTAAATATGGAATTTGGGATTGACCGTTTTATTCTTTCAGTGCTTTGGATATTTCATCCCACTGCCTTCTGGCCTCTGTGGTTTCTGTTTAATGTTATTGAAAATCCCTTTTATATCACTAGTGGCTTCTCTGGGCTTGCTTTTGGGATTCTCTGCTCATCTTTATCTTTCAGTAGTTCAGTTATAAAGGGTTCTCAGTGTAGATCTCTTTGAGTTTATCCGACTTGGAATTTATTGAGCTTTTAAAAATATGTATTCATTTCTTTCTTCAAACACAGGAACTTTTCATCTTTAACTTAAAGCAATATTTTTTCTGCCCTATCTCTTTCACTTTTCTTTCTCGCACTAATAATCCACACGTTGGACATTTGATGGTGTCCCATAGGTCTCTTAGATTTGTTCATCTTTCTTTATGATTCTCAGATGGAGGCTCACAATTAACCTATCTTCAAGCTTATTGATTCAGTCATATGCTTGCTAAAACTGTTGTTGAACCCTCTAGTGAACTCTGAGTTGCAGAAGCTAAATTACAGTCAAGCGCTGCTGAGAAGTTGGGAAATCTATTCTTACATTTCCTGACTCAGGCATAGAAGGCCAAGAATACTAGGTCCCTGATTACTCTCACTCATGTATAAAGTGGTTGTTCCACACCAGGAAAAGCAAACTAAGATGATCTAAGGCTGCCACTACAACCCAGTGACATAATAGAATGTCCAAGAGATTTTTCCCCAGGGGAGAGGCCATCCCTGAGAACACAGAGCTCCAAAGATCTCTCTTGAGGAAGTCTGCATTTGAAACAGAATAGCGGGGACTTCCCTGGTGGTCCAGTGGGTAAGGACACCGCCTTGCAGTGCAAGGGGCGCCAGTTTGATCCCTGGCCTGGGAGGATCTTCCGTGCCACGGAGCGGCTGAACCGATGTGTCCAACTACCAAGCTGGAACTCTGGAGCACGTGTGCCCAGAGCTGGTGCTCTTCAGAGAGAGAGGCCACTGCGATGGGAGGCCCACACAGGCCAAAGAATAAAGATGGATGAAAATAGATAAAATGAAAGACCAATAGAAGTGGCCAAAAAAAAAAAAAAAAAGAGTGGAGATTTCAGTGATAGGCAAAGAAGAAATTGATAACTCCATTACCAGCAAGCTAAATTGTAGGTCAGCTAGTTTGCCAGGAAGAACCAAAGAGATAGCTAAGAAAAAAATAAAAATATCCTGAGGTCAGAAAAAAAATCCAAAATTACCCTTGAGTAAGTTAAATGGATTGGACTATGGAATAATTTATGCCGCAGGACATTATTAAAACATAGAGTATCTACTGTCAAGTAGTGGATGAATTTATTGAGCTTTTAAAAATATGTATTCATTTCTTTCTTCAAACACAGGAACTTTTCATCTTTAACTTAAAGCAATATTTTTTCTGCCCTATCTCTTTCACTTTTCTTTCTCGCACTAATAATCCACACGTTGGACATTTGATGGTGTCCCATAGGTCTCTTAGATTTGTTCATCTTTCTTTATGATTCTCAGATGGAGGCTCACAATTAACCTATCTTCAAGCTTATTGATTCAGTCATATGCTTGCTAAAACTGTTGTTGAACCCTCTAGTGAACTCTGAGTTGCAGAAGCTAAATTACAGTCAAGCGCTGC
Organism: Tragulus kanchil; assembly: GCA_022376925.1. Taxonomy (NCBI): domain Eukaryota; kingdom Metazoa; phylum Chordata; class Mammalia; order Artiodactyla; family Tragulidae; genus Tragulus; species Tragulus kanchil. Next base: position 93,662,074 of record JAIOJX010000005.1, on the reverse strand, counting down.
TGAGAAGTTGGGAAATCTATTCTTACATTTCCTGACTCAGGCATAGAAGGCCAAGAATACTAGGTCCCTGATTACTCTCACTCATGTATAAAGTGGTTGTTCCACACCAGGAAAAGCAAACTAAGATGATCTAAGGCTGCCACTACAACCCAGTGACATAATAGAATGTCCAAGAGATTTTTCCCCAGGGGAGAGGCCATCCCTGAGAACACAGAGCTCCAAAGATCTCTCTTGAGGAAGTCTGCATTTGAAACAGAATAGCGGGGACTTCCCTGGTGGTCCAGTGGGTAAGGACACCGCCTTGCAGTGCAAGGGGCGCCAGTTTGATCCCTGGCCTGGGAGGATCTTCCGTGCCACGGAGCGGCTGAACCGATGTGTCCAACTACCAAGCTGGAACTCTGGAGCACGTGTGCCCAGAGCTGGTGCTCTTCAGAGAGAGAGGCCACTGCGATGGGAGGCCCACACAGGCCAAAGAATAAAGATGGATGAAAATAGATAAAATGAAAGACCAATAGAAGTGGCCAAAAAAAAAAAAAAAAAGAGTGGAGATTTCAGTGATAGGCAAAGAAGAAATTGATAACTCCATTACCAGCAAGCTAAATTGTAGGTCAGCTAGTTTGCCAGGAAGAACCAAAGAGATAGCTAAGAAAAAAATAAAAATATCCTGAGGTCAGAAAAAAAAAATCCAAAAATTACCCTTGAGTAAGTTAAATGGATTGGACTATGGAATAATTTATGCCGCAGGACATTATTAAAAACATAGAGTATCTACTGTCAAGTAGTGGAGACTGACGGCCGGATGTGTTGGCAAATAAGGTAGAGAAATGAACATAGATAGAGCCCTGCTAAAGCCATTGTTATCCCAAGGTAGCTGTGGTTGTACCCTCTGAGAAGCAAAATGCTTCACTAGAAGAATTTTGCTAGATCACTGAAAAAATAAAGATGATCACAATAGCAAAAGCAAGCTTGGGAGAGGGGAAGAAAGCAATCTGTATCTGGAATTTCTTCAGTCTCTTGGCTAAGATCTTCCATCTTCAACAGAAGATCACAAGACATGCAGAGAAACATGGAAGTGTGATACACAAGGAGAAAAGCAGACAACAGAAAGTTTCTATGAAATGTCCCAGATGCAAAGACTTCAGAAGAGCTATTAAAATAAACTCAGGGCTTCCCTGGTAGCTCAGTGGTAAGCCAGTGAAGGAGACACGGGTTGGATCCCTGATCTAGGAAGATCCTACGTGCTGCGGAGCAACTAAGCCCATGAGCCACAACTATTGAGCCCATGTACTGCAACTACTGAAGCCTGTTTGCCCTAGTGCCTGAGTACCACAGCAAGAAGTCTCCTCACCTCAACTAGAGAGTAGCTCCCACTGCCTGCAATTAGAGAAGAGCCTGTCGCAGCAGTGAAAACCAAGAATAGCCAAAAATAAATAAATAAATAAAAATTTTGAAACATGAATTTAAAAAATACACTCAGAAAACTAAATGAAACCATGCTTAAAAGATGAAAGAAGGGCTTCCCTGGTGTTCCAGTGGGTAAGGACACTGCCTTGCAGTCCAAGGGGCGCCGGTTTGATCCCTGGCCTGGGAAGATCCCACGTGCCGCAGAGTGGCTGGACCGATGTGTCCAATTACCGAGCCAGAGCTCTGGTGCGCATGCGCCCAGAGCGGTGCTGTGCGACAACAGAGGCCACGGCGATGGGAGGTCCAGACAGGCCAAAGAACAAAGACGGATGAAAACAGACAAATGAAAGACCAATAGAAGTGGCCCGCCCACCCCCTCCCTCCCCAATCCACCACGCCCAAAATAAATAAATAAATAAATGTTAAAAAAAAAAAACCAGGAAAAATTAAATAAAAAAAAGATGAAAGAAGTTATGATGACCATCATAACCAAAAATAAATTATCAATAAAAAGAAGTTATAAAAATAAACTCAGTGGAAATTCTGGAGTTGACCTTATAGAAATAAAAATAATTAAATATTATGAACGGTTGAATGCAACAAATTAGATACTTTAGATGAAGTTTCTAGAAAGACAGAAACTACTGAAACTGACTCAGAAAGCAATAAAACAGCTGAACAGACCTATGACAAGTGAAAAAATTAAATACTAATCAAAATGGTACTCTCAAAGCAAAGCCTAGGTTCAGCTATCTTTACTGGTAAGTTAAACTAAATATTTAAAGATGAATCACTACCAGTCCTTCACCTTCTCTTCCAAAAAACAGAATAGTTGGAAACACTTTCCAACTTATTCTTTGAGGCGAATATTACTCTGCTTCCAAAACCAGACAAAAATATCACAAGAAAATGTAACTATAGACCAAGAACTCTTAGGAATATAGACAGAAGTTACTCAGCAGAATGCCAGGAAGCTGAATTTAGTAATATATAAAAGGACTGTAGGAGACTTACCACAGCAAGAAGTCTCCTCACCTCAACTAGAAGTAGCTCCCACTGCCTGCAATTAGAGAAGAGCCTGTCGCAGCAGTGAAAACCAAGAATAGCCAAAAATAAATAAATAAATAAAAATTTTGAAACATGAATTTAAAAAATACACTCAGAAAACTAAATGAAACCATGCTTAAAAGATGAAAGAAGGGCTTCCCTGGTGTTCCAGTGGGTAAGGACACTGCCTTGCAGTCCAAGGGGCGCCGGTTTGATCCCTGGCCTGGGAAGATCCCACGTGCCGCAGAGTGGCTGGACCGATGTGTCCAATTACCGAGCCAGAGCTCTGGTGCGCATGCGCCCAGAGCGGTGCTGTGCGACAACAGAGGCCACGGCGATGGGAGGTCCAGACAGGCCAAAGAACAAAGACGGATGAAAACAGACAAATGAAAGACCAATAGAAGTGGCCCGCCCACCCCCTCCCTCCCCAATCCACCACGCCCAAAATAAATAAATAAATAAATGTTAAAAAAAAAAAACCAGGAAAAATTAAATAAAAAAAAGATGAAAGAAGTTATGATGACCATCATAACCAAAAATAAATTATCAATAAAAAGAAGTTATAAAAATAAACTCAGTGGAAATTCTGGAGTTGACCTTATAGAAATAAAAATAATTAAATATTATGAACGGTTGAATGCAACAAATTAGATACTTTAGATGAAGTTTCTAGAAAGACAGAAACTACTGAAACTGACTCAGAAAGCAATAAAACAGCTGAACAGACCTATGACAAGTGAAAAAATTAAATACTAATCAAAATGGTACTCTCAAAGCAAAGCCTAGGTTCAGCTATCTTTACTGGTAAGTTAAACTAAATATTTAAAGATGAATCACTACCAGTCCTTCACCTTCTCTTCCAAAAAACAGAATAGTTGGAAACACTTTCCAACTTATTCTTTGAGGCGAATATTACTCTGCTTCCAAAACCAGACAAAAATATCACAAGAAAATGTAACTATAGACCAAGAACTCTTAGGAATATAGACAGAAGTTACTCAGCAGAATGCCAGGAAGCTGAATTTAGCAATATATAAAAAGGACTGTAGGAGACTTCACTTGTTGTGGTCCAGTGACTGAAACTCTGTGCTCCAAATGCAGGGGGCCCAGGGTTCCATCCCTGGTCAGGGATCTAGATCCTGCATGCTATAACTGAAGAGTCTGTATGCTGCAACTGAAAAAAAAATATCTTGTGTGCTGCAACTAAGACCTGGTGCAGACAGATAAATAAATATTTTTAGAAATGACTTTATACCGCAACTAAGTGGGGCTTATGCAAGGAGTATAGGGTCAGTTTAACATCCCAAAACAATTTATGTAACACAGCATATTAATATAAAGGACAAAACCCATGGTCATCTCAATTGATGCAGAAAAGCACTTCACAAAATTCCATACCTCTTTAATAAAAGCAATCATCAGATTAGCAGTAAAAGGGCTCTTCCTCATCCTTCTAAATAGCATCTGTGACAATCCCATAGCTAGCATCTACTTAATGGTGAAAGGCTGAGGATGCTCCCTCTAAAATCAAACCCATGACAAGCATGTCTGCTTTTGTTGCTTCTCTTCAATACTGCACTGAAGATTATACCCTGGCAATTTGGCTAGAAAAGGGAATAAATGGCATCCAGATTGGAAAGGAAGAAGTAAAATTCTCTATTTGTAGATGGCATGATCTTTCATATGAAAAAATCCTAATGAATCCGGTAAAAAATTGTTAGAACAAATAAATAAGTTCAGCAAGATACAAAATGAATAGACAAAAATCAGTTGTAGTTATTAGATGAAGTTTCTAGAAAAAACAGAAACTACTGAAACTGACTCAGAAAGCAATAAAACAGCTGAACAGACCTATGACAAGTGAAAAAATTAAATACTAATCAAAATGGTACTCTCAAAGCAAAGCCTAGGTTCAGCTATCTTTACTGGTAAGTTAAACTAAATATTTAAAGATGAATCACTACCAGTCCTTCACCTTCTCTTCCAAAAAACAGAATAGTTGGAAACACTTTCCAACTTATTCTTTGAGGCGAATATTACTCTGCTTCCAAAACCAGACAAAAATATCACAAGAAAATGTAACTATAGACCAAGAACTCTTAGGAATATAGACAGAAGTTACTCAGCAGAATGCCAGGAAGCTGAATTTAGCAATATATAAAAAGGACTGTAGGAGACTTCACTTGTTGTGGTCCAGTGACTGAAACTCTGTGCTCCAAATGCAGGGGGCCCAGGGTTCCATCCCTGGTCAGGGATCTAGATCCTGCATGCTATAACTGAAGAGTCTGTATGCTGCAACTGAAAAAAAAATATCTTGTGTGCTGCAACTAAGACCTGGTGCAGACAGATAAATAAATATTTTTAGAAATGACTTTATACCGCAACTAAGTGGGGCTTATGCAAGGAGTATAGGGTCAGTTTAACATCCCAAAACAATTTATGTAACACAGCATATTAATATAAAGGACAAAACCCATGGTCATCTCAATTGATGCAGAAAAAGCACTTCACAAAATTCCATACCTCTTTAATAAAAGCAATCATCAGATTAGCAGTAAAAGGGCTCTTCCTCATCCTTCTAAATAGCATCTGTGACAATCCCATAGCTAGCATCTACTTAATGGTGAAAGGCTGAGGATGCTCCCTCTAAAATCAAACCCATGACAAGCATGTCTGCTTTTGTTGCTTCTCTTCAATACTGCACTGAAGATTATACCCTGGCAATTTGGCTAGAAAAGGGAATAAATGGCATCCAGATTGGAAAGGAAGAAGTAAAATTCTCTATTTGTAGATGGCATGATCTTTCATATGAAAAAATCCTAATGAATCCGGTAAAAAATTGTTAGAACAAATAAATAAGTTCAGCAAGATACAAAATGAATAGACAAAAATCAGTTGTAGTTGGGAACACTGGAACATCCCTATGTGAGATCTTTAAAAAGAATCCATTTACAACATCATCAAAAGAGAAAAATACTTAGGAAAAATTTAACAAAAGTACAAGAATTACATACTGAACATTATTGAAAGAAATGAAAGGAGGTCTAAATAAATGGAAGCACATCCATATTCATTGAGTGGAAGACAATATTATTAAATTGGTGACAGTTCCCAGATTGACCTGCAGCTCTAAAAGTCCCTATCAAAATCCCAGCTTGTTTCTTTGAAGAAATTGGCAAGCTGATCCTAAAAGTCATATGGAAATACAAGAGATCCAGAGTAGTCAAAATAATCTTGAAAAAAGGATAAAGTCAGAAGACTCACACTTTTCTATTTCAAAACTAACTACAAAACTACACTAGTCAAGACAGTCTGGTACTGGCATAAGGCCAGACTTTACAGACCAATGGAATAGTATTGCAAATCCGGAAGTAAACTCTCAAACATTTATGATCAACTGGTTTTAGACAAAAGTGTCATGTCAATTCAATAGGGAAATGTTAGTCTTCAACAATGATGATGGCGCCACTGGATATCCACATGCAGACAAATGAAAGCGGTACTGTATCTGACACCACATATAAGAATGAACTCAAAGGCATCAAAGGTCAAAATGTAAAAGCTAAAACTATTAAAGTCTTGAGTTTCTCTGATGGCTCAGCAGGTAAAGAATCCACCTGCAATGCAGAGATAATGTAGGAGACACAGGAGATACAGGTTTGATCGGTGGGTCAAAAAAATCCCCTGGAGGAGGAAATGGCAACTCACTCCAGTATTCTTGCCTAGGCGATCCCATGGACCAAGGAGCCTGGTGGACTATAGTCCAAAGAGTTGCAAATAGTTGGACATGATGAGTGACTAAGCACTCCCACACACATTAAAATCTTAGAAAACATGGGTATGGTTTTTCATGTTCTTGGCTTACGTGATGGTCTCTTAGACACAATGTGAGGCAGGGTTGGACAGAAAGGTTACAAAGGGAACTTAGTGTGCTGGGGATCATGGAGGAGTTCATTATCTTGATTGTGGTGATAGTTTCATGATGTGGCAAAACATCAAACTGTGTGCTTTAAATATATATGCAGCTCATTGTATGTCAATTCTACCTCAAGAAAGCTACTTCCTAAAAAAAAAAAAAAAAAAAAGATACCTGAGCACCCAGATGGTTGTATTAAGCCAGACAGGCCACTCTATTTGGAGGGCAATTCTTCATCTATCAGCCAGTTTACTTTTACATTCACTTTCCTGACTTGAGAATAGTGCCGATTAGGATCCGTCTGTATGGAGATCTGTAGACATCTGAGCTGGCTTTTGGCTTTGACTTCCACCCACTGCTCACCAGGAAATCATAAAACTTAAAAAAATCAAATCCACCTTACTTGGCAAATTCCCTCAGACCAAATATTGGCAGTGGACCTTGGCTTGTCTTTTTGGATTTCCATATTGTCTAAGCGGTTTGACTTGAGAAGTTCTTACTTTTTTGACTAATTCTTTAATGAATTTTAGAAGATTATTTTTATATTTTGTCTGGGCTTTCAGTTTTCAGTGAAAGACCTAATGTAAGTGTTCAGCCAACCATATTATCAGAAAATGTCCAGAATGACTCGATTTTTTAGTTTCCAAACTATATAATTTCAAAATCATGCAATGCACTTTGTCTCTAAGATTTTGAAAGATTTGAGAGATCAGTCTTATCCACAGAAGTGGACATCTCTTCTTTCCTATCGCCACAGCCCCTAGCTGACTCTGCCCATAACACGTGCTTGCATCCTGTGCAGTGCTGGGGACTCCTGGAGTCCTCTATGTCCTAGACTCCAGTTCTGACCTTCTTTGGGTCATGCACCTCTTGCAGACTTGATGAAAGCTAGATGAGAACACATAGATGAAAGCATAGTGGACAGTGTTATTGGATACAACCTCAGGAGGTTTGTGGTTCCTGTGCAGTGGGATCCCTTGATTCCAGGATGAGGATTGTGACTTTGCTGCTGGGACAGGGGACAGCAAGGGCTCAGCTGTGGGTGTTCTGCTGTGAACCAGCTGTGCCTGTGCCACGTGCCAAGGCCGTGATTAAGAGCTGCTAAGGCAGAGTCAGAGGTGGCCCAACTCCTACTGGGCTCCTCCGAGCCTCGGCAGAGACTCTGGCCAAGAAGTGAGGTCTCCAGCAGACATCTGGACTTGTGAGCCATCCAGAGCATAGTCCTCGGCAGAGGCAAGATGCTCAGGTCAGCAACTGGGTGCTTCTGTGCTCACATAGGCTGTTTGTCGTGATGGGAGCTTCTCAGGTCAGGACCTCTCTCACTCATGCAGGCAGCCATGCCTGGCAACCTGCACCTGGCCGGAGACTTCTGTCCAGCTGTCAGAGGGGAGTCTCCTCTTTGCCCCAGGCAGACTCTAGCCTTGATGAGATCACACTGTGGGCATGGTGCCTCCATCTACAGGGCTCTGGAACAGAGAACTGGGAGCAAAAGCAGACACATGTGCTTCAGGCGGCATGAGCGGCCACAAGCCCCTGAGGAGCAGATGGGCTCAGGTGACGGGGAAGGTCTCACGGAGCATCCCAGGAATGGCCCGTGAGACTTGCGTCACCCTTTCAGCCGAGACCCCTCCGTGCTTCAGTCAGTGGGAAAACAGTCACCCTTGACCCCCTGCCCACTGGCTTCTCCTGCAGAAGACAGTCCAAGAAACAACTGTTAGGATGTTCTCAGGGCTCATTGCTGTTGGCTGGCTCTAAAGTGCACTCGCTGTCCCTGGGGCTTGGCCAGCCCTGCGCACAGGAGGGACAGTGTCCACTGAGGCAGACACTCAGCCTCCATCTTCAGGGCTTCCCAGCCTCTGTGCCCCCAGAGGCAGACACTCACACTCCCAGCTAACAGCCTCCTTCCCCGGAGCCTCCCAGACTCTTACTAGAGTGTCTTTCTGTTTATGCAGTATTAGCTTTGGCATTGTTTACAGAAGTTGTCCTGGCGATAGATTAAGACCACATATTGTTTTCCCAATTTAGACTCACTCCGAGGTGGTCTGGGCTGCAAGGGTGACATTTCCAGAGCTGCTGCCCGGCTGCCTCAGAGCAGACCCTGACCCAGGCCCTCCAGCAGAGCCATCCCCCCAGAGGAAGACAGATGAGCCCAGAGTCCTGGGTCTGGAGTCACCGAGAGCCCCATCTAAGTCCTGCCCTGTTCTTGCTTCCTGTGTGACTGTGTGTGAGACACTGACCCTCTCTGCACCTCCATTTTTAAAAAATTTTTAAATTGGGATACAGTTGCTTTATAGTATTGTACAACAAGGTTAGTTAGTGCTATGTATACATGTATTCCCCACTTGCCCCTCCACCCTGCCCTTCTAGGTCACCACAGAGTGCTGGGCCAGGCTCCCCGTGGGCTCCTACGAGCTGTTTTACACATGGTCATGCACATATGTCACTCCCAGTCTCCCAGTTCTTCCCACCACTCCCTCCCAGGTTCACACGTCCACCCTCAACATCTGTGTCCCTATTCCTGCCCTGCCAATAGGTTCATCAGTACTGTTTTTCTAGATTCCTCATAGATGCATTAGTATACGATATATGGTTTTCTCTCTCTGACAACAGACTCTGGGTCCGTCCATGTCTTTACAAATGACCCGATTTCATTCCTTTTTATGGCTGAGTAGTATTCTATTGTATATACGGACCACATCTTCTGTATTTGTTCCTCTATAATGAGAGAAAAGCGTCATTGCCTAGCTCACCATGCTGTGATGGCTTGGCGGAGCGCCTGACCTATTTTTAGCACCTACAACAATAATGATCGTACTTATGCCATGTCATCATTTCTAAGATGTCCCCAAATTGCCAGGTCTGAAGTCTCCCACAGACTGGCTCCTCTGGACTCCACACAAGCCTGTCCCCCATTTACACCCCATGCTGCCCACAGTCCCTTCTGCTGGGTCAGTGCTGCTGCTCCCGGGGAGCCCAAGGCTGGGGAGAGAGTTCTCCAGCTCCCTCAGACACCTGTGAACATCTCCTCCTGTTCCCCTCACCCCCCCACACACCTAGGCCCCACCCTGGCTCAGCCTCCAGTGTCATCCTGGCCATGGGATCCCACCCTAGCCAGTGGGAGAGGGGAGAAAGAGGCCACTTCAGGCCATTTCTCTGTACTGGAACCCAGTGTCTGTTCACCTGATTTATTTATTTTTTGCCTCTAAGTCATAGTTTATTTTTCATCCACCTTTATTCTGTGGCCTGTGTGGGCCTCCCATCACAGTGGCCTGTCATGTTGCAGAGCACCGGCTCTGAATGCATGCGCTCCAGAGTACTGTCTCGTAATTAGACACACCGGTCCAGTTGCTCCTTGGTATGTGGGATCTTCCTGGGCCAGGGATCAAACCAGTGCCCCTTGCACTGCTAGGCGGACATTTATTTATTTATTTATTTATTTTTGGGTAGGGGGGTGGCTTGGGGAGGGAGGGGGTGGGCAGGCCACTTCTATTGGTCGTTCATTTTTCTGTTTTTCATCCATCTTTGTTCTTTGGCCTGTGTGGGCCTCCCATCGCAGTAGCCTCTCTTGTCGCAGAGTACCGGCTCTGAGTGTGTACAGTCCAGAGCTCCAGTTCAGTAATTGGATACATTGGTCCAGCTGCTCTGAGGCATGAGGGATCTTCCCAGGCCAGGGATCGAACCGGCGCCCCTTGCACTGCAAGGCGGTGTCCTTACCCACTGGACCACCAGGGAAGCCCCTTGCCTGATTTATTGATCAGCGCTGGACCAGCCTAGGAGCCTGAAACCAGAGCCTACTTTGCACTGGGGTGGGGAGCCGGGCCACCAGCCTGCCAGCTCTAGTGGGTGTGTTCAGGGCCCAAGCAAGGCCTCCCTGTGCTCCTGGCCCCACGTGGTCCTCATACATGGAACCTACCCAGGCTTGATGTCTCCCCGTGAGCCTCAGTCTAATGCTCCGTGTTGGGCTTCCCTGGTGGTCCAGTGGGTAAGGACACCGCCTTGCGGTGCAAGGGGTGCAGGTTCGATCCCTGGCCTGGGAGGATGCCACGTGCCACAGAGTGGCTGGACTGATGTGTCCAACTACCGAGCCAGAGCTCTGGAGTGCATGTGCCCAGAGCTGGTGCTCTGCAGCGAGAGAAGCCACTGTGATGGGAGGCCCACACAGGCCAAAGAACAAAGATGGATGAAAACAGATAAAATGAAAGACCAAAGAAGTGGCCAGAAAAAAAGAAACCTTTAAAAATAATAAAAATAATAATGCTCAGTGTCCCTCCTCACAGCTGGGCCCCCTGCCTTGCCTGCCTTTGCCCACCCGCCCCTCACAGTGGGCTCACGTGGCAGGGCCTCTGTCTTTTCTCTTGGGGCAGCCTGGGCATGTGAGGGCGGGAGGGAGGGACGTGGGCTGAGGGGGCGGAAGCTCCAGCTGCTGCTTTGGGATGGGGACCAGAAGTCCCTGGGAGGGAGGCCTGCAAGCGGGGAGGAGTGCCGAGGGTGCTCAGGGTGGATGCGTCATCCCAAGCAGGGGTTTCCTGGGGACAGCAGGTGGCCGGGTGAGCCAGCTGTGCTGGCTCGCAGGCTCAGAGGCCAAGAGCAATGACATCGTGGGCTCCGGCCTCCTGCCCAGATGTTCCCCTGGTGAGGGGCCTGCTCTGGGCTCCAGCGACAGCCAGCCCTCTCTTAACCCAGATCCACTGGGTAGAAAGGGCTCTTCTTCCTCCGGGCACCCTTCCCGGAAATCCCTGGGCCCAAGGCCACCAGGACTTGCCTCAGCCATCTTACACGAAATGGCAGTGATCACCACGGCAAACATTTCTTTCCTTTTATTCCCCTACAAGTTTTTTTGTCTATGGATGTGCTGAGTCTTCATTGCTATGCCTGGGCTTTCTCTAGCTGCAGTGAGCAGGGGAGGGGCTACTCTTTAGTTGTGGTATACAAGTTTCCTCTTGCAGAGCACAGGCTCTAGAGTATGGGCTCGGGAGTTGTGGCATACGGCCTTAGTTGCCCCCTAAGCATGATGGATCTTAGTTCCCAGGCCAGGGATTGAACCCATGTCCCCCACATTGGCAAGCAGATTCTTAACCACTGGACCACCAGGGAAGCCCCACGGCAAATGTTTCTGAGCACTCTGCTAGCTAAGACCAAACCCACAAAGGTCATGGGCATCATCACTTGTCATAACTCTCTCGCTGCACAGCCAGAGGGTTCTGTAGGATGAAAAGACTGGGGGAGTGGGCATGTGCCAAACCCACAGGCCAAAGAACAAAAAAAATGGATGAAAACAGATAAAATGAAAGACCAAAGAAGTGGCCAGAAAAAAAGAAACCTTTAAAAATAATAAAAATAATAATGCTCAGTGTCCCTCCTCACAGCTGGGCCCCCTGCCTTGCCTGCCTTTGCCCACCCGCCCCTCACAGTGGGCTCACGTGGCAGGGCCTCTGTCTTTTCTCTTGGGGCAGCCTGGGCATGTGAGGGCGGGAGGGAGGGACGTGGGCTGAGGGGGCGGAAGCTCCAGCTGCTGCTTTGGGATGGGGACCAGAAGTCCCTGGGAGGGAGGCCTGCAAGCGGGGAGGAGTGCCGAGGGTGCTCAGGGTGGATGCGTCATCCCAAGCAGGGGTTTCCTGGGGACAGCAGGTGGCCGGGTGAGCCAGCTGTGCTGGCTCGCAGGCTCAGAGGCCAAGAGCAATGACATCGTGGGCTCCGGCCTCCTGCCCAGATGTTCCCCTGGTGAGGGGCCTGCTCTGGGCTCCAGCGACAGCCAGCCCTCTCTTAACCCAGATCCACTGGGTAGAAAGGGCTCTTCTTCCTCCGGGCACCCTTCCCGGAAATCCCTGGGCCCAAGGCCACCAGGACTTGCCTCAGCCATCTTACACGAAATGGCAGTGATCACCACGGCAAACATTTCTTTCCTTTTATTCCCCTACAAGTTTTTTTGTCTATGGATGTGCTGAGTCTTCATTGCTATGCCTGGGCTTTCTCTAGCTGCAGTGAGCAGGGGAGGGGCTACTCTTTAGTTGTGGTATACAAGTTTCCTCTTGCAGAGCACAGGCTCTAGAGTATGGGCTCGGGAGTTGTGGCATACGGCCTTAGTTGCCCCCTAAGCATGATGGATCTTAGTTCCCAGGCCAGGGATTGAACCCATGTCCCCCACATTGGCAAGCAGATTCTTAACCACTGGACCACCAGGGAAGCCCCACGGCAAATGTTTCTGAGCACTCTGCTAGCTAAGACCAAACCCACAAAGGTCATGGGCATCATCACTTGTCATAACTCTCTCGCTGCACAGCCAGAGGGTTCTGTAGGATGAAAAGCCAGTTCAGAGCCTCCTCTGTTCCGAGTAAAAGTTAGATTCCCACTTGGCCTGTAAGGTTTGCGAGGTGGTGGCTACCCTAGCCTTGAGGGGGCCTCCATCCACACTGGCTGTCTGTCCACCTGAAGGGCTCCTGCACCCCGAGGAGCAGGGTGTGTTGAAGGCTGGCCTGGAGAGCTGGCTGAAGTGGGAGATGTGTCAGCAACCATGGGCCCAGAGGGACCAGTCACCCTGACCTGGAGCAGCACCTCCCAGCTGGAACAGTTGTCTGGTCAGAAGGACAGAGGGTCTCAGGACACCTTTTTGGGTGGGATCCTCAGATTCCTGTGGTGCCGTGGAGGAAGGTGGGCGCAGTGTAGAAGAAAACGATCCGGTACTGTGTGGGGCTCACAGGAGGGCTGCGCCACAGCCTCGGCTGACTCAGAGGTCTCCCGCCCGGACACACCATGCTTTTTTTGCATGATTTTTTTTAATATACTTTTTTGGGGGGCCACTTCTATTGGTCTTTCATTTCTCTATTTTCATCCGTCTTTGTTCTTTGGCCCGCGTGGGCCTCCCATCGCAATGGCCTCTGTCGTCGCAGAGCGCTGGCTCTGGGCGCATGCGCTCCAGAGCTCTGGCTCGGTAATTGGACACATCGGTCCAGTCACTCTCGGCATGTGGAATCTTCCCAGGCCAGGGATCGAACCGGCGCCTTACACTGCAAGGCGGTGACGAAGTTCTCTGGGGCTTTCTAGCTGCAGTGAGCAGGGGCTACTCTTTAGTTGTGGTATACAAGTTTCCTCTTGCAGAGCACAGGCTCTAGAGTATGGGCTCGGGAGTTGTGGCATACGGCCTTAGTTGCCCCCTAAGCATGATGGATCTTAGTTCCCAGGCCAGGGATTGAACCCATGTCCCCCACATTGGCAAGCAGATTCTTAACCACTGGACCACCAGGGAAGCCCCACGGCAAATGTTTCTGAGCACTCTGCTAGCTAAGACCAAACCCACAAAGGTCATGGGCATCATCACTTGTCATAACTCTCTCGCTGCACAGCCAGAGGGTTCTGTAGGATGAAAAGCCAGTTCAGAGCCTCCTCTGTTCCGAGTAAAAGTTAGATTCCCACTTGGCCTGTAAGGTTTGCGAGGTGGTGGCTACCCTAGCCTTGAGGGGGCCTCCATCCACACTGGCTGTCTGTCCACCTGAAGGGCTCCTGCACCCCGAGGAGCAGGGTGTGTTGAAGGCTGGCCTGGAGAGCTGGCTGAAGTGGGAGATGTGTCAGCAACCATGGGCCCAGAGGGACCAGTCACCCTGACCTGGAGCAGCACCTCCCAGCTGGAACAGTTGTCTGGTCAGAAGGACAGAGGGTCTCAGGACACCTTTTTGGGTGGGATCCTCAGATTCCTGTGGAGCCGTGGAGGGAGGTGGGCGCAGTGCAGAAGAAAACGATCCGGTACTGTGTGGGGCTCACAGGAGGCTGCGCCACAGCCTCGGCTGACTCAGAGGTCTCCCGCCCGGACACACCATGCTTTTTGCATGATTTTTTAATATACTTTTTGGGGGCGAGGGTGGGGTGGGAGGGAGGGGGCGGGTGGGCCACTTCTATTGGTCTTTCATTTCTCTATTTTCATCCGTCTTTGTTCTTTGGCCCGCGTGGGCCTCCCATCGCAATGGCCTCTGTCGTCGCAGAGCGCTGGCTCTGGGCGCATGCGCTCCAGAGCTCTGGCTCGGTAATTGGACACATCAGTCCAGCCACTCTGCGGCATGTGGAATCTTCCCAGGCCAGGGATCGAACCGGCGCCCCTTACACTGCAAGGCGGTGTCCTTACCCGCTGGACCACCAGGGAAGCCCCACGCCAGTATTCTTGCCTGGAGAAATCCATGGACAGAGGAGCCTGGAAAGCTACAGTCCCTGGGGTCACAAAGAATCAGATACGACTCGACTAAATAACTGAGTCTGTGTGTGCATCTGCACACACACACACACACACACACAGCTTCCAGTGCTATATCGAATAAGTGTGGCAAGAACAGTCATCCTTGTATGGTTCTCAGTCTGAGAGAAAAAGTATTCAGTTTTTTAATCATTAAGTATAATGTTAGCTACAGAGCTTTTTGTGGGTGATCTTTATGAGGCTGTGGAAATCCCCTCCTATTGTTTGCTGAGAGTTGCTATCATAAATAAGCATTGGATTTTGACTGCTTTTTTTTCTACTGATAGATAAAATCATGTAATTTTTCTCCTTTAGCTATTAGTGGGGGATAGATATCACACTGATTTTGTAATGTTGAACCAGGCTCTGCTTGGAATAAGTCCCAACTGGTCACGGTGTATAATTCCTTTTACAAGTTGCTGAATTTGATTTGCTAATATTTTGTTGAAGATTTTTTGTGTTAAAATTCATGAGAGATACTGGTCTTTAGTTTGCCTTTTATGTATTATCTTTGTCTGGTTTGGGGGTCAGGCTAATACTAGTCTCATAAAATACCTTTCTCTTTTATTTTCTGGAAAAGATTATGTAAACTTGGCATTAATTCTTTGTGAATGCATGGAAGAGTTTTCCAATGAAACCATCTAGACCTGGAGATTTCTTTTAAATTTCAAATTCGTTTTTAAAAATTGTTATAGGACTATTCAGGATGTGTATTTCATATTGGTTGAGTTTGAGTAGTTTGTGGGTTTTGAGGAAGTGGTCCATTTTCATCCGTCTTTGTTCTTTGGCCCGCGTGGGCCTCCCATCGCAATGGCCTCTGTCGTCGCAGAGCGCTGGCTCTGGGCGCATGCGCTCCAGAGCTCTGGCTCGGTAATTGGACACATCAGTCCAGCCACTCTGCGGCATGTGGAATCTTCCCAGGCCAGGGATCGAACCGGCGCCCCTTACACTGCAAGGCGGTGTCCTTACCCGCTGGACCACCAGGGAAGCCCCACGCCAGTATTCTTGCCTGGAGAAATCCATGGACAGAGGAGCCTGGAAAGCTACAGTCCCTGGGGTCACAAAGAATCAGATACGACTCGACTAAATAACTGAGTCTGTGTGTGCATCTGCACACACACACACACACACACACACAGCTTCCAGTGCTATATCGAATAAGTGTGGCAAGAACAGTCATCCTTGTATGGTTCTCAGTCTGAGAGAAAAAGTATTCAGTTTTTTAATCATTAAGTATAATGTTAGCTACAGAGCTTTTTGTGGGTGATCTTTATGAGGCTGTGGAAATCCCCTCCTATTGTTTGCTGAGAGTTGCTATCATAAATAAGCATTGGATTTTGACTGCTTTTTTTTCTACTGATAGATAAAATCATGTAATTTTTCTCCTTTAGCTATTAGTGGGGGATAGATATCACACTGATTTTGTAATGTTGAACCAGGCTCTGCTTGGAATAAGTCCCAACTGGTCACGGTGTATAATTCCTTTTACAAGTTGCTGAATTTGATTTGCTAATATTTTGTTGAAGATTTTTTGTGTTAAAATTCATGAGAGATACTGGTCTTTAGTTTGCCTTTTATGTATTATCTTTGTCTGGTTTGGGGGTCAGGCTAATACTAGTCTCATAAAATACCTTTCTCTTTTATTTTCTGGAAAAGATTATGTAAACTTGGCATTAATTCTTTGTGAATGCATGGAAGAGTTTTCCAATGAAACCATCTAGACCTGGAGATTTCTTTTAAATTTCAAATTCGTTTTTAAAAATTGTTATAGGACTATTCAGGATGTGTATTTCATATTGGTTGAGTTTGAGTAGTTTGTGGGTTTTGAGGAAGTGGTCCATTTTTCTGTGTTGTCAAGTTTATGAGTGTAAATTGTTTGAAACACTCCCTTTAAATGGCTTCAGGGTCTGTAATGATATCTCTGTTTCATTCCAGATATTAGTGATTTGTGTCTTCTCTATTTTATCTTTGACAGTCTTACCAGAGGTTCAGTTTTTCCAGGGAACCGGTTTTTGTTTCATTGTTTTTCTCTATCATTTTCCTGTTGTCAGTTTCATTCACTTCTTTATGGTTTTTTTCACTCTGCCTGCTCAGGGTTATTTTGCTCTTATTTTTTTATGTTCCTTGGCACAGTGCTTTTAGATTGTCGTTTTGAGATCTCACTTTTTCTTTCTTCTTTTCTCTCTTTCAATTTTTTCTCTTTTCTTATTTTTTAAAAATATTTATTTGGCTGCCAGGATCATCGATCTTCCTTGCAGCATGCAGGAGTTTTACTTACTGCCTGTGAGCTCTTGGTTATGGGATCTCATTCTCTAATCAGGGAACGAACCTGGGCCCCCTGCATTGAGAGCATGGAATTTTAGCCACAGGAACACCAGGAAAGTCCCTCTTTTTTTCTAATGTAAGCATTTATTGCTATACATTTGTGAGCTTCAGGAATTTTCATTTGCAAGTGAAGTCTTAACTGAAGCTGGTGGTACAGAAAACAGAGAAATACAGTCAAGGAAGGACAGGCTCTGTTGCCTCTCAACCTGGTCCTTCGCTTGATTATTTCAGTTCTCAGAGTTTCTTCTTCAGATAATAGAGATCATATACCTATCACAATGAACTTCTGTGCAGACTGAGGCTTTTTGTCTCAGCATGGTTCTCCCACTGAGCAGATCTTCAGCAAATCAAATGGTTTGATTCTGTGATTAACTTAAAATAGCATTTATTTTACATTGTGAAGTAATTTGGGCCTCCTGATGCATAGAGCTGACTCATTGGAAAAGACCCTGATGCTGGGAAAGATTAAGGGCAAGAGGAGAAGGGGGCAACAGAGGATGAGATGGTTGGATGGCATCATTGACTATGGACATGAGTTTGAGCAAACTCTGAGAGATAGTAAAGGACAGGGAAGCCTAGCATGCTGTATAGTTCACAGGGTCACAAAGAGTTGCACATGACTTAGTGACTAAACAACAACAAATGAAGTAATTACATTCCCACTAGAGAAAGTCTGGGAAACATCAAAGATTGTATGAAGTACAAGTATTTAAAAATTTTGCCTCTTCCACCATTTCTTGACTATTGCTGTCCTCAGGGACACCCTTCAGGCATTTCTTTATATAAACTTTCAAAAGAAAATAAAGTACATATGTATTTTGAACACTTTATCTTTCACTTATCAGTAGCTCAAGTATATCTTTATGTTATTATCTATTTTCGTAAAATACAATTTTAGCATATGCAGATATATACCATAAGTCCCCAGTTACTGTGTATTTAAGTGTTTCTAATGTTGGCATTGAGTTTTGTGAACAAAACCACACATAAATCTTTGGACTGGTCTCTGATTGTTTCCTTAAGATAAATTCCTAAAAGGGAAATTTTGATGTCAAAGGATATAGTCGTTTGTAAGATTGCCTTCTAGAAAATTTAATCCCAAACCCACCCCATAGTATGCTGTATATTCTCCTACGTGAAATGTTTGGTTATTTTTAAAACTTTATGTATTGATTTATTTATTTTCATCCATCTTTATTCTTTGGCATGTGTGGGCCTCCCTTTGCAGTAGCCTCTATCATTGCAGAGCACCGGCTCTGGGTGCATGTGCTCCAGGCGCTGGCTTGTAATTGGACACACCAGTCCAGCCGCTCCACAGCATGTGGGATCTTCCTGGGCGAGGGATCGAACTGGTGCTCCTTGCATTGCAAGGTGGACTCTTTACCCACTGGACCACCAGGGAAGCCCTGTTTGATTATTTTTAAAATACTACATTTGCCTTTGCTGTTGAGCCACTAAGTTGTGTCTGACTCTCTTGTGACCCCAGCTGTAGTCCACTAGGCTCCTCTGTCCATGGGATTTCCCAGGCAAGGATACTGGAGTGGAGCCATTTCCTTCTCCAGGGCATCTTCCCCATCTAGGAATCGAACCTACATCTACAGCATTGGCAGGCAGATTCTTTACCACCAAGCCTCCTGGGAAGTCCCAGATTTGCCTTTAGTATGGGTAAGATTTTGTACCTTATTGTTTTAATTTGTATCCCTTATAGTAAATCATGGGTGACTATATATATAATTTGCAGATATGGAGAAAGATCTCATCATCTTCTTAAGACCAACTTGCTAAAAAAAAATTGCACATTTGCCTTTCTTCCACCAAATTTTTCTTTTTGCACTTTCTTGACTATTGCTGTCCTCAGGGACACCCTTCAGGCATTTCTTTATATAAACTTTCAAAAGAAAATAAAGTACATATGTATTTTGAACACTTTATCTTTCACTTATCAGTAGCTCAAGTATATCTTTATGTTATTATCTATTTTCGTAAAATACAATTTTAGCATATGCAGATATATACCATAAGTCCCCAGTTACTGTGTATTTAAGTGTTTCTAATGTTGGCATTGAGTTTTGTGAACAAAACCACACATAAATCTTTGGACTGGTCTCTGATTGTTTCCTTAAGATAAATTCCTAAAAGGGAAATTTTGATGTCAAAGGATATAGTCGTTTGTAAGATTGCCTTCTAGAAAATTTAATCCCAAACCCACCCCATAGTATGCTGTATATTCTCCTACGTGAAATGTTTGGTTATTTTTAAAACTTTATGTATTGATTTATTTATTTTCATCCATCTTTATTCTTTGGCATGTGTGGGCCTCCCTTTGCAGTAGCCTCTATCATTGCAGAGCACCGGCTCTGGGTGCATGTGCTCCAGGCGCTGGCTTGTAATTGGACACACCAGTCCAGCCGCTCCACAGCATGTGGGATCTTCCTGGGCGAGGGATCGAACTGGTGCTCCTTGCATTGCAAGGTGGACTCTTTACCCACTGGACCACCAGGGAAGCCCTGTTTGATTATTTTTAAAATACTACATTTGCCTTTGCTGTTGAGCCACTAAGTTGTGTCTGACTCTCTTGTGACCCCAGCTGTAGTCCACTAGGCTCCTCTGTCCATGGGATTTCCCAGGCAAGGATACTGGAGTGGAGCCATTTCCTTCTCCAGGGCATCTTCCCCATCTAGGAATCGAACCTACATCTACAGCATTGGCAGGCAGATTCTTTACCACCAAGCCTCCTGGGAAGTCCCAGATTTGCCTTTAGTATGGGTAAGATTTTGTACCTTATTGTTTTAATTTGTATCCCTTATAGTAAATCATGGGTGACTATATATATAATTTGCAGATATGGAGAAAGATCTCATCATCTTCTTAAGACCAACTTGCTCTCACTCCAAGCTTGGAACTTCCCTGTGGGGCAATAGCCTCAGGGACCCTTCTGCACTGATTACCACTGAGACCCCAGAGGTCCTTGTGTGCCAGGACCTTTCAGGTTTGTAGTCTTAGCTGCTCCTTTACTACCTTGACCATAAGTCCCCCCACCCCACCCCATCTCCCTTAGGTAGGGGTCTGGGCCCTTCTGCTGGTGCAGCACATGGACCCTTGCTTTCCTTGGCTCTGTGAAGCCCCTGGCCTCTTTCTGCTTCTTAAATGTTCTCTCTGCCTTCTCCTCCCAGGGCACCCCACATCATCCATTCTGGGCATTAGTCTCTTAAGGGAGTGGCTACTCACCAGGCTCTTCCCACTTCCCAAAAAGGCAAAACAGAAAACAGCACACAATTTAGCAACTCACACACACAAAAAATCACCTTGCTTTGTGAGCCAGGCTCTGCGGGTTGCTGGTTTGCTTGCCTCCTCAATAATGTGACCGCTTTTGTTCCTGGCTCCTGTTCATCATCTACTTATTGAATTACAGGAGATCTTTATACAATAAGACAACAATCCTTTGGTTATCGTTCATGTGACAACATTTCCCCGAGGGCAGTGTTATTTGCCTTTGAACTCTGTTGGGAGTTTTGTGTGTTCCTTTTTTTTTTTTGCCTTTTAAATTTTGTTGTGAGTTGAAGACTTCATTTTTTTAATGGTTTTCACTGTGATTTTATGATTAGAAAGGATTTCCCCAAGCTTACCATTTGGGTTTTTATGGTTTCTTTGTTAATTTTAGAACTTAAATTGTTCTAGGATGCATTTCAGGGTATTATGGGGTGGGACATTTTCTCACTGAGTATCAGATACACCAGTGCCTGCCATGAAAACATCTTCTGTCCAGGGTTGGCATTTGCTGGACTGAGAACAAGGCCCTGGGTCTCCTTAGGGGAAGGAAGGCAGTGGTGCAGAAGCCGACAGTCACTGAGGGGATTCTCAGGTCCCTTGGGTGGCATCACCCTGCAGTGGCTGAGCCCAGGGCTCAAGGACACCCTGAGCTGTGAGGCGGCCCCTCACTCCTTCCTTCCCGTGAAACAGGGCTTGAGGGGGCTCTTCTCTCGTGTCAGTAGCTATGACCCCCTCCTCTGCTGGCTGTGTGATGGCCTTTGAAATGGTTTCTTTATTTCTCCTAGGCATGGCCAACATTCCCAGTGCTCAACAGAATTTGTTCCAGAATAAAGACAACTTATCAGCCAAGACATAACAGAAGCTGTTAGCTGATGACCCCCTAGCAACCGAGACTGGGGCTCTGGAGATCAAGTCCCTCAGCTCCTTCCTGGCCGTGTCAGGGACTGGGTTCTCCGTAGGCAGGAAGCCTGTCTCCCTCCTGTGCTCTGTTCTCTGTTTCCCACTTGCATCATCACCAAAATTGTGTTGGGAGGGGCAGGCTGAGGGGCTGAGCCGGAGCAGATGCAGAGCAGAGACCCCGAGCAGAGCAGAAGCTGCGGTCTTTGAATGGCTGCAGAAGCCAGCACTGTCTTCCCAGGGCCTGTACTGGCGGCGGATGTGATCCTTTCTTGGGTTGGCCCCAATAATGTGACCGCTTTTGTTCCTGGCTCCTGTTCATCATCTACTTATTGAATTACAGGAGATCTTTATACAATAAGACAACAATCCTTTGGTTATCGTTCATGTGACAACATTTCCCCGAGGGCAGTGTTATTTGCCTTTGAACTCTGTTGGGAGTTTTGTGTGTTCCTTTTTTTTTTTTGCCTTTTAAATTTTGTTGTGAGTTGAAGACTTCATTTTTTTAATGGTTTTCACTGTGATTTTATGATTAGAAAGGTTTTCCCCAAGCTTACCATTTGGGTTTTTATGGTTTCTTTGTTAATTTTAGAACTTAAATTGTTCTAGGATGCATTTCAGGGTATTATGGGGTGGGACATTTTCTCACTGAGTATCAGATACACCAGTGCCTGCCATGAAAACATCTTCTGTCCAGGGTTGGCATTTGCTGGACTGAGAACAAGGCCCTGGGTCTCCTTAGGGGAAGGAAGGCAGTGGTGCAGAAGCCGACAGTCACTGAGGGGATTCTCAGGTCCCTTGGGTGGCATCACCCTGCAGTGGCTGAGCCCAGGGCTCAAGGACACCCTGAGCTGTGAGGCGGCCCCTCACTCCTTCCTTCCCGTGAAACAGGGCTTGAGGGGGCTCTTCTCTCGTGTCAGTAGCTATGACCCCCTCCTCTGCTGGCTGTGTGATGGCCTTTGAAATGGTTTCTTTATTTCTCCTAGGCATGGCCAACATTCCCAGTGCTCAACAGAATTTGTTCCAGAATAAAGACAACTTATCAGCCAAGACATAACAGAAGCTGTTAGCTGATGACCCCCTAGCAACCGAGACTGGGGCTCTGGAGATCAAGTCCCTCAGCTCCTTCCTGGCCGTGTCAGGGACTGGGTTCTCCGTAGGCAGGAAGCCTGTCTCCCCTCCTGTGCTCTGTTCTCTGTTTCCCACTTGCATCATCACCAAAATTGTGTTGGGAGGGGCAGGCTGAGGGGCTGAGCCGGAGCAGATGCAGAGCAGAGACCCCGAGCAGAGCAGAAGCTGCGGTCTTTGAATGGCTGCAGAAGCCAGCACTGTCTTCCCAGGGCCTGTACTGGCGAGCGGATGTGATCCTTCTTGAGATGTCATCTGAGGGTCCTAAAGTAAATTAGGAGGCACTTTCAGTCACTGTAATTAAAGGGGAGACAATTACCCAGACAAGGAGCCCTTAACCCCTCTGAGTTGGAGTCAATGGCACGCCCGCGGGCCCTCCTTTGTTATCACCCTCCCCTCCTCCACTGCTAGTGAGACTGGGCTTCCCTTGGGTCCCGGCAGCCCCTGCTCTGGGTGCTCCTCATGGTGGCCCAGCCCCTTGGCTGAAGCTGGGGGAGGCGGTGTGTGGAGTGGCCACTTGCTGACCCCAAAGCACCAGCTTGGGACTCAGATGCAAAGAGAGGGCATCTATCTTGCGTCTGGCATCTGAACAAGAAAAAGAGATCCATCAAGTGCAATTAGGTGAACAGCTCCTTCCTGCTCTGCTTAGCTGACTAATTCAATAGGAGCCAAACCAGAGGCCTGGCCTGGGAGAGGCGCTCCCAAATCGAATGAAGGCCTCGCTTCTGCCGTCCGGCCACCAGCATTAACATGTCAGCTTCCGCTCAGGAGTCAGACCGGGGCCACCCCCGCCTCGAGAGGTACCAGGGTCCTGCTGCTACTACCCTGGCCTCCTCCCCACAGGCACCCCTCTGTCAGGCAGAGGCTCAGGAGGGAAGGGTACTTGTCATGCCAGCCACAGGGCACAGGAAGCTCTGCAGCCCCCACGCAGGGCTGTCCACAGCTAATGTTCTCTTCTTACTGTCCTTTCTCAGTAGAGTGCCGTGCTCTGAGCAGCATTGCTTCAGGCCAGCTGGAGGATCAAGTGGAAGTACCCATGCTGGGAAGGGAGCTGCTGGGCTGAGAGAAGGGGAACAGGAGGACTCTGGACACAGCTGGATTCAGGCTCCAGCCAGCCCTGCAGAGGGAAGCACGGAAGAGGGGTCCTGTTGCTTCCCTTATGGGGCTCGACCCCAAGACTTTGTCCCAAACATTCCTGTGTCCCTCAGTACCCAGCCTGGATGGGTTCCTTCCCTGAGCTCAAATCTAAGACCCAAAGACCCTGGTGTCTCAAGACTCAAAGGGATTACAGAAACCAAAAAGTTCAACTCTCATCTACCCAACCGGGGATGCAAGTGCTCATTGAGGGTGACCAGGAGCACGAAGTCCAGCTGAGTTTAAGGAGGTGTGGAGACGTGAGACATGTATAACTATTTAATAATACAGCTTTGCAGTGCCAACTTCTTAATGTGCATGTTCTACCCATCGTTTGAGTTAGAGTGTTTTCCTGTGACTCATTCAACCCCACTGAACTTCCAAGACACTTTCTGCAGAGAAATGTGTGGTATACCCTCCTAGGAGGTGGGCCAATTCAAGGATGAGCCATCCTTCCCACTCACAGTGGGGTCAAGTTCAACACCCTCAGGGTACTCCAGCACCTGTGGGGCTAGGGCTCGCTGCTCAAACCCACTCACTCCATCTCTGGGCCAGCATGACTGCCTGGAAGCTCTTGAAATGATTTAAATCATAGACTTTTAGGATAAATTCAATAGGAGCCAAACCAGAGGCCTGGCCTGGGAGAGGCGCTCCCAAATCGAATGAAGGCCTCGCTTCTGCCGTCCGGCCACCAGCATTAACATGTCAGCTTCCGCTCAGGAGTCAGACCGGGGCCACCCCCGCCTCGAGAGGTACCAGGGTCCTGCTGCTACTACCCTGGCCTCCTCCCCACAGGCACCCCTCTGTCAGGCAGAGGCTCAGGAGGGAAGGGTACTTGTCATGCCAGCCACAGGGCACAGGAAGCTCTGCAGCCCCCACGCAGGGCTGTCCACAGCTAATGTTCTCTTCTTACTGTCCTTTCTCAGTAGAGTGCCGTGCTCTGAGCAGCATTGCTTCAGGCCAGCTGGAGGATCAAGTGGAAGTACCCATGCTGGGAAGGGAGCTGCTGGGCTGAGAGAAGGGGAACAGGAGGACTCTGGACACAGCTGGATTCAGGCTCCAGCCAGCCCTGCAGAGGGAAGCACGGAAGAGGGGTCCTGTTGCTTCCCTTATGGGGCTCGACCCCAAGACTTTGTCCCAAACATTCCTGTGTCCCTCAGTACCCAGCCTGGATGGGTTCCTTCCCTGAGCTCAAATCTAAGACCCAAAGACCCTGGTGTCTCAAGACTCAAAGGGATTACAGAAACCAAAAAGTTCAACTCTCATCTACCCAACCGGGGATGCAAGTGCTCATTGAGGGTGACCAGGAGCACGAAGTCCAGCTGAGTTTAAGGAGGTGTGGAGACGTGAGACATGTATAACTATTTAATAATACAGCTTTGCAGTGCCAACTTCTTAATGTGCATGTTCTACCCATCGTTTGAGTTAGAGTGTTTTCCTGTGACTCATTCAACCCCACTGAACTTCCAAGACACTTTCTGCAGAGAAATGTGTGGTATACCCTCCTAGGAGGTGGGCCAATTCAAGGATGAGCCATCCTTCCCACTCACAGTGGGGTCAAGTTCAACACCCTCAGGGTACTCCAGCACCTGTGGGGGCTAGGGCTCGCTGCTCAAACCCACTCACTCCATCTCTGGGCCAGCATGACTGCCTGGAAGCTCTTGAAATGATTTATTATTCATAGACTTTTAGGATAAATAAGTCCATACCTTTGGCACCCTCTGTTGAGATAATGGATTTTTTATTATCTTGTTTTGCTTTGTCTCTGTGTTTTTATTGTTGTTTCAATTTGGTTTGTATTAAAACTGATACCTGCACATGACCACTTCTCAAATAATACTGATTTGGTGAAATATGTAAAATTAAAAGTTTACCTCCTGGCAGTCCCTCTCTCTCCCAGAGTAACTGCTGTTAACCATTCACTGTATGTATACTTTCATAAAAAAATATTTATACATATTCAGCATCCACGCAATAAGCATCATACTAGACACTTATCTGAATCGTAGTCCAAAAGTAACTCTTTTTTTTATAGTTTTGTAGTAGATTGATCATGTATGACCCACTGGTGGATGTTGAGGCTGCTCCCAGCTGTTGGCCCCTGCAGACAACAACACTCCAGGGCATCTTACAGGAAACTTTACTTGGCAAATTTTGCAAGTGTGTTCTTAGGATAATTTCCTGGTAGTACAACCCGCCCTCAAATTCATCTGGGTCAAAGCATATGTGGAAATGATTTTTTTAAAGGAATCTTGCCAAATGGCTTTTGAAAAAGACCACATCAATTTACCCATCTTTCAAAGACATAGATTATCAGTGCTTTCAAATGAAAAGAGCATCTCATTCTGTTTTGCATGTATTTAGTCATGAGTGAAGTTGAACACTTTTTAATATTTTTGTCTGTGGTTTTATAGATAGTCTCTTTCCAGTTGATGTGTGACTGCTTTTGGTCAGTTTAGGAGATTACACCCTCAGCTGCCAAAAGTTTCCTGTGAGCTCATTCAACCGCCACTGATTGGGGGACGTTTCCAAGAACTTCTTAATGTGCATGTTCTACCCATCGTTTGAGTTAGAGTGTTTTCCTGTGACTCATTCAACCCCACTGAACTTCCAAGACACTTTCTGCAGAGAAATGTGTGGTATACCCTCCTAGGAGGTGGGCCAATTCAAGGATGAGCCATCCTTCCCACTCACAGTGGGGTCAAGTTCAACACCCTCAGGGTACTCCAGCACCTGTGGGGGCTAGGGCTCGCTGCTCAAACCCACTCACTCCATCTCTGGGCCAGCATGACTGCCTGGAAGCTCTTGAAATGATTTATTATTCATAGACTTTTAGGATAAATAAGTCCATACCTTTGGCACCCTCTGTTGAGATAATGGATTTTTTATTATCTTGTTTTGCTTTGTCTCTGTGTTTTTATTGTTGTTTCAATTTGGTTTGTATTAAAACTGATACCTGCACATGACCACTTCTCAAATAATACTGATTTGGTGAAATATGTAAAATTAAAAGTTTACCTCCTGGCAGTCCCTCTCTCTCCCAGAGTAACTGCTGTTAACCATTCACTGTATGTATACTTTCATAAAAAAATATTTATACATATTCAGCATCCACGCAATAAGCATCATACTAGACACTTATCTGAATCGTAGTCCAAAAGTAACTCTTTTTTTTATAGTTTTGTAGTAGATTGATCATGTATGACCCACTGGTGGATGTTGAGGCTGCTCCCAGCTGTTGGCCCCTGCAGACAACAACACTCCAGGGCATCTTACAGGAAACTTTACTTGGCAAATTTTGCAAGTGTGTTCTTAGGATAATTTCCTGGTAGTACAACCCGCCCTCAAATTCATCTGGGTCAAAGCATATGTGGAAATGATTTTTTTAAAGGAATCTTGCCAAATGGCTTTTGAAAAAGACCACATCAATTTACCCATCTTTCAAAGACATAGATTATCAGTGCTTTCAAATGAAAAGAGCATCTCATTCTGTTTTGCATGTATTTAGTCATGAGTGAAGTTGAACACTTTTTAATATTTTTGTCTGTGGTTTTATAGATAGTCTCTTTCCAGTTGATGTGTGACTGCTTTTGGTCAGTTTAGGAGATTACACCCCTCAGCTGTCCTCTGTGTTGCAAATATTCCCTCCCGCCATCATTTGTTTGCTTAGTATATCATACCAAAGTTAAAAGATTTTTAATAAAAAAATAAAAATTTTTTTTGTTTTTTAAAAAATTCTTTATTTTAAAGATTTTACAGAGTTTTGTTGTTCACCGACATGTATGTTCCCAGATCATTCATATGCATATCCCTGTCCCCCTGCCACCGCACCCAGTTCCCCCCCTCCCACCCCTCCGGACCATCGCCCCAAGTGATTGTAGGCACTCCTATTCCCTTAGCACAATGACAATAGCTATCTTTTCCACAAGTGCCTGAATTTTTTTAATCTACTGTCACATCATTGTTTATTACCCCCATTGCTACAATGTCATTCTACCTCCTAGACATTTCCATACATTTTGACTTAATTTTGAGCACTGTTCTATAAATTTCTTAAATAAGATCCATCTATCCTAATTGATATACTTGTAGAAAGGACTTTTCTATTCTTTCTTTTATAAAAATGCTTTCTTTTTATTTTGGCTGTGCTGGATCTTCCTTGTGGAGTGTGAGGTTTACTATTGTAGGTTGTGGGATCTTAGTTCCCCAACCAGGGATTAAACCCGGGTACCCTACATTGAAAGGCGGATTCCTTTTTTTAAAAAATGTTACTCGTCTATTTATATTTGGCTGTGCTGGGCCTTCGTGCAGGGTTTTCTCTAGTTACAGCGAGTGGGGACTGCTCTCTAGTTGTGCTATGTGGGCTTCTATTGCTGTAGCGTCTCTTGTTGCAGAGCACAGGCTCTAGGCCATGTGGGCTCAGCAGTTGCCACACTGGTCTCTAGAGCACAGACTCAGTAGTTCTGGCGCACAGGCTTAGTTGCTCCGTGGCATGTGGGATCTTCCCAGATCAGGGATTGAACCCCTGTCTCCTCCACTGGCAGCAGATTCTTACCACCGAGCCACCAGGGGAGTCTCTGGACTTCCCTGTTCTAGTAGAAGCTTTTTTGTATCTTTCAGTAGTTGTTCAAAAGTCAATCTTAGAGATTATCATCCCAAAGGGTATTTTCATTTTCATGAGTGAAGTTGAACACTTTTTAATATTTTTGTCTGTGGTTTTATAGATAGTCTCTTTCCAGTTGATGTGTGACTGCTTTTGGTCAGTTTAGGAGATTACACCCCTCAGCTGTCCTCTGTGTTGCAAATATTCCCTCCCGCCATCATTTGTTTGCTTAGTATATCATACCAAAGTTAAAAGATTTTTAATAAAAAAATAAAAATTTTTTTTGTTTTTTAAAAAATTCTTTATTTTAAAGATTTTACAGAGTTTTGTTGTTCACCGACATGTATGTTCCCAGATCATTCATATGCATATCCCTATCCCACTTCCACCGCACCCAGTTCCCCCTCCCACCCCTCCGGACCATCGCCCCAAGTGATTGTAGGCACTCCTATTCCCTTAGCACAATGACAATAGCTATCTTTTCCACAAGTGCCTGAATTTTTAATCTACTGTCACATCATTGTTTATTACCCCCATTGCTACAATGTCATTCTACCTCCTAGACATTTCCATACATTTTGACTTAATTTTGAGCACTGTTCTATAAATTTCTTAAATAAGATCCATCTATCCTAATTGATATACTTGTAGAAAGGACTTTTCTATTCTTTCTTTTATAAAAATGCTTTCTTTTTATTTTGGCTGTGCTGGATCTTCCTTGTGGAGTGTGAGGTTTACTATTGTAGGTTGTGGGATCTTAGTTCCCCAACCAGGGATTAAACCCGGGTACCCTACATTGAAAGGCGGATTCCTTTTTTTAAAAAATGTTACTCGTCTATTTATATTTGGCTGTGCTGGGCCTTCGTGCAGGGTTTTCTCTAGTTACAGCGAGTGGGGACTGCTCTCTAGTTGTGCTATGTGGGCTTCTATTGCTGTAGCGTCTCTTGTTGCAGAGCACAGGCTCTAGGCCATGTGGGCTCAGCAGTTGCCACACTGGTCTCTAGAGCACAGACTCAGTAGTTCTGGCGCACAGGCTTAGTTGCTCCGTGGCATGTGGGATCTTCCCAGATCAGGGATTGAACCCCTGTCTCCTCCACTGGCAGCAGATTCTTACCACCGAGCCACCAGGGGAGTCTCTGGACTTCCCTGTTCTAGTAGAAGCTTTTTTGTATCTTTCAGTAGTTGTTCAAAATCTTCTTCATGTAGGTCCTATACATTTATGGTTAAGATTATTTCTAGATATTTTTCTTTAATGAGTTGCTTTTGCATATGGAATATTTTATTCCATTATGTCTTTATTTTGTTGTCATTTATGTATTGGAAAGCCTTTGACATGTGTGTATTATTTTTGTTAGGAGCAACTCTACATAATTCTACTTTTTCCTGATTGGTTTGCATTTACTGAGCAGCCAGTCATATCGATCATTATGCCCCATCCTTTCTCTTATGTCCCATTTCTCCATCCTTTTTAAGGTTGCGTATATGTATATAATATTTATTTATTTGACTGTGCTAGGTCTTAGTTGAGGTACATAGGATCTTCAGTCTTCATTGTGGGATGCAAGATCTTTAGTTGCAGCATGGGAACTCTTAGCTGTAGCATGTAGGATCTAGTTCCGCTACCAGAGGTCAAACCCCAGTTGCCTATGTTGGAAGGGTGGGGCTTAGGCCCTGGACCACCAGGGAAGTCCCCTGTTTCTCCCCTTGACTGGCTGTGTCCTGGCTTCGCTTCATGTAGTGGTCGTAAATCTATGATTCTGTTGCCTTTTGGGTTAGTGCATATTTGCTGTATCTCCATCTGTTCTGTCCTCTCAGGTTCATGACTATTGAATTGTATTAAGTGCCTCTGTGGCATTTATTATGGTTTATATTTTCTAGTCTTCAGGGATTAATTTTGATCATTTACGTATTTTTAGAAGATCATTCTTTTAATTCAAGTATTCAAATTTATTTGCAAAGCAGTTTGCGATGTAGGCTCTGTTAACATTCTCTTTCCTCTGCGGCCACTTCCCCTTATTCATTTCTACTTTTCTCTCTCATCCCTCCGTCACCCGTGTGTCCTCCTCCTCTGTGTCAGGAAACAACAGTTTCTGGCTGCCCAGCCTCTGACTCTAGCAAGACACCCGCTGGGCTTGTGCTCTGCTCCTGCCTGGGGTGGACTGACTCCAGCCCTGCGCAGTCCAGGCTGAGGAGTGGTTTTCCTGCTAGGGGAGGGTGGCCGTTGGAGGATGTGATAGTTGACAGTAGATAGCCTACAGTGAATTGTGTCCAATTTGTGACCTCCAAAGGGGAAGATTTCACTTTGGGATCAAAAGACTTGACTTTGGTCACTCAGAGCTTCATGCAGCAAAAGTTTTATTTAAAAAGGAATAGAGAAAGCTTCCAGCAAAAGGAACTGAAAGAGGGATAGAAGAGTACCCCAAGCAGCTAATTTAGGCAAGGTGTTTTGTACTTTTCCAGTTGGTTGGTAACAGTAGATCTAAGGAATATTTTAAGGCTGTAAAGGTCTTACTAGACCCACTCCCACAGCATTAACGTAAGATTAGCCAGAGGGTTGTCTCTGGACATCAAGGCTACAGGAGACATTCCAGTGCAAAATAGTTTCCATCCTTAAAACAGTAAGAGTTACTTTTAGAGTAGATCTTTATCATGGCAACCGTTTAGGCTAGAAAATGTTTGTTCCCCCTCCTCCTCCTCCTCGGAAACCACTGGCCTGCTTACCAAGTCTACCTATTCAACCTTTTCAGATGTTTGGTGCTGGCCTTTTCCTATCTCCTGCCCCAGGATCAAGCTAGAGAAACTGCTGCCAGGGGATGTTGAAGAACATCCCACATCCACTTGGGGTCTACCTTGTTTCAGTTTATTTTATGAACTCTTTGTTACAGAGAATCTCACACATCCCTACAAGTAGACAGAGTTCAATAATACAGCCCTGTGTGTCATCGTCCCACCAGACCATTGCCCTAACCTCCTGCCCTCTCCACACCCCAGCCACTTCCCATTTTTGTTACCTTGAAGCACATTCAAGATACATCAACTCCTCCACAAACACTGCAGTACATAGCTTATCTAGAAAAATAGAAACTTCTTCTTTATTTTTAAAATTGAAGTATAGCTGATTTACAGTGTTCTACCAATGTCTGCTGTACAGCAAGGTGACTTAGTTATATACATATAGGCATTCTTTTTTAAATATTTTTTCTCATAATGGTTTATCACAGAATGTTGAACACAGTTCCTGCACTATCCAGTAGGACCTTGTTGTTTATTAAAAAGTTGGTCCCATAGGTTGTGCTCTGCTCCTGCCTGGGGTGGACTGACTCCAGCCCTGCAGTCCAGGCTGAGGTGGTTTTCCTGCTAGGGAGGGTGGCCGTTGGAGGATGTGATAGTTGACAGTAGATAGCCTACAGTGATGTGTCCAATTTGTGACCTCCAAAGGGGAAGATTTCACTTTGGGATCAAAAGACTTGACTTTGGTCACTCAGAGCTTCATGCAGCAAAAGTTTTATTTAAAAAGGAATAGAGAAAGCTTCCAGCAAAAGGAACTGAAAGAGGGATAGAAGAGTACCCCAAGCAGCTAATTTAGGCAAGGTGTTTTGTACTTTTCCAGTTGGTTGGTAACAGTAGATCTAAGGAATATTTTAAGGCTGTAAAGGTCTTACTAGACCCACTCCCACAGCATTAACGTAAGATTAGCCAGAGGGTTGTCTCTGGACATCAAGGCTACAGGAGACATTCCAGTGCAAAATAGTTTCCATCCTTAAAACAGTAAGAGTTACTTTTAGAGTAGATCTTTATCATGGCAACCGTTTAGGCTAGAAAATGTTTGTTCCCCCTCCTCCTCCTCCTCGGAAACCACTGGCCTGCTTACCAAGTCTACCTATTCAACCTTTTCAGATGTTTGGTGCTGGCCTTTTCCTATCTCCTGCCCCAGGATCAAGCTAGAGAAACTGCTGCCAGGGGATGTTGAAGAACATCCCACATCCACTTGGGGTCTACCTTGTTTCAGTTTATTTTATGAACTCTTTGTTACAGAGAATCTCACACATCCCTACAAGTAGACAGAGTTCAATAATACAGCCCTGTGTGTCATCGTCCCACCAGACCATTGCCCTAACCTCCTGCCCTCTCCACACCCCAGCCACTTCCCATTTTTGTTACCTTGAAGCACATTCAAGATACATCAACTCCTCCACAAACACTGCAGTACATAGCTTATCTAGAAAAAATAGAAACTTCTTCTTTATTTTTAAAATTGAAGTATAGCTGATTTACAGTGTTCTACCAATGTCTGCTGTACAGCAAGGTGACTTAGTTATATACATATAGGCATTCTTTTTTAAATATTTTTTCTCATAATGGTTTATCACAGAATGTTGAACACAGTTCCTGCACTATCCAGTAGGACCTTGTTGTTTATCCCTCCTGTCTATAATAGTTTGCCTCTGCTAGCCCCAGACTCTCAGTTCTTAACCTTCTCCTTGGTATTTACAAGTTTTGAAAACAAAATAGACACTTTTAAAACATAACCACAGTATGGTTATCACATCTGAAAAACGAATCACAGCTTTCTTTTCACCTGATATCCAGCGTTCAGACTTCCAGTTGTTCGCCCTGCCCGCCCCAATTCTCCTTACAGCTTATTTGAACCAGATCCAAGAAAGGCCCACTTGTTTCCTCTGTCATTGCAGTCCCATCTCATCCTTTATCGTCTTCTAACATTTGTTGAGGAAATGTGTGCCTGTAGCGCTCCTCATGTGCGTTTGGCTGGTTGCGCCCCATGATATCTTCCCTGGCCTTAGTATTTTTGGCAGCTGGGTCCACAGGCCACAGGACTTCTAAGCCTGTCATAGCGTGTGCTTTTAGGGCTTCCTAGGTGACGCAATGGGAAAGAATCTGCCTGCCAGTTCAGCGGACACACGGAATACTAGTTTGATCCCTGAGTCAGGAAGATGCCATGGAGGAGGAAATGGCAACCCACTCTAGTATTCTTGCCTGGAGAATCCCACAGACAGAGAAGCCTGGTGGGCTACATGGACTCATGAGGTCACAAAGAGTTGGACATGGCTGGGCACACTCACAGCAGCAGCAGCAGCAGCAGCAGCAGCAGCAGCAGCAGTGTGTGCTTCTAGTCCATGGGGCTGGAGAGCTTTTCCTTGAAGGGACAAAAGTACTATTTCCAGCTCTGTGGATCGTGGGGTCTCTGTCACAGTTGTTTAAGTGAAAGCAACCATGACAACATACAAACAAATGAGACTTAAGTTAACAGATTGGGAATAGATTGGTAACTGGACAAGCTTGTGGGTGGCAGTGTGATGGCCCTTGACCATGAATCACAACAGCAGGAAAAGCGCCCTTGACTCTGCCTGGTGTGAGCCCAGGGCTCCTGGGAATGACGTCCACAGCAAGGTGACTTAGTTATATACATATAGGCATTCTTTTTTAAATATTTTTTCTCATAATGGTTTATCACAGAATGTTGAACACAGTTCCTGCACTATCCAGTAGGACCTTGTTGTTTATCCCTCCTGTCTATAATAGTTTGCCTCTGCTAGCCCCAGACTCTCAGTTCTTAACCTTCTCCTTGGTATTTACAAGTTTTGAAAACAAAATAGACACTTTTAAAACATAACCACAGTATGGTTATCACATCTGAAAAACGAATCACAGCTTTCTTTTCACCTGATATCCAGCGTTCAGACTTCCAGTTGTTCGCCCTGCCCGCCCCAATTCTCCTTACAGCTTATTTGAACCAGATCCAAGAAAGGCCCACTTGTTTCCTCTGTCATTGCAGTCCCATCTCATCCTTTATCGTCTTCTAACATTTGTTGAGGAAATGTGTGCCTGTAGCGCTCCTCATGTGCGTTTGGCTGGTTGCGCCCCATGATATCTTCCCTGGCCTTAGTATTTTTGGCAGCTGGGTCCACAGGCCACAGGACTTCTAAGCCTGTCATAGCGTGTGCTTTTAGGGCTTCCTAGGTGACGCAATGGGAAAGAATCTGCCTGCCAGTTCAGCGGACACACGGAATACTAGTTTGATCCCTGAGTCAGGAAGATGCCATGGAGGAGGAAATGGCAACCCACTCTAGTATTCTTGCCTGGAGAATCCCACAGACAGAGAAGCCTGGTGGGCTACATGGACTCATGAGGTCACAAAGAGTTGGACATGGCTGGGCACACTCACAGCAGCAGCAGCAGCAGCAGCAGCAGCAGCAGCAGCAGTGTGTGCTTCTAGTCCATGGGGCTGGAGAGCTTTTCCTTGAAGGGACAAAAGTACTATTTCCAGCTCTGTGGATCGTGGGGTCTCTGTCACAGTTGTTTAAGTGAAAGCAACCATGACAACATACAAACAAATGAGACTTAAGTTAACAGATTGGGAATAGATTGGTAACTGGACAAGCTTGTGGGTGGCAGTGTGATGGCCCTTGACCATGAATCACAACAGCAGGAAAAGCGCCCTTGACTCTGCCTGGTGTGAGCCCAGGGCTCCTGGGAATGACGTCCACTAGGAGGGCGTGGGGGCCGTGTAGAGGGGTGGGGTCCTCACAGTACTTCCTGTTTCACACTTAAATCTCATGCCTGCCTGGTAAAAGGAGCCTTCTTTTTCTGAATAATCCCAAGGCCAGAGTTGGTGGCCTGGGCAAGGGACTCTCCCTTGAGCACTGGTAATGCAGACAAGAGACAGATTCCTTGGCATTGTCACCTGTGCTCTGAGGTGGGCTGGTAGGGGTGGACTGGCTGAGGCTCAGTCGGCCCCGCCTCCAGCTTCTGCACAATCATTAGTCTATCCCTGGCCTTATGAGGGCCATCCCGTCAGTCACAGGTGCCCAGGCCACGGCAGCGAACCCTAGGGACTGGGGTGCTGCCTCTTAGGGACAGTGGTAAGCAGCCCCTCTGTGGGCTCCATGGATCCTCTCCAGGTATCTTTCTTGGCGTGGCGTCCTGCTGTCCTATCACCTGACTTGTAGGCTCCCCCCTCCACGAGCTGCTGGGCCCCCCAGAGAGCTGACCTCTCCCTCCTCTGCATCCTGGATCTGTTAGCGTCGACCATCGGGAGTTTGGGCTGCTCAGGGAGGCCCAAGGAGAGTTCCAGAGAGTCACAGGTGATGCTTCCAGTGCACTGACCCCAGCAGACCCCAAGATATTCCTGGGGTGGACCTGTCCCATTGCTGAGGTTGCTGAGGGCCAGAAGCGTCCAGGTGGACATGTGGTGGGCAAGGGACCCACAGGGAAGCCAGGTCCAGAAGTGAAAGGCCAACTCATGCACTTTTCCACTTCCTGCATCCCTACACCCTCTGGGATCCCACGATGAGTGAGGCAGGGTTGGCTTCTAGGGAGCCCTGACCCCCTTTGCTGCTGCACAAAGCTTGGGGTGAACCCAGGGGAGCAACTCAGAGGCCAGGGGAACCCCAGGAGCCTCCCCCATCTGGGGCTGGCAAATGTCCTCCAGGCGTCCCATCTCAGGCAGCTCAGTGCACAGGTGGAGG
Organism: Tragulus kanchil; assembly: GCA_022376925.1. NCBI lineage: Eukaryota > Metazoa > Chordata > Mammalia > Artiodactyla > Tragulidae > Tragulus > Tragulus kanchil. Next base: position 93,626,645 of record JAIOJX010000005.1, on the reverse strand, counting down.
CTTTGAACTTCACTCGTGAAGGGCTGGGAACCCTGAACCCTGTTCTTGAAGGATGTGAATGGTATTAGCATCTGGTGCTACATGCACACACATACACAACGTGTACACACATCACATGCACACATCTATATACATACCACACACATATACATACCACACATCGCAATACACATATACACACACTTACACATATGGTGTGCGTGCATGCATGCATGCTCAGTCACTTCAGTCATGTCCCGCTCTTTGTGAGCCCATGGACTGTAGCCAACCAGGCTCCTCTGTCCATGGGATTCTCCAGGCGGGAATATTGGAGTGGGTTGCCGTGCCCTCCTCCAGGGGATCTTCCTGACACAGGGATCCAACCCACGTCCACTACATCACAGGCAGTTTCGTTACTGCTGAGCTACCAGGGAAGCTCCTACATATGGTACACACACATATACATACTATGTCTGCATACATATATGTATGCTGTATGTGCCATGCACACCACACATGCCACATTAGACATATATACACACACACACCATACACGCGTACACACGTCAAACATACAATACACATGTATACACATACCACATACAGACACATACAGCTCATCACACATATACACAGCAGCACATGTGCACAGCACACATGCATACCAAAAAGCCACACATTTGTGTGCATACCATACCCACATACACACCACACACAGCAAAAAAACCACACCCACGCACCCCATATACATGGGCACCCCAAGAGGGAAGTGAGGACATCCTAGCCCCTCTATCCATCATGAGAACAGGCCAGGCCAAGGAGAAGCCCTGAGGTCAGAGTTCCTGAGATGACACCTCACATCTCAGACGAGAATCTTTTTTTTTTTATTATTGAAATATAGTTGAGTTCCATGTTGTGTTAATTTCTGCTATACAGCAAGGTGACTTGGTTATATTCTTTTCTGTTATGGTTTATCACAAGACATTGAATACAGTTGCCTTTGATACACAGTAAGACCTTGTTGTTTATCCTATATATACTAGTTTGCAGCTGATAATCCCAAACTCTCAATCCATCCCTCCTAAACGCGCTACATTTGGCCATGAGTCTGTTTCTGTTTCATGGATAAGTTTATTTGTGTTGTAGTGTAGATTTCACATGTAAGTGGTATCATATGGTATTTGTCTTTCTCCTTCTGACTTACTTTGCTTAGTATGATAATATCTAGGTCCGTCCATGTTGCTGCAAATGGCATTCTTTCATCTTTTTTATGCCTGGGTAGTATTCTATTCTATATATGTATCACATCTTCTTTATTTATATCATCATTGGACAGTTAAGTTGCTCCCATGGCTTGGCTATCATGAATAGTGCTAGTGTGAACGTAGAGGTGCATGTATCTTTTCAAATTAAAGTCTTGTTGGAGTATATGCCTGGGAATGGGATTGCTTCATTTATGGCTACTAAGTTTTTAGTTTTTTTAAGGAACTTCCATACTGTTATTCATAGTGGCTGTTGTTGTTCAGTTGCTAAGTCATGTCTGACTCATCTGACTCTTTGCAGCTCTATGGTATGCAGCACTCCAGGCTTCCCTGTCCTTCACCATCTCCCGGAGTTTGCTCAGACTTATGTCCATTGAGTCAGTGATGCCATCCAACCATCTTATTCTTTGTCGCCCCCTTCTCCTTCTGCCTTCAGTCTTTTCCAGCATCATCAGGGTCTTTTCCAGTGAACTGGCTCTTTGCCTCAGGTGGCTGAAGTATTGTAGTTTCAGCTTCAACATCAGTCCTCAGTGAATATTCAGGGTTGGTTTCCTTTAGGATTGACTGGTTTGATCTCCTGGCAGTCCAAGGGACTCTCAAGAGTCCTCTCCAGCACCACAGTGCTGTACCATAGTGGCTATACCAACTTACATTTCCACCAACAGTGCAGGAGGGTTCTCTTTTCTCCACACCCTCCGGGATTTGCTAGGCTTTTTGATGATGGCCATTCTGACAATGTGAGGTGGTACCTCATGGTAATTTTGACTTACATTTCTCTAATAATTAGCAATGATGAACATCTTTTCACGTGCCAGTTGGCCATCTGGAGAGATATCTATTTAGGTTTTCCATACATTTTTCGATTGGGGAATTTGTTTTTTATTATTGAGTTGTATGAGCTGTTTGTGTATTTTGGGTATTAAGGCCTTTTCGTTGCATTATTTGCAAATATTTTCTCCCAGTCCATAGGTTATCTTTTCATTTTGTTTACACTTTCCTTTGCTGTGCAAAAGCTTACAAGTTGGATTGATCCCATTTGTTATTTTTGCTTTTATTTCTAAGAAATAAAACTAACTTAAGAAAGCATTGCTATGATTTATGTCAGAGAATGTTTTGCCTATGTTCTCCTCTAGGAGTTTTATGGTGTCGTGCCTTACACTTAAGTCTTTAAGCCATTTTGAGTTTATCTTTAATGTATGGTGTAAAGGAGTGTTCTAACCTAACTGCTCCCATGGCTTGGCTATATGAATAGTGCTAGTGTGAACGTAGAGGTGCATGTATCTTTTCAAATTAAAGTCTTGTTGGAGTATATGCCTGGGAATGGGATTGCTTCATTTATGGCTACTAAGTTTTTAGTTTTTTTAAGGAACTTCCATACTGTTATTCATAGTGGCTGTTGTTGTTCAGTTGCTAAGTCATGTCTGACTCATCTGACTCTTTGCAGCTCTATGGTATGCAGCACTCCAGGCTTCCCTGTCCTTCACCATCTCCCGGAGTTTGCTCAGACTTATGTCCATTGAGTCAGTGATGCCATCCAACCATCTTATTCTTTGTCGCCCCCTTCTCCTTCTGCCTTCAGTCTTTTCCAGCATCATCAGGGTCTTTTCCAGTGAACTGGCTCTTTGCCTCAGGTGGCTGAAGTATTGTAGTTTCAGCTTCAACATCAGTCCTCAGTGAATATTCAGGGTTGGTTTCCTTTAGGATTGACTGGTTTGATCTCCTGGCAGTCCAAGGGACTCTCAAGAGTCCTCTCCAGCACCACAGTGCTGTACCATAGTGGCTATACCAACTTACATTTCCACCAACAGTGCAGGAGGGTTCTCTTTTCTCCACACCCCCTCCGGGATTTGCTAGGCTTTTTGATGATGGCCATTCTGACAATGTGAGGTGGTACCTCATGGTAATTTTGACTTACATTTCTCTAATAATTAGCAATGATGAACATCTTTTCACGTGCCAGTTGGCCATCTGGAGAGATATCTATTTAGGTTTTCCATACATTTTTCGATTGGGGAATTTGTTTTTTATTATTGAGTTGTATGAGCTGTTTGTGTATTTTGGGTATTAAGGCCTTTTCGTTGCATTATTTGCAAATATTTTCTCCCAGTCCATAGGTTATCTTTTCATTTTGTTTACACTTTCCTTTGCTGTGCAAAAGCTTACAAGTTGGATTGATCCCATTTGTTATTTTTGCTTTTATTTCTAAGAAATAAAACTAACTTAAGAAAGCATTGCTATGATTTATGTCAGAGAATGTTTTGCCTATGTTCTCCTCTAGGAGTTTTATGGTGTCGTGCCTTACACTTAAGTCTTTAAGCCATTTTGAGTTTATCTTTAATGTATGGTGTAAAGGAGTGTTCTAACCTCATTGATTAACATGCGCTGTCTAGCTTTCCCAGCACCACTTACTGAAGAGGCTGTCTTTTCTTCATTGTATATTCTTGCTGCCCTTGTTGAAGATTATCTGACCATAGGTATGGGGGTTTATCTCTGGGCTCTCGATTCTGTTCCATGAATCCATATGTCAGACCAGAGTCTTTTACATCTCCTAGCCTCAGTTCCTTCACCTGTGAACTGGAGAGTGTCTGTCTTTGCACCAACACTGTCAGGGGGGTGAGTAGAGTGGAAGTATGCCTGGTGGCATTCCTACTATGCGTGCCCACTCACCCTTCCAGGATTAGGGAACAAGAGGCCCTCGGCCTGGCTGAGCCTGTGCTGTGTAGCCTTCAACTCAGGAAGGAAGTGCTCCTCCATAGAGCGGGGCTGGCCCCAAGGTGAGGCCCAGAACAGTGTGGGCCTCTTCCTTTTCTCAGGGGCCTGGGTTCAAGTGTCAGCCTCTCCTAGACCCCACTGTCATGGCTGGGCCTAAGGGTGACCTGTGTGGGGGAAAATTCCAGACTTTGGGGTCAGGTTATACAGCAAGTTCACTGTTTCTGTGGGTCCAAGGTCGGGGCTCAGTTTCAAGTGTGTTCAGAGGTGGCCCTGTGAGACTCAGGTCTGGGCTCCCCTTTAGGGGCAGCTGGGTGGGCAGTCGTGGGACCCTGGACCACAGGCTACAACTTCAATGATGAAACATTCTTTTAAAACCGTGCCAGTTGGCCATCTGGAGAGATATCTATTTAGGTTTTCCATACATTTTTCGATTGGGGAATTTGTTTTTTATTATTGAGTTGTATGAGCTGTTTGTGTATTTTGGGTATTAAGGCCTTTTCGTTGCATTATTTGCAAATATTTTCTCCCAGTCCATAGGTTATCTTTTCATTTTGTTTACACTTTCCTTTGCTGTGCAAAAGCTTACAAGTTGGATTGATCCCATTTGTTATTTTTGCTTTTATTTCTAAGAAATAAAACTAACTTAAGAAAGCATTGCTATGATTTATGTCAGAGAATGTTTTGCCTATGTTCTCCTCTAGGAGTTTTATGGTGTCGTGCCTTACACTTAAGTCTTTAAGCCATTTTGAGTTTATCTTTAATGTATGGTGTAAAGGAGTGTTCTAACCTCATTGATTAACATGCGCTGTCTAGCTTTCCCAGCACCACTTACTGAAGAGGCTGTCTTTTCTTCATTGTATATTCTTGCTGCCCTTGTTGAAGATTATCTGACCATAGGTATGGGGGTTTATCTCTGGGCTCTCGATTCTGTTCCATGAATCCATATGTCAGACCAGAGTCTTTTACATCTCCTAGCCTCAGTTCCTTCACCTGTGAACTGGAGAGTGTCTGTCTTTGCACCAACACTGTCAGGGGGGTGAGTAGAGTGGAAGTATGCCTGGTGGCATTCCTACTATGCGTGCCCACTCACCCTTCCAGGATTAGGGAACAAGAGGCCCTCGGCCTGGCTGAGCCTGTGCTGTGTAGCCTTCAACTCAGGAAGGAAGTGCTCCTCCATAGAGCGGGGCTGGCCCCAAGGTGAGGCCCAGAACAGTGTGGGCCTCTTCCTTTTCTCAGGGGCCTGGGTTCAAGTGTCAGCCTCTCCTAGACCCCACTGTCATGGCTGGGCCTAAGGGTGACCTGTGTGGGGGAAAATTCCAGACTTTGGGGTCAGGTTATACAGCAAGTTCACTGTTTCTGTGGGTCCAAGGTCGGGGCTCAGTTTCAAGTGTGTTCAGAGGTGGCCCTGTGAGACTCAGGTCTGGGCTCCCCTTTAGGGGCAGCTGGGTGGGCAGTCGTGGGACCCTGGACCACAGGCTACAACAACCACGGTCTGCTCGGCTGATATCTGGATGGCGATGCCCCCAGAAGCTCATGCCCCCATGCCCCCAGAAGCTCAAACCCTTCTCTCTGGGAGAACTTGCAGTGTTGGATGGGCCTTTTGGGGGCTCCTGTGTCCTGCCTTAGCCCCGGTGGAGCACTTTCTCACAGCGTGCCAGGCGCTGGGCCCAGCTATCTTCAGCCGACCCTCCTGGAAGTCTGCAGAAGGAATAAATGGAAGATAGAGGCTCAGGAAGGTCTCTTAGGATGGTCATAAACTGGGGTTCCCTCACCCTGACCTTGGGGAAGCAGGAATTGGCAGGGAGGGCATCTTTCTGTCATGCCATTAAATCAGGAAGCTCGTGCTCAGTAGTTTGGGTCTCTGACTGGCATTGTGGCACCTCTGACCTTCTGTGCTGCCTGGAAGCCAAACTTTCCTCTTGGCCAAAGGGAAGCCCAGGGAAGCAAATGACGAACTACAAAGGTGCCTGTGAGCTGGAGTGAATGCTGCCCCTGAGGAATTGTGAAGGCCCAGAGCTCAGCATCTTGGGGTCTCAGGCTGGATGGGCCTGGGGAGGGCTGTACTGAGGTGCACGGTCCCTGCAATAGACCACACACAGGCTCTGAGCTGGCTGGGCAGGTCAGCGTCAGGGTCTGGAGCTCTCATTCCTTTATCGGAAAATTGCCACATTCCCCATTAGGTAGGACTGGACATTATCAAATTTAGTTCTATTGACTTCTTTTCAGGACATATTTAATTTGTGCCAAGTGAAAAATATCCCTGGATAGGGTGCTGCATCACGAGGAACTCCTCCTGGGCCCTCCCAAGGACTTGGCAGGAAAGGGGAGCAGCCCCTGGAAGCCCGCTTTTCACCTCTCTAGACCCCACTGTGTGGCCTAAGGGTGACCTGTGTGGGGGAAAATTCCAGACTTTGGGGTCAGGTTATACAGCAAGTTCACTGTTTCTGTGGGTCCAAGGTCGGGGCTCAGTTTCAAGTGTGTTCAGAGGTGGCCCTGTGAGACTCAGGTCTGGGCTCCCCTTTAGGGGCAGCTGGGTGGGCAGTCGTGGGACCCTGGACCACAGGCTACAACAACCACGGTCTGCTCGGCTGATATCTGGATGGCGATGCCCCCAGAAGCTCATGCCCCCATGCCCCCAGAAGCTCAAACCCTTCTCTCTGGGAGAACTTGCAGTGTTGGATGGGCCTTTTGGGGGCTCCTGTGTCCTGCCTTAGCCCCGGTGGAGCACTTTCTCACAGCGTGCCAGGCGCTGGGCCCAGCTATCTTCAGCCGACCCTCCTGGAAGTCTGCAGAAGGAATAAATGGAAGATAGAGGCTCAGGAAGGTCTCTTAGGATGGTCATAAACTGGGGTTCCCTCACCCTGACCTTGGGGAAGCAGGAATTGGCAGGGAGGGCATCTTTCTGTCATGCCATTAAATCAGGAAGCTCGTGCTCAGTAGTTTGGGTCTCTGACTGGCATTGTGGCACCTCTGACCTTCTGTGCTGCCTGGAAGCCAAACTTTCCTCTTGGCCAAAGGGAAGCCCAGGGAAGCAAATGACGAACTACAAAGGTGCCTGTGAGCTGGAGTGAATGCTGCCCCTGAGGAATTGTGAAGGCCCAGAGCTCAGCATCTTGGGGTCTCAGGCTGGATGGGCCTGGGGAGGGCTGTACTGAGGTGCACGGTCCCTGCAATAGACCACACACAGGCTCTGAGCTGGCTGGGCAGGTCAGCGTCAGGGTCTGGAGCTCTCATTCCTTTATCGGAAAATTGCCACATTCCCCATTAGGTAGGACTGGACATTATCAAATTTAGTTCTATTGACTTCTTTTCAGGACATATTTAATTTGTGCCAAGTGAAAAATATCCCTGGATAGGGTGCTGCATCACGAGGAACTCCTCCTGGGCCCTCCCAAGGACTTGGCAGGGAAAGGGGGAGCAGCCCCTGGAAGCCCGCTTTTCACCTCTGCAGGGCCAAGGAGCCCACCCTGGAAAGGGAGGAGGGGCCAGCCTCGATGGGCCCCTTCAGAAGGCTTGTAAAGAGCCTATGGGAACTGAGCTTTGCAAGCACCAGAGTACGCCAAGTGTCATCACAATGTGATCCAAACTGATTGGGTTTTGCTCTTTAGAGCAGCGCGGTAAGACTGTGACCCAAGGTGGAAACTGAGTGATTCTCACGGAGCTCAGGGGTGTCCAGACCAAGCCTGACCCAGGTCAGTGCATCACATTGGTTGGGAGAAAGCACGAAAGCTATCGAAATGGAATGGCCCCATACCTGGTGTTGGTTGCTCCCAATAACATCCGGGTCTCCAGGGCACCCGGTGTCTTCCATCATTGGTCCCCAGTTATCAGATCCTGACCTGGGGATCCTGACCCTGTCACTCTGGGTTGATAGAGGACATCAAATGAGACGGGACAGGATCCGCCGTAGGGCCCTACTGACTCCTCCCAGCAACCAGGAAAGCCCCCCTGGTGAAGTGAGGCTTACAAGGGTGAAGGGTGAGTGGGGGTCAGGGAGGAGGACTCCAGGCAGGGAACAGCAGGGAGGGGACTCTGAGTCCAGAGGCACCTGCTGCGCGGAGCAGAACTGACAGGTCTAGAGTAGCAGGAAGAGAAGGGAGCAGACGTGCAGGGCCCCTGACAGTGGTGTCCCACGTGCCTCCACCTAACCCTGACTTGTCAGGCCTTTTCCACCATCCAGTGGACTCACTACTACCTTGAGTCCATGCTCAAAAGGTGGCTGCCTTGCTCTTGGGAGGGGCGGAGGGCCAGGCAGCCCGGAGTCAGGATTTATTACTCCTCCAAATCACACCCTGATATTTTAGAGGCTCCTGTGTAAGTGCGTGCAGAGCTGGGGGACTGGCTAGGGGCAGCCAGGGAAACTGAGGAAACAGGGCCTCTGCTGGGGCACTCAGAGGAAGGCAGGCGAAGTCCGAAGTTGTGTGGGGCCTTCTCTTCCTTGTTTCCACCTCCACCCTCTCCCACAGCCCCACAAGAACAGGAATTGGCCACCAACTCCACAGCTCTCTGTCTCTGTCCTCAACACACTTAAACACACACAGGCACTTGCACACATACGCACACATACACGCTATACATGTGTTCATGGGGACTTCATCACTGGGAAGGAGGGTTTTATTGGTTGGGGTTAGTGGGGAGGGCAGGTAGCAGGAGGGAGAGAGAACCCCACTGGGGCCCCTGGAGAGAGGGCAGCCAGAGGCAGCAGCTGCAGGACTGCTCGGAGGGACCTTGGAAACTCGGTCGGGCAGAGCCCCTTTGGAGTCCACTGGTGAGGGGCTTCTCCCCACCTCAGGTCCGTCACCTAAGTCGTTTCCTAAGATGGTCCCTCAGCAGAGAGTGGCTGAAGCCGAGGGTGGGGTGGGGAGGGGAGCACATGAAGTCCTGCAGGTTTGGGCTGGGCCTGCTGGGGCCCCAGAAGTGAGCCCGAGCCCTGTGGAGGGGCTAAGAGCCCTGTCGGGATGGCGTCGGGGGGTCAGTCCATCCTGAGGGTCTGTGCTGTGAGAACTGTTCTCCTGGGAACAGGATCCGCCTGAGGCCCTCCTAGACCAGGAAACCCCTGGAAGTGAGGCTTACAAGGGTGAAGGGTGAGTGGGGTCAGGGAGGAGGACTCCAGGCAGGGAACAGCAGGGAGGGACTCTGAGTCCAGAGGCACCTGCTGGGGAGCAGAACTGACAGGTCTAGAGTAGCAGGAAGAGAAGGGAGCAGACGTGCAGGGCCCCTGACAGTGGTGTCCCACGTGCCTCCACCTAACCCTGACTTGTCAGGCCTTTTCCACCATCCAGTGGACTCACTACTACCTTGAGTCCATGCTCAAAAGGTGGCTGCCTTGCTCTTGGGAGGGGCGGAGGGCCAGGCAGCCCGGAGTCAGGATTTATTACTCCTCCAAATCACACCCTGATATTTTAGAGGCTCCTGTGTAAGTGCGTGCAGAGCTGGGGGACTGGCTAGGGGCAGCCAGGGAAACTGAGGAAACAGGGCCTCTGCTGGGGCACTCAGAGGAAGGCAGGCGAAGTCCGAAGTTGTGTGGGGCCTTCTCTTCCTTGTTTCCACCTCCACCCTCTCCCACAGCCCCACAAGAACAGGAATTGGCCACCAACTCCACAGCTCTCTGTCTCTGTCCTCAACACACTTAAACACACACAGGCACTTGCACACATACGCACACATACACGCTATACATGTGTTCATGGGGACTTCATCACTGGGAAGGAGGGTTTTATTGGTTGGGGTTAGTGGGGAGGGCAGGTAGCAGGAGGGAGAGAGAACCCCACTGGGGCCCCTGGAGAGAGGGCAGCCAGAGGCAGCAGCTGCAGGACTGCTCGGAGGGACCTTGGAAACTCGGTCGGGCAGAGCCCCTTTGGAGTCCACTGGTGAGGGGCTTCTCCCCACCTCAGGTCCGTCACCTAAGTCGTTTCCTAAGATGGTCCCTCAGCAGAGAGTGGCTGAAGCCGAGGGTGGGGTGGGGAGGGGAGCACATGAAGTCCTGCAGGTTTGGGCTGGGCCTGCTGGGGCCCCAGAAGTGAGCCCGAGCCCTGTGGAGGGGCTAAGAGCCCTGTCGGGATGGCGTCGGGGGGTCAGTCCATCCTGAGGGTCTGTGCTGTGAGAACTGTTCTCCTGGACAGCACCAGCCCCACTTCACAGAAGAGCTGGAGGTTCAGGTCAAGCAGCCTCGCCTTGGCTCTGCTGTTGCTCTCTGCTGTCTTGAGGCCTGCCCATTGGCCTCCCTGGGGCTTTTCAGAAATCCTGCCCAAGGCCAGGATGTTGGGGCTCAGCCCCATCCTGAACAAGTGCAGGCGAGAAAGAGCTGAACACTGAGGGGCCAGTCCCGTAGCCTCCCTGGGCTCTGAGTGCCTGGGGCAAGGCGGGCACCATAGGAGTAGGAGGCTAGGTCCCAGGCACACCCTAGCTGGGCAGCCTGCTGTGGCCCCCGGACCTTCCCCAGTGGTGGGGCCAACTGAGAGACCATGTGTGGGATGGGAAGGCTACGGGCGTGTCAGCCTCCTTCCAGGCTGCCCTGGGCTGACACTGAAAAATTTGAAAGGACCCCTGAGGCTTCTTGCCAGCCCAGGCCCTGGAGCTGAGTGTAGCCTAGAGCCATCACACAGGCCATCAGTCACACGCCTGGAGCCCTCCTCCAGCCTCCCCCACAGACTTTCCCCCTCCCACAGAGCGCCAGGCACCCCCGGTTTCCTTCCTGAGGCTCTACAGCTCCCAGAGCCTCCCGCATCCCAGCATCAGCACCCACACCAGCTCAGAGCCACTCTTGAGAGAACTGGCATGGGGCAGACAGGGAGAGGGACCATCCTGGGGGCAGAGGGCAGCCAGAGGCAGCAGCTGCAGGACTGCTCGGAGGGACCTTGAAACTCGGTCGGGCAGAGCCCCTTTGGAGTCCACGGGTGAGGGGCTTCTCCCCACCTCAGGTCCGTCACCTAAGTCGTTTCCTAAGATGGTCCCTCAGCAGAGAGTGGCTGAAGCCGAGGGTGGGGTGGGGAGGGGAGCACATGAAGTCCTGCAGGTTTGGGCTGGGCCTGCTGGGGCCCCAGAAGTGAGCCCGAGCCCTGTGGAGGGGCTAAGAGCCCTGTCGGGATGGCGTCGGGGGGTCAGTCCATCCTGAGGGTCTGTGCTGTGAGAACTGTTCTCCTGGACAGCACCAGCCCCACTTCACAGAAGAGCTGGAGGTTCAGGTCAAGCAGCCTCGCCTTGGCTCTGCTGTTGCTCTCTGCTGTCTTGAGGCCTGCCCATTGGCCTCCCTGGGGCTTTTCAGAAATCCTGCCCAAGGCCAGGATGTTGGGGCTCAGCCCCATCCTGAACAAGTGCAGGCGAGAAAGAGCTGAACACTGAGGGGCCAGTCCCGTAGCCTCCCTGGGCTCTGAGTGCCTGGGGCAAGGCGGGCACCATAGGAGTAGGAGGCTAGGTCCCAGGCACACCCTAGCTGGGCAGCCTGCTGTGGCCCCCGGACCTTCCCCAGTGGTGGGGCCAACTGAGAGACCATGTGTGGGATGGGAAGGCTACGGGCGTGTCAGCCTCCTTCCAGGCTGCCCTGGGCTGACACTGAAAAATTTGAAAGGACCCCTGAGGCTTCTTGCCAGCCCAGGCCCTGGAGCTGAGTGTAGCCTAGAGCCATCACACAGGCCATCAGTCACACGCCTGGAGCCCTCCTCCAGCCTCCCCCACAGACTTTCCCCCTCCCACAGAGCGCCAGGCACCCCCGGTTTCCTTCCTGAGGCTCTACAGCTCCCAGAGCCTCCCGCATCCCAGCATCAGCACCCACACCAGCTCAGAGCCACTCTTGAGAGAACTGGCATGGGGCAGACAGGGAGAGGGACCATCCTGGGGGCAGAGGGCAGAGGGAGGCCGTGGTAGGGCCATGCCCTGACCTGCAGTGGGAGTCAGAGGACTTCCTGGCCACCCTGGGCCCAGTGACACTCCACACAATCCATCTCCCCTTCCCACGCCAGTAACCCCATGCTTCTCTGGAAGCATCAAGGCCAGTGAGTGGCAAACTGGCTAGCTCTAATCCCTCTGAAGTTCAGAGAAGAGATCACTGAGTCATGAGCAGGATTTAAGGCCAGGATGTCCTCTGCCCCCACCCCACTGCCAGTTGACATGGCTGATCCATCCCTGGGAACACGTACATGCCACCACCAGCCACAACAACCCCATCAGTCCCAGCGTGAGCAGCGAAGAGGCGCTGACCGGGTGTGGGCTGATCACTTCCCCAGAGGGAGCTCAGGTGTCCTGGGCGCAGGGTTCCTGGACAGAGGCAGAGGTCCCACCTAAAGATCCCATCTTCCAGAAGGATAAGGAACACGATTCCTCCAGCGAGCGTGATGAGGCCGTCTTACCAGGCCGTGCGTGCAGATGGGGTTTCAGATTGGACCTACTGATTAACACTCACTCTGGGGACACGTCATGGGCAGATGAGAAATCCCTGATGGCTTGACGGTCAGGGTCCCTGTGCCCTGTATATCCAGAGGAGGGAGATGGATTTCCCCACCAGCCACCAGCCCGAGGCCTGTGTATCGACAGACAGCCGCTGCTGAGGGCGATTGATGGGGCTGTGACTGTGGCTGCAGCCACTTCCAGAGCACAGGGAGTGTTTCAGGCGGTTCTGGGGTTAATGAGGCCCTCCTTATCTCCAGCTCTCCCGGGAGAGGACGCTTTTCTGTGATTCAGCTGCCAGCTCTCCCTCCTGCTGGCAAATAAGATTGATACAGCGAGGCTGTGCCCCTGAGATGCAGAGCTCGCGGGGGTAGCTCTGAAGGGGACAGAGGCTGGGCCCTGGGTGGGGGCTGCCTGGAGGGAGGGAGTGCCAGGGCAGGCAGGAACCAGCATGTGCCAGTGGAGGCTGGGAGTCAGGGTGCCCATTCAAACCCCACTCCATCTTCCTACACTAGGCTCCTGGAAAGGTTATTTATCCTCTCTGAGCCTTAGTTCTCTGAGCCTTAGTCTCTGGGCCTTAGTTCCCTCATCTGTGAAGTGAGGGTGGTGATGCTGGTGGTATCTCAGGGGGAATAGGTAAGGAAGAAAAGTCTTTGGTGAGGAGCTAGTACAGGGTTACGTTTTATGGAATGTGTTAGTCACTCAGTAGTGTCTTACTCTTTGCAACCCCATGAACTATAGCCCTTCAGCTCTTCTGTCCATGGAATTCTCCAGGCAAGAATACTGGCATGGGTAGCCATTCCATTCTCCAGGGGATCTTCCTGGCCCAGGGATCAAACCAGGGTCTCCTGCAGTGCAGGCAGACTCTTTACCATCTCAGCCACCAGGGAAGCTCTGGCTTATGAAAGTGCTTGTTACGAGGAGGCCTGAGGAAAGACAAGGACAACTCCAGGAGGGTAGGCAGCAGTGCCTGATGGCAGCACTTCCCTGATTCAGATCCACTGTTGGAAACCTCTGCTTTCTGCAGACCTCTGGCATCAGACACTAGGCAGGGCTGGAGGCCGCAGCAGGACATCATCCTGTCCTCGGAGCCCTCTGTCTTGTGGGGAAACCCACTCCCCCACTGGTGTGGGGGGCTCCCACATTTGGGTGGCTGAGAGTGCAAGCTCCAGGTCCCCCTTCCCTCTGTTTTTAATTTTACAAGTTTTTAATTTTGGGCAAGTGCTCATTTGCATTAAACATCTTATTCGCTACTTCAAGGTGATTCATTTATTATTTATTTTATGGCTGCGTCAGGTCTTAGTGGTGACACATAGGATCTCTGCTGTGGCATACAGGCTCCAGAGAGCATGAACTTGCTCAGCAGTTACATGCAACACGTGAGCTTAGTTGCCCTACTGCATGTAGGGCCTTTGTTTCCCAATCAGGGATCAAACCCTGATTCCCCTGCATTGGAAGGCAGATTCTTCACCACTGGACCACCAGGGAAGCCCTGCTACTTCATGTTGATTTTTATAGGTTACATAGAATTTTATGGTTGACCAAGAGCTTGGCCATCCTCAACTCTCCTTTGCATGCCCCGTATCCCTAGGAAGAAAGCAGGTCAGAGACAGGCAAAATTACTTGCCACTGTTTTATAGAACACAGGCTATCCAAACCACAAGGCCTTAGAGAGTACCCAGGTACCCCGAGAACTCGAGGAATAACCTCTTCATGGGTCAAGGACCAGGCCTACAAGGACAGGGGAGGTGGGGGAGCACCCAAATGCCAGGGTTCTCAAAACAGGGCTTCTTCCCTCCTCATCAATTTCATTAGTATTAAAAAAAGAGAAAGAAATAGCTTTAGCCTTATTTGTGCTTGTTTCTCCAAAATATTTTTTTTTATTAATCTCTGCCTTCTAGCAAGAGTACTTGCATGGGTAGCCATTCCGTTCTCCAGGGGATCTTCCTGGCCCAGGGATCAAACCAGGGTCTCCTGCAGTGCAGGCAGACTCTTTACCATCTCAGCCACCAGGGAAGCTCTGGCTTATGAAAGTGCTTGTTACGAGGAGGCCTGAGGAAAGACAAGGACAACTCCAGGAGGGTAGGCAGCAGTGCCTGATGGCAGCACTTCCCTGATTCAGATCCACTGTTGGAAACCTCTGCTTTCTGCAGACCTCTGGCATCAGACACTAGGCAGGGCTGGAGGCCGCAGCAGGACATCATCCTGTCCTCGGAGCCCTCTGTCTTGTGGGGAAACCCACTCCCCCACTGGTGTGGGGGGCTCCCACATTTGGGTGGCTGAGAGTGCAAGCTCCAGGTCCCCCTTCCTCTGTTTTTAATTTTACAAGTTTTTAATTTTGGGCAAGTGCTCATTTGCATTAAACATCTTATTCGCTACTTCAAGGTGATTCATTTATTATTTATTTTATGGCTGCGTCAGGTCTTAGTGGTGACACATAGGATCTCTGCTGTGGCATACAGGCTCCAGAGAGCATGAACTTGCTCAGCAGTTACATGCAACACGTGAGCTTAGTTGCCCTACTGCATGTAGGGCCTTTGTTTCCCAATCAGGGATCAAACCCTGATTCCCCTGCATTGGAAGGCAGATTCTTCACCACTGGACCACCAGGGAAGCCCTGCTACTTCATGTTGATTTTTATAGGTTACATAGAATTTTATGGTTGACCAAGAGCTTGGCCATCCTCAACTCTCCTTTGCATGCCCCGTATCCCTAGGAAGAAAGCAGGTCAGAGACAGGCAAAATTACTTGCCACTGTTTTATAGAACACAGGCTATCCAAACCACAAGGCCTTAGAGAGTACCCAGGTACCCCGAGAACTCGAGGAATAACCTCTTCATGGGTCAAGGACCAGGCCTACAAGGACAGGGGAGGTGGGGGAGCACCCAAATGCCAGGGTTCTCAAAACAGGGCTTCTTCCCTCCTCATCAATTTCATTAGTATTAAAAAAAGAGAAAGAAATAGCTTTAGCCTTATTTGTGCTTGTTTCTCCAAAATATTTTTTTTTATTAATCTCTGCCTTCTAGCATTTCCTTCCTTGCTTTTTCTAATTTAAAAACTGGAATTCTCCTTATTGTTCAATTAATGTGTTCAAGGCTATAGATTATCCTTTACTGGGATTCCCTGGTGGCCAGTCTCTGGCCTGGGAAGATCCCACATGCCGTAGAGCAGCTGGACCAGTGTGTCCAGTTGCGAGCCAGCACTCTGGAACGCATGCACCCAGAGCCAGTGCTCTGTGACGAGAGAGGCCACTATGATGGGAGGCCCACACAGGCCAAAGAATTAAAATCGTTGAAAATAAATAAATGAAGGACCAATAAAAGAGGCCAAAGAAAAACCACCTAGAATTTTCCTTATTGTTTAATTAATGTACTCAAGGCTGTAGATTTTCCTTTAAATACTGATTTAGCTGCATTCCACAAATTTTAATATGTAACAGTTTATATATTATATCCTTCCATACTATGCTGAGTAGTTTGAAGTTTCATCTTTAATTTCAGTCGTTTAGGTACATTTATGCATTTCCAAGCACACACTTATGTAAGTACTTCTTAACTTGACTTCCATCTTACTGCACTTTGGTCGCAGTGTGGGCCATGTGATATCATTATTTGAACGTTCATGAGACTTCCTTTCCTTTTGCTTACTAATTTTTGTCTCCTTGAGCTATCTGTCCATGTCTGATTTTTAAATATTTTAAAACTTCCACCAAAGGGCAAATTGGTTAGTTTTATGCAAAGACTTGCTAATTTGCAAGACCATCTTGTTAAGTTCACACAAGTCCCTGGTAGTGAGTCATAATGGTGGACATGACTATAGTGTCTTTCTTTATCCTCAGTAATGCTCTCTGCCTTGCATTCTGTTGTATCTGCAGTTACTGTTGCCACATCAACATTTTGACATTTTGGTCTTAAAGAGAGTACCCAGGTACCCGAGAACTCGAGGAATAACCTCTCAAAGGACCAGGGGGTGGGGCACCCAAATGCCAGGGTTCTCAAAACAGGGCTTCTTCCCTCCTCATCAATTTCATTAGTATTAAAAAAAGAGAAAGAAATAGCTTTAGCCTTATTTGTGCTTGTTTCTCCAAAATATTTTTTTTTATTAATCTCTGCCTTCTAGCATTTCCTTCCTTGCTTTTTCTAATTTAAAAACTGGAATTCTCCTTATTGTTCAATTAATGTGTTCAAGGCTATAGATTATCCTTTACTGGGATTCCCTGGTGGCCAGTCTCTGGCCTGGGAAGATCCCACATGCCGTAGAGCAGCTGGACCAGTGTGTCCAGTTGCGAGCCAGCACTCTGGAACGCATGCACCCAGAGCCAGTGCTCTGTGACGAGAGAGGCCACTATGATGGGAGGCCCACACAGGCCAAAGAATTAAAATCGTTGAAAATAAATAAATGAAGGACCAATAAAAGAGGCCAAAGAAAAACCACCTAGAATTTTCCTTATTGTTTAATTAATGTACTCAAGGCTGTAGATTTTCCTTTAAATACTGATTTAGCTGCATTCCACAAATTTTAATATGTAACAGTTTATATATTATATCCTTCCATACTATGCTGAGTAGTTTGAAGTTTCATCTTTAATTTCAGTCGTTTAGGTACATTTATGCATTTCCAAGCACACACTTATGTAAGTACTTCTTAACTTGACTTCCATCTTACTGCACTTTGGTCGCAGTGTGGGCCATGTGATATCATTATTTGAACGTTCATGAGACTTCCTTTCCTTTTGCTTACTAATTTTTGTCTCCTTGAGCTATCTGTCCATGTCTGATTTTTAAATATTTTAAAACTTCCACCAAAGGGCAAATTGGTTAGTTTTATGCAAAGACTTGCTAATTTGCAAGACCATCTTGTTAAGTTCACACAAGTCCCTGGTAGTGAGTCATAATGGTGGACATGACTATAGTGTCTTTCTTTATCCTCAGTAATGCTCTCTGCCTTGCATTCTGTTGTATCTGCAGTTACTGTTGCCACATCAACATTTTGACATTTTGGTCTTAAGATTTTCTGAGTGTGTGTTTTATCCCTTTACCTTTATTTTTTTAAAGATTTATTTATTTATTTATTTTGCGGGGATGGGGAGGGAGGGGAGCAGGTGGGCCACTTCTATTGGTCTTTCATTTCTCTATTTTCATCCATATTTTTTGTTTGGCCTATGTGGGCCTCCCATCGCAGTAGCCTCTGTTGTCGCAGAGTACCAGTTCTGGGTGCATGCGCTCCAGAGCTTCAGCTCGGTAATTGGACACATGGGTCCAGCCGCTCCATGGCACGTGGGATCTTCCCAGGTCAGGGATCGAACCGGTGCCCCTTGCACTGCAAGGCGGTGTCCTTACCCACTGGACCACCAGGGAAGCCCCCCTTTGCCTTTTTGTATTCTTTTTTTTTAAAGAGTTTTTTTATGTGGACTATTTTCAAAGTTTTTATTGACTCCTTTACAATATTGTTTCTGTTTCATGTTTTGGTCTTTTGGCTGCAAGTCATGTGGGATCCCAATTCCCTGACCAAGGACCAAATCTATACCTCCTGTTTTAGAAGATGAAATCTTAACCATGACTGCCAGGAAGTCCCCTTTACCTTTTTCTATAATCTGATTTTAGGTGCCCCTGTGATGTCCATTACATTCGTGGGAACCAAGTTCTGCTTTGTTGGTGGGTCCCGACTGGTCCTGAACTCTCAGGAACAAAGAGCCCAGAAGTATCTGTGCTCACGTTTGTGCTACATGTACACTCCTGTGCATACATGCCTCACACACACCTACACTCTTACACAACACACACACACACACACATACTTTTTTTTTTTTTTTAAAGATTTATTTATTTATTTTGGGCAGGGGTCGGGTTGGGGAGGGAGGGGAGTGGGCGGGCCACTTCTATTGGTCTTCCATTTCTCTATTTTTCATCCGTCTTTGTTCTTTGGCTCCTGCGGGCCTCCCATCGCGGTGGCGTCTCTCGTCTCAGAGCGCCAGCTCTGGGCGCATGTGCTCCAGAGCTCCGGCTTGGTGATTAGACACATCAGTCCAGCCGCTCCCCGGCACGTGGGATCTTCCCAGGCCAGGGATCAACCCGGCGCCCCTTGCACTGCAAGGTGGTGTCCTTATCCACTGGACCACCAGGGGAAGCCCACATACACACTCTTGAAGCAGTTTTAATTAACAGAAATTTTCCGTTTAAAAATAGCCACCCCTTCCTACCTGGGCATTATAGGCCCTGGAGGAGATGAAGGAGATGACTGTAATTAGCACAATTCATTATACTCAGAAGGAGCCTCAGTGTGACCTTCTCTCTGGGGCCTTTGTTTTCCCTTCACTAAATGAAGCCCTTCTGAGGGCATTTCCTGCTGAGCCACTTCTAGCCACCCTGATGGGGCCTGCTGGAAGGAGAAGTGCTCCCTGAGGACTTTGGTTGTAAGGATGTTAACTGCAGGAGGGAGAGTGGGAGGGGCCTTTGGAGCAAGTGGCCCCCTTACCAGTCAGCCACACACTGTGGACCATGGACACTGGGTTCTGCCTCCAGGTCAGACCAGGCAGTTTAATTAAACACAAACTGAGCAGCCAGCAATGTGACATCATAGTTCCTCGAAGCTGAATTGTAGCAGTTTTTTATGTCCTTTAAGAGTTGTAAAAACTTTTGGGGAGAATGTGTATCTTTTTGGTGCTCTGAGCTTTGTTTAGTTACCTTCGCAGGGGGCTGGCCTTCATGGTGAGGCCCACCTGCTTGTCAGCAGCCTCTCTGGCCTCACTGTGGTCCCACCAGTAATTAAGCCTTTTAAGAGATGTGGGAGCTTCAATATCAGTAATTCAATCTTCCCTGTTTACTGATCTCTGCCATTAGTAGAGTTGAAAGCAAAATGTTTTAATTAAAAAGATTGGCAATAAGTTGGTGTAATGCCATAATTTGCACAAGACCCTCTAGAAAATGACTTTGCCCTGTCTTAGTTGCTATGACAACTAATGGATGGAATCGTTCCAGGGTGAGAAGCAGTAGGGTGCAGTGGGGACAGGGAGTGGAAAAAGGGGCTTCTGAAGGGGACACAGCCACGAAGTGAAAAGGCCAGGCCTCTTCGTGAGCTCCAGAAGGGTTTTCTACTCAGAAATTCCTCTGGCATCTTTAATGGCTTGGAAGTTCCAGATGGCTCTCGTCTCAGAGCGCCAGCTCTGGGCGCATGTGCTCCAGAGCTCCGGCTTGGTGATTAGACACATCAGTCCAGCCGCTCCCCGGCACGTGGGATCTTCCCAGGCCAGGGATCAACCCGGCGCCCCTTGCACTGCAAGGTGGTGTCCTTATCCACTGGACCACCAGGGGAAGCCCACATACACACTCTTGAAGCAGTTTTAATTAACAGAAATTTTCCGTTTAAAAATAGCCACCCCTTCCTACCTGGGCATTATAGGCCCTGGAGGAGATGAAGGAGATGACTGTAATTAGCACAATTCATTATACTCAGAAGGAGCCTCAGTGTGACCTTCTCTCTGGGGCCTTTGTTTTCCCTTCACTAAATGAAGCCCTTCTGAGGGCATTTCCTGCTGAGCCACTTCTAGCCACCCTGATGGGGCCTGCTGGAAGGAGAAGTGCTCCCTGAGGACTTTGGTTGTAAGGATGTTAACTGCAGGAGGGAGAGTGGGAGGGGCCTTTGGAGCAAGTGGCCCCCTTACCAGTCAGCCACACACTGTGGACCATGGACACTGGGTTCTGCCTCCAGGTCAGACCAGGCAGTTTAATTAAACACAAACTGAGCAGCCAGCAATGTGACATCATAGTTCCTCGAAGCTGAATTGTAGCAGTTTTTTATGTCCTTTAAGAGTTGTAAAAACTTTTGGGGAGAATGTGTATCTTTTTGGTGCTCTGAGCTTTGTTTAGTTACCTTCGCAGGGGGCTGGCCTTCATGGTGAGGCCCACCTGCTTGTCAGCAGCCTCTCTGGCCTCACTGTGGTCCCACCAGTAATTAAGCCTTTTAAGAGATGTGGGAGCTTCAATATCAGTAATTCAATCTTCCCTGTTTACTGATCTCTGCCATTAGTAGAGTTGAAAGCAAAATGTTTTAATTAAAAAGATTGGCAATAAGTTGGTGTAATGCCATAATTTGCACAAGACCCTCTAGAAAATGACTTTGCCCTGTCTTAGTTGCTATGACAACTAATGGATGGAATCGTTCCAGGGTGAGAAGCAGTAGGGTGCAGTGGGGACAGGGAGTGGAAAAAGGGGCTTCTGAAGGGGACACAGCCACGAAGTGAAAAGGCCAGGCCTCTTCGTGAGCTCCAGAAGGGTTTTCTACTCAGAAATTCCTCTGGCATCTTTTCGGCATCCCATTGGTCTTGGAGAGTTCAGACCCCTGGATGGGCGACTCAGCAGAGTCTCTAGGTGCCTTGGCTAATGCTGTCACTGGCCAGAGCTGTCAGGGCTGGACAGTCCCACCCGGAGCAGAGGGTGAAACCCAAAGCAGCTTATGAGAGAAGCCTCCCTGCCTCCATGCTGTGCAGATACGCACAGGGGCCATGGCCGCTTCAGGCAAAGGCACCGTGTGCTGCCC
Organism: Tragulus kanchil; assembly: GCA_022376925.1. Taxonomy (NCBI): domain Eukaryota; kingdom Metazoa; phylum Chordata; class Mammalia; order Artiodactyla; family Tragulidae; genus Tragulus; species Tragulus kanchil. The sequence continues at coordinate 93,605,775 of JAIOJX010000005.1, read as the reverse complement.
ACTAACACCCGTTTCCCACACAGGGGGCGGTCATGGTCAAGGGATGCTGGTACTGGTACCTGGCCTCAGTTGCTGAATGGTGGCCAGGACACCTGGGGTGCAGACACTGGAAGCCAACATATTGCAGGTCTCCCCAGAAACTTGGAGGGCTGGACAGAGCAGGAGACACTCACTGTCTGACACAGGGGCAGATCCAGTCGGAAGAGGATAGCACCTTTTTGGGAGCAGAGGAGGAGAGGCCTCATGGAAAGGGACCAGGAAGTTCTGAACTTCAAGTCTTCATCTGTGAAACAGAAATAAATGTATCTTTCTCTCGAGTCACTCTAAGGATTGACCAATACCTCACATTGAGTCCTACAGCCCTGCTGGTGCATACGTGGGGGTGGGAGGAGGGTCCAGAGCCTCTACCATCAGACTCTAAGGTCCTCATCCTTGGCTCAGCTCCAGTCTGCACCAAGGGCCACAGAGCAAAGTGGGGACTCTGAGGCAGAAAGACACAGCCCATTGTAAGTCTGGCTTAAGCCCCAGGAGAGGGGCACACGTCCTATCCAGCCAGGATCAAGGAGGGTTGGGGGAAGTGAGAAGTTTTGAGAGATACAGAGCAAAAAGGGCTGGTCCTCTGTGTCTTGAGCCACAGCGGAGAGGGGAGCAGACCCTGCTCTACTCCAGGCCCCTGGAGCCTGCACTGAGCCACACCTTCCCACGCCTGGTCAGGGCAGGAGGCTCTGTTCTTTTTTTTTTTGGTGTGGGGGTTGGCAGCAAGTGCCTCTCACCCAGGCAGCCTGTGAGGGGTGCCCTAAAGAGGTCAGGCACCACAGCATCCTCTGTGACCAGAGCCACCTCCTTCCCAGACCAGCCCCAAATCAGATGCCAGGGACTGCTGTGTCCCCACCCCGTGTTGCCCACTGTAGGTGCTCCCTCCTGAGTCATCCCAGAGGATGAGGGCAGTCTGGCAGAGGGCAGAGATTTCTGGAGCTGGGAGGCAGTGGGGACAGGGCAGCAAGGAGGCCAGAGGCCTCAGCTCCGGCGCCTGAAGGCTTGTCTGCCCGAGCAGAGAGCGCGCCTTATCAGCAGCCAGGAGGGCGATCGATCATGCTCTGCCGTGCTGGTGTGGAAGGACAATAAAACAGATATTGACCACGATCCTAATCTGGCACGCGTGTGCTGGGTCCCACAGATTAGAGTGAGCCAAATGATGGACCCAGATGTGAGTGGAGGCCAGCCCACTTCTGAGCAGGAATGAGATAAGAAAATGCCCTGGTTTATTCAATTTAGTGGAACAAGCACTCAGAATGTCTACTACTTGCTAAGTGCTGTGGAGGTACAGTGACAGATGAGATAAGGTGCAGCCTTCTCAGTTCTGACAGGCAGGCCCAGGGCTCCTTCCTGATGAGGTCAGAGGAGGTGGGGTGACATATGCGGAGGCGCTCCTGAGCTCCAGGCTCCAGGCAGGGGATGGAGGGGCAGCGTGGGGCTTTGGGGAGCTGCATGGAATGGTGTGAACTGTGAGCTGGCAGCACCCAGGTGGAGCCAGGAGGGTGACCCGGGGCTGGCTGACGACTTCGCTTCCATGGCTCACATGTCGGCCACTCCAGGCCCATCCCTGTCTTCCTGCCCTGCTGTAGTCTCAGCATCCCAACTCTATTGCCACCGCCAGCTGGCTACTCGGACTCATGCTGTGGGCCCCACCTCGCCCAGGGCCCCCTCTCTCCTAGGCTGCGCCTGTCTTCGGCTGAGACTCACCTGCCAACAGCACTCTTTGCATCCCCTTGATGCCTACAGCATCTGGTACCCAGGGCCCAGAACAGATTAAGATCTAGTCCAGATCTCCCTGCCAGAACTGACCCACCCCTGCTACTCAGACCAGATCCCCTTGGAGTCCCTTCACCACCATTTCCTCACCCCTACGTGCAGCCCCAGGATGCTCTGATGCCCACCTCCAGAGGAGCTCAGCACAGCCAGCCTCACCTGGACACACCTCGCCCAGATCCCTCTCTCACGGGGCCTCATCTGTCCTGTCACCTCAGCTGCCACCCTAGTCCAAATAGACTCTGCACACCCTTCCCCCAACCCCATCCCCGCAGCATCAGCATCTTCCAGGTGCATGTTGGGTCCTATTGCTTCTGGGCTTAGCCCACCAGGAGCTGCCAATGCAGCCAAGGCCTCCCCCCTCCTCACTCCTACGCTGTCCTTTACTGGTCCTCACTCACCTTCCCCTTTCATCTCCTCTCCTCCCTCTGCATCTGTACCACACGCTCCAGCCAGGCTGCCCCTTGCCAGCCTCAGCACGTCCACCCAGCCTCTGGGTCTTTGCATGGCTGCTCCTTCTGTTTGGAGGTCTTTATCTCCTGTCTCTCGGCAGGCCACCTCCTTCCCTCCACTCAGACATCCCCTCAGGGGCTTTCTCTCCAGCTCAGCCAGAGCCCCTCCCTGAGGTCCCCTCTGCACATTCTTATCCCCTGAGCCGAGCTGGCCATGTATTTGTTTACACAAATGGCGAGTCTGCCCCTTTCACCCTGACGTGTCAGCTGTTGGACTCTTCAACTCACTTGCCATGATGTCCAGAACAGGGCCTTTAAGGTGCTCAGTGTCCCCAGATATGCTGCCCGAATTTTTTTTTGATTGTGGGGGGCACCTGCATGGAATGGTGTGAACTGTGAGCTGGCAGCACCCAGGTGGAGCCAGGAGGGTGACCGGGCTGGCTGACGACTTCGCTTCCATGGCTCACATGTCGGCCACTCCAGGCCCATCCCTGTCTTCCTGCCCTGCTGTAGTCTCAGCATCCCAACTCTATTGCCACCGCCAGCTGGCTACTCGGACTCATGCTGTGGGCCCCACCTCGCCCAGGGCCCCCTCTCTCCTAGGCTGCGCCTGTCTTCGGCTGAGACTCACCTGCCAACAGCACTCTTTGCATCCCCTTGATGCCTACAGCATCTGGTACCCAGGGCCCAGAACAGATTAAGATCTAGTCCAGATCTCCCTGCCAGAACTGACCCACCCCTGCTACTCAGACCAGATCCCCTTGGAGTCCCTTCACCACCATTTCCTCACCCCTACGTGCAGCCCCAGGATGCTCTGATGCCCACCTCCAGAGGAGCTCAGCACAGCCAGCCTCACCTGGACACACCTCGCCCAGATCCCTCTCTCACGGGGACTCATCTGTCCTGTCACCTCAGCTGCCACCCTAGTCCAAATAGACTCTGCACACCCTTCCCCCAACCCCATCCCCGCAGCATCAGCATCTTCCAGGTGCATGTTGGGTCCTATTGCTTCTGGGCTTAGCCCACCAGGAGCTGCCAATGCAGCCAAGGCCTCCCCCCTCCTCACTCCTACGCTGTCCTTTACTGGTCCTCACTCACCTTCCCCTTTCATCTCCTCTCCTCCCTCTGCATCTGTACCACACGCTCCAGCCAGGCTGCCCCTTGCCAGCCTCAGCACGTCCACCCAGCCTCTGGGTCTTTGCATGGCTGCTCCTTCTGTTTGGAGGTCTTTATCTCCTGTCTCTCGGCAGGCCACCTCCTTCCCTCCACTCAGACATCCCCTCAGGGGCTTTCTCTCCAGCTCAGCCAGAGCCCCTCCCTGAGGTCCCCTCTGCACATTCTTATCCCCTGAGCCGAGCTGGCCATGTATTTGTTTACACAAATGGCGAGTCTGCCCCTTTCACCCTGACGTGTCAGCTGTTGGACTCTTCAACTCACTTGCCATGATGTCCAGAACAGGGCCTTTAAGGTGCTCAGTGTCCCCAGATATGCTGCCCGAATGGCTTCCTGTGTCTCTGTTTCCTCACCTGTAAAATGGGGGCAGTTATAGCATCATCATGAGGATTAAATGAGAGATGTGTCTAGGTCCTTAGGGCAGTGGTCTGATTCCTGTTAATGCCATCTGTGAGCAGCTGCTTAGTCTGTTTGGGCAGGGCAGTCAGAGAGGTGAGGCAGAGCAGACGACACAGGGCCACAAGGTCGCCAGACACTCGGCTCCACGCAGAGCAGGACATACCTTAAACAGACTCACTCTTTTCGTGTGGCTGGTGCCTGCCTGCCACTTCCTCCCTCCCTCAGCAGAGCCCTCGGTGAGCCTGCCCCACCCCACCTATCCTGGCTGGGGTGCCAGTCTCTTTGGTTTGGGGCTGGCGGAGTAGCAGGAGTGGAGCAGCTGAGGGTCCTGACAGTCCCTGCGTACATACGTGCCACATAGACCCCGGTGGCAGATTTATCTCCAAAGAGCCAGGTCCCTGATTTGATTTGGCACTGACTTCCCGGCACCTCTCGCCTGTGTCCCGGGGCCTGTCTCTTTAGAAAGTAAGTGTAAGAAGTAATTCTATTTGAGGAACAGTCACTCCAGCAGCATGGCCATGCACTCAGAGCTAACAGGTCCAGCGTCCCTGGATACTAAGGGCGTGCCCGAGCACAGGGTGTTCTTCGAGAGAAAGACCTCATTGCCCGTCAAGGCACTATTCTCTGGCTTGTCGGCAGGCAGGCTGAGGACAGGGGTGTCAGAGGCTCTGTGCGCACGTGGCTTCATTCAGGGTCCGAGGCAGAGGCTCAGCCAGTGAGGCCAGGCTGTGAGCAGGTGCTCTGCACATCTCCCTCATCTAACCTCAGCCCTGGAGAGAGTCCCACTGCTAACCCATTTTATAAGGGAGATAATTGAGGATGGAAAAGATAAAGGAACATACCCAAGTTCATACAGCTGGTGAGCAGAGAAGCTGAGACCCCTCTTGAAAATTGCTCTCACGCATTCCCTCACTCCCATTCTCCTTTGACTGACTTGGTTTCACCCTTCCTGCTTGCTCATGGCACTTCTTCCTGTTAACCCCACATTTTCACTTCCCTCCAATCTGTCCTGCCTACCACCAGCTTAAACCTCTAAATGCAAAATGTTCTCACTCCCTTTTTTTTTTTTTAAAGATTTATTTATTTTGGTGGGGGTGGGGTGGGGAGGAAGGGGAGCAGGTGGGCCACTTCTATTGGTCTTTCATTTGTCCATTTTTCATCCATCTTTGTTCTTTGGCCCGTGTGGGCCTCCCATCGCGGTGGCCTCTCTTGTCGCAAAGCACCGGCTCTGGGTGCACACGTTCCAGGGCTCCGGCTCGGTAACTGGACACATCGGTCCAGCCGCTCTGCGGCACATGGGATGTTCCCAGGCCAGGGATCGAACCGGCGCCCCTTGCACTGCAAGGCGGTGTCCTTACCCACTGGACCACCAGGGAAGCCCCACATGTGTCTTTTTGAGGTATAGTTTTGTCTGGACATATGCCCACTCACTTCTCCTGTTAAAATTCTTCATTGCAGTTTAGGAATTGCCGGAGCTCCATGATGCGGTGCTTGCACCACTGTGACTAGTCCCTGCCTGCCTCGGGCTCTATCGGCCAGCCTTCGCCTGGCTACAGTGCACCCCATGCAGTCTCTTGTTCAGGCCTGGACACTTTCATTCAACACACATTGCCTGCGGGCCCACAGTGCATCAGGCCTGGCTCTGGGCACTCGGAGGCCATAGTGACAAAACAAATGAGAATTCTGCCCAAAGGGCTGCGGTATTCACCAAGCACAGGCAGCATGGGGGCAGAAGGCAGGAGGAAGCCTGGGGCCAGATGTGCCCGGGAGCAGGTAGAGATGCTCTCAGGGCCAGCAGAGCGCAGGAGCTGGAGGCTGAGCGGGGCACAGCCGGAGAAGCTGCTGTGGGGAGAGGGCGGGCACTGCTGCATTCAGACTTCAGCCTCAGGAGGACTTGTGACTTGTGGGAAGGGACAGACTGTAGGGCAGGTGGCACAGAAGAACCAGCATGGGCCTGTGTGGGAACAGAGAGAGACGATAGGGCTCAGGTGGGTGGACAGAGGTCTGAGTCTGGTGTATTTGGAAGGTACAGGTTGCAGGGTCTGCTGGAAGACGTACTGTGGGGGATGGCAGGAAAAGGGCCTGGGAGACACCAGGGCTTGTACCCTGAGCAACTGGAAGGTTTCAGCTGGGGTGGGTGGAGGGGAGGGAGATCAGGCAGGTGCCTTGGGAGCACCTACTGGACACCCCAGTGGAAGTGTGTACGTGGACAAGGACCCCTTGTGCATATGCTGTCCCTGCAGGCCATTCCGGCCTTAGTGGACATTCTCTGGGTGCCCTGACCATGCTGAGGTGAGAGACAGGTCTATGCCTTGGCTGGAAGCCTCAGCCTTCTGACACTTGCCCTGAGCAGCCCAGTCCTCCGCTCCCAGGAGCTCAGCTGCATGCCTTCCCTGGGTCTGGGCCCCTGGGGGTTGAACTCCCCTGCCTGTCACTATTGAGGGATGACTTTTCCTCTCTTTGCAAGTGGGCAAATTAATTTATACCATCTATTTCCCCGACTCAGATCAAAGGTTGTCAAATTCCTTCACCCACTTAATGATCTGCAATATACCTTTCTATTTCCTGACCAGGCTATTAGATGAATTAGAATTCATAATAGCCTGCTGACAGCATCCGTGCACCTGTGTACATGGACAGGGTCAAGCAGGACCCCTCAGTCAGGATACAACACTTTTCAAGAGATTCTTCAACCAGGCCACAAGCCGTGTGGTACTTCTGGTGCCAGACAGATTCTATTGTTCATGTGAAGCTAAAAATATATCACATATGTTTCACCACTGCCCATTTAATGCCCATGGCAGACATCATTGATTAATTATAGGTACCCTTCACCTCTGAATTCAGACATGGGGCTTCCCTACATAGCCATCAATAGATGTCAGTCCGAGCCTGGATGAGGAAACCTCTGAACCATGTAGACAGGCAAAGTTTATCGGTGGCTCTTGCCACGCTGCCTTTCTTTCTCTTTCTTCCTTCTTTTCTCTTTCTTTCGTTTCTCTCTCCCTCCCTCTCACCCTCCCTTCCTTTTTTAAAATGTGCCTTACCACTGCTAAGCACGGATAACATAAGGTGACTGAGTTCCTCCCGCTGGGCTTCCCCACGGCTGTCAGGACCCTATTCCAGGGCCAGAAAAGAGCAGCCTCAAGCCTGCCTGCCTCCAACCCTACAGGGCTCTTGTGTAGACCACCCCAGCTCTGTGGCCTGGGAACACCTTGTTAGACAAGGCTGGGGTGACTGGCAGTCAGCAGTGAACAAGCTGTGCTCTGTTGCCTTTGTGACATTGAAGAGTGAACATCAGGGCCAACAGTCAAAGCTGAGAAAAGCCTGTGGCCACCCTATGCTGCCTTCTCTCCAGTGAAGAGGACTTGCTCTTGGCCTGAGTGTGACACCAAATGGGGGCACAGTTTCCCCATCATCTCCTGGTTGTCTGAGGACCATGTCAGCACTGGCCTCTCTGCTGGCCTTGGCCTGCTGAGGCCTGCCCACTCCTTTCCTCCTGTCCTGACTCACAGGGCACAGCCTCTTCTTCTGAGCTGAGCCCACAGGAAGAGCAAAGGAGTCCGGAATCGGCATCCTGCGAGTGGGGATGAAGAGACGCCTTCAGAGGGAACCAGGATCTCACTGTCGGCCTGCCTTCGAGAGAAGGGCTTCTGAAAGATGATGGGCAGGATGTAGTTAGAGGAAGCTGGGGGAGTGGAGGTGATGCTTAGCTGGCTGCCACATGTCCCTCTGTCACCCGGCTCCTTCTGGACCCTGGTGATCACAGCATGGTCTTCCTAGTCCTGCAGGCACACTCTCTGGAGCTGTGAGGTCCGCTTCCCTCACCCCTGCCTTGACCTGAGCCTTTTAAGCAAATCAGCAATGTAATTATTGATCTGTAAGAGAAAAGGAATTAATACGGCAGCCCACATCCTTTGTACATAAGAGTATTTAACAATGAACTCTGCTTAAACTTCATAAAAGCCTCTTCAGCAAATCAGCACACACGTATCGATCTGGAAGTCCGCCTGCGAATCCCAGCTGTCTGCCTCTCCCACCGAAGGACCATTAGTTGGTCTTGCAGGACTCCTTTCTATGTTTATGGCCTGGCGTTCACCTCCCGGGACGTTTCCGCTGCCTCTCAGCAAGGGCCACGTTGCCCAGTTTTGCTGACCCTCCCTTTTCCTGGAGTTCAGCGTATCGACTCAGGAGCACCAGGCGGGTGCTCCCAGCTCAGGTTCTGCAGGCTGGCCCTGCACCCAGAGGCTCACCCCTCCCCACCCTGCCTGACACCCCACAGGCACCAGACCACATCTCACTCAGCCTCCCATCAGCTCTAGGCATTCTCATCTCCACCTTGCTGAGCAGAAAACCAAAGCCTGAGGTGTCGTGACCCTCCCAGGAGCCCTCAGATGGTGAGGGTCAGCCAGATGCTGGAATTTGAGCCAATGGCCTGAGCGACTTTCTTTTCTTTTTAATTTTTAAAAGACCTGCGCCAGGTCTTAGTTGCGACACATAGGATTTTTGATATTTCTTGCAGCATGGCTCAGTGGTATGGAATCTGCCAGCAATGCAGGAGATGTGGGTTCAGTCCCTGAGTCAGGAATATCCACTGGAGAAGGAAATGGCAACCCACTCCAGTATTCTTGCCTGGAAAATCCTATGGACAGATGAGTCTGGCAGGCTCCAGGCCATGAGGGACACAGAGTCAGACATGACTTAGTGACTAAATGACTACAAAGCCAAGCTCTTAGTTGCAGCATGAGGGATCTAGTTCCCTGACCTGGAATTAAACCCAGGCACCCTGCATTGGGAGCAAAGTCTTAGCCATTGAATCACCAGGGAAGTGGCTGAATAACTTTATTCTCAAAGTGAGTACAGGGCTTCAGTCGAGCAAACTGGACCAATCGTTTATGATACCGTGGGCTGTAGAGTGGGACGTGTCCCTCCCTGAGAAGCCCGAGGAGTCCAGGAAGACTCAGCTTGAGCCCCTGCTGAACCTGCCTCCTCTAAGGTGACTGTGACCCTTGACGCCTTCTTGTCCACCCTGGACCCAGCCTGCCAGCCCACCGTGTGCCTGTGGCCAGGGGGCTCCTTCCTGTCTAACTGGGGAGTCAAATCAGCACACACGTATCGATCCCCTCCCGGGACCGAAGGACCATTAGTTGGTCTTGCAGGACTCCTTTCTATGTTTATGGCCTGGCGTTCACCTCCCGGGACGTTTCCGCTGCCTCTCAGCAAGGGCCACGTTGCCCAGTTTTGCTGACCCTCCCTTTTCCTGGAGTTCAGCGTATCGACTCAGGAGCACCAGGCGGGTGCTCCCAGCTCAGGTTCTGCAGGCTGGCCCTGCACCCAGAGGCTCACCCCTCCCCACCCTGCCTGACACCCCACAGGCACCAGACCACATCTCACTCAGCCTCCCATCAGCTCTAGGCATTCTCATCTCCACCTTGCTGAGCAGAAAACCAAAGCCTGAGGTGTCGTGACCCTCCCAGGAGCCCTCAGATGGTGAGGGTCAGCCAGATGCTGGAATTTGAGCCAATGGCCTGAGCGACTTTCTTTTCTTTTTAATTTTTAAAAGACCTGCGCCAGGTCTTAGTTGCGACACATAGGATTTTTGATATTTCTTGCAGCATGGCTCAGTGGTATGGAATCTGCCAGCAATGCAGGAGATGTGGGTTCAGTCCCTGAGTCAGGAATATCCACTGGAGAAGGAAATGGCAACCCACTCCAGTATTCTTGCCTGGAAAATCCTATGGACAGATGAGTCTGGCAGGCTCCAGGCCATGAGGGACACAGAGTCAGACATGACTTAGTGACTAAATGACTACAAAGCCAAGCTCTTAGTTGCAGCATGAGGGATCTAGTTCCCTGACCTGGAATTAAACCCAGGCACCCTGCATTGGGAGCAAAGTCTTAGCCATTGAATCACCAGGGAAGTGGCTGAATAACTTTATTCTCAAAGTGAGTACAGGGCTTCAGTCGAGCAAACTGGACCAATCGTTTATGATACCGTGGGCTGTAGAGTGGGACGTGTCCCTCCCTGAGAAGCCCGAGGAGTCCAGGAAGACTCAGCTTGAGCCCCTGCTGAACCTGCCTCCTCTAAGGTGACTGTGACCCTTGACGCCTTCTTGTCCACCCTGGACCCAGCCTGCCAGCCCACCGTGTGCCTGTGGCCAGGGGGCTCCTTCCTGTCTAACTGGGGAGTGGCAGGGGCTGCCTGTGGAGAGTCAGTCCTTCCTGCCATGTCAGCACTCTGAACCTCTCACCTGTCCAGTCCTGGGAGCCAGGCCACCTGTGCCCAGTGGGCTTTTCGAGTCCACCCCCTGAGCTTAGGCTTTGATTTGGAGCAAGAAGTGCAGGTGGGAGCCTGGTGAGGAGTCAGGGTCTCTGGATCTGGCTCGGCTCAGGGTTCAGTTCCGGGGGCCCCCAGAACCCTGCTCTTCTGGCCTCAGTGGAAGGGGCTCAGACCATGGTCTCTAAGACCCCCTCCAGCCCTGGCCCTCTGCACAGCAGCAAAGCCGGGGCCCAGAGAGTCCCACACCACAGATCCCGAGTCACTGGCCCAGTCCCTCAGAGATGCTCAGCACCTAAGTGGAGTGCTCTGGGAACCGGCAGCTTATTGCCCGCCCCACCCCCACCGTCTCCACGAGACACCAGCTCCTCCTCATCTCTGTTCCGGCTTCAGCTTCAGTGCCTCTCCTTCTCCTCTGGTCTCCTTTCCACCCTCTGTCTCTCTCTGTCTTCTCTCTTTGCCTCCCTGTCAATCGCACTTCTTCCTTTCTCTTAGTCTCTCATTTTTCTGGTTTTCCTTCTGACATTCTGTCTGTCCAACCCTTCCCATGACAATCCATGTGGACCAGGATTTGTTGATGTTCACAGCTAGGTCTCGGGAAGGGCCTCGGTGCTGAAATGCCTGGAACGGGTGATGAGCTGCCTGTGTGGGGGCCATTTGACCTGCAAGCTCTTAGTTGCAGCATGAGGGATCTAGTTCTGACCTGGAATTAAACCCAGGCACCCTGCATTGGGAGCAAAGTCTTAGCCATTGAATCACCAGGGAAGTGGCTGAATAACTTTATTCTCAAAGTGAGTACAGGGCTTCAGTCGAGCAAACTGGACCAATCGTTTATGATACCGTGGGCTGTAGAGTGGGACGTGTCCCTCCCTGAGAAGCCCGAGGAGTCCAGGAAGACTCAGCTTGAGCCCCTGCTGAACCTGCCTCCTCTAAGGTGACTGTGACCCTTGACGCCTTCTTGTCCACCCTGGACCCAGCCTGCCAGCCCACCGTGTGCCTGTGGCCAGGGGGCTCCTTCCTGTCTAACTGGGGAGTGGCAGGGGCTGCCTGTGGAGAGTCAGTCCTTCCTGCCATGTCAGCACTCTGAACCTCTCACCTGTCCAGTCCTGGGAGCCAGGCCACCTGTGCCCAGTGGGCTTTTCGAGTCCACCCCCTGAGCTTAGGCTTTGATTTGGAGCAAGAAGTGCAGGTGGGAGCCTGGTGAGGAGTCAGGGTCTCTGGATCTGGCTCGGCTCAGGGTTCAGTTCCGGGGGCCCCCAGAACCCTGCTCTTCTGGCCTCAGTGGAAGGGGCTCAGACCATGGTCTCTAAGACCCCCTCCAGCCCTGGCCCTCTGCACAGCAGCAAAGCCGGGGCCCAGAGAGTCCCACACCACAGATCCCGAGTCACTGGCCCAGTCCCTCAGAGATGCTCAGCACCTAAGTGGAGTGCTCTGGGAACCGGCAGCTTATTGCCCGCCCCACCCCCACCGTCTCCACGAGACACCAGCTCCTCCTCATCTCTGTTCCGGCTTCAGCTTCAGTGCCTCTCCTTCTCCTCTGGTCTCCTTTCCACCCTCTGTCTCTCTCTGTCTTCTCTCTTTGCCTCCCTGTCAATCGCACTTCTTCCTTTCTCTTAGTCTCTCATTTTTCTGGTTTTCCTTCTGACATTCTGTCTGTCCAACCCTTCCCATGACAATCCATGTGGACCAGGATTTGTTGATGTTCACAGCTAGGTCTCGGGAAGGGCCTCGGTGCTGAAATGCCTGGAACGGGTGATGAGCTGCCTGTGTGGGGGCCTTTGCCCCAGCGCCTGGGAGAAGGCTTCTCCTGCTGGGAGGCTTCTGGCCCGCCCTCCCGCAGCCTCTCAGGGAACCTGGTGGGGCAGGCTCCTCTGTGATAAGTTCATGTGGTACCTTCTTGCCCCAGCATGCCTTGCTGTTCCCACCAGCATTTGCTGAAGCTCACAGGCCTGAGTAGTCAGCTTGGAGAGATCCTGGGAGATCTCCCCAGTGTTCAGTGGGTACCATGTTTCACATCATCCCTTCCTCACCCTTTTCCATCCCTGGCCACTGCTGGCAGGGAGAAGCAAAATCAGATCTGCGGGTGACCAGTGCTCTGCCCCTGTGTGGCCTCTCAGGGGCAGAGGGCCTGGCTGGGGGAGGTGCTGTCCTCAGGCTCCAGCAGCCTCTAGAGAGGGGCAGTTCCTGAAGGTCTAAGCCCTGCCGAGAGAACATTTAGAGGCCACAGACATGTGGGTTCTGCATCCCACTGGGAAGGGGCTGAATGTTCACCCATGATGGCAAACCGAGGTGAGACAGGCAGGGGCGGGATTGTCTGCAGTTGGGGGAGAAATGCCCCATGGCTCAGGGTGTCTTACCAGCTTAAAGTCTGGGACCCCGAGCTTCATCAGGTCACCTTAAATGCAGGCTGCATCTGGCGGGTGTTCAGACCTCGGCTCAACAGGGGGCTGCGGGAGCATCAGATCCCGAGTCACTGGCCCAGTCCCTCAGAGATGCTCAGCACCTAAGTGGAGTGCTCTGGGAACCGGCAGCTTATTGCCCGCCCCACCCCCACCGTCTCCACGAGACACCAGCTCCTCCTCATCTCTGTTCCGGCTTCAGCTTCAGTGCCTCTCCTTCTCCTCTGGTCTCCTTTCCACCCTCTGTCTCTCTCTGTCTTCTCTCTTTGCCTCCCTGTCAATCGCACTTCTTCCTTTCTCTTAGTCTCTCATTTTTCTGGTTTTCCTTCTGACATTCTGTCTGTCCAACCCTTCCCATGACAATCCATGTGGACCAGGATTTGTTGATGTTCACAGCTAGGTCTCGGGAAGGGCCTCGGTGCTGAAATGCCTGGAACGGGTGATGAGCTGCCTGTGTGGGGGCCTTTGCCCCAGCGCCTGGGAGAAGGCTTCTCCTGCTGGGAGGCTTCTGGCCCGCCCTCCCGCAGCCTCTCAGGGAACCTGGTGGGGCAGGCTCCTCTGTGATAAGTTCATGTGGTACCTTCTTGCCCCAGCATGCCTTGCTGTTCCCACCAGCATTTGCTGAAGCTCACAGGCCTGAGTAGTCAGCTTGGAGAGATCCTGGGAGATCTCCCCAGTGTTCAGTGGGTACCATGTTTCACATCATCCCTTCCTCACCCTTTTCCATCCCTGGCCACTGCTGGCAGGGAGAAGCAAAATCAGATCTGCGGGTGACCAGTGCTCTGCCCCTGTGTGGCCTCTCAGGGGCAGAGGGCCTGGCTGGGGGAGGTGCTGTCCTCAGGCTCCAGCAGCCTCTAGAGAGGGTCAGTTCCTGAAGGTCTAAGCCCTGCCGAGAGAACATTTAGAGGCCACAGACATGTGGGTTCTGCATCCCACTGGGAAGGGGCTGAATGTTCACCCATGATGGCAAACCGAGGTGAGACAGGCAGGGGCGGGATTGTCTGCAGTTGGGGGAGAAATGCCCCATGGCTCAGGGTGTCTTACCAGCTTAAAGTCTGGGACCCCGAGCTTCATCAGGTCACCTTAAATGCAGGCTGCATCTGGCGGGTGTTCAGACCTCGGCTCAACAGGCTGGGGGAGCATCAGATTTCTCAAGAAGGAAGCCGAGGTGGGGGCAGCTGAGAGGTCCCTGTTAGTCAGAACCGGTAACCCAGAGGCACCACTGTGCAGGAAGTGTTTTAAAGAGCCGCAGCGCAGCTTGCTCACTTCAGGCTGTCTCCTAAGGGTTGTGACTGTGGCAAGGGCAGGAGAATTCCAAGAGGGGTTCTGGAAAATGATCAGTCCCCACCCCACCCCCACCCCGGAGCTGACGGCTCTTGTGATTGGTCAAGACACACTGGGGCCCTCTGCGCCTGCTCTGGGGCACCCCCCCCAGGATCACCCTGGACTGTCCCCTTCCCCTCCGGGCAGCCTCATCCAGGTCAGGGGCCTGCCCCCAATAGTGCTGCCCCTTCCATCTCCTTACCTGCCACCCCAAGATCCAGGACCTCAGAGAGCCGGTCAACACTGCTGTGTTAGAAGGGCAACCCTCCTCCTCGACCCCCTGCTTCCTGCTGCCCTGAGATCAAAGGGTGTCTCCTGGGTGGCAGTTGCTGTCATCGACCTTAATGGAAGCTTTTCCTATTAGCACAAGGGCTGGGAGGAGAGGAGGCCAAGAGGGAGATGCATGCCTCAGACCCGGGCCTCAGCCTGAGAAAGAGAAGGAGAGAGGCTCAGTCCTATCCCAGGTCCAGCACAGGATTTGAGAGTGCTCACGCCCTGGGCTGTGGGTAAGCTTGGGTCCCTCCAGAACACAGTCTGCTGGCTGGACTGCCCTGGACCCCTGGTGTCTCAGAGACCCTATGTGGAGGGAACATAGGGTGACAGGATGGGGGATTGGTATATTCTGACTCTGCATTTCAGAATATCCAAAGGGTGGCCATTCCCTACAGTGGCCCTCATGAGTGTGCAAAGAGCAGGGCTGGGGAAGGAGCCAGGGCCTGGGCCTCATCCTCTCTGCAGCCCAAAGCCTTAGGTCCAACCTGGGGGGCAGGAAATTCTGCAGTGGGGGAGAAATGCCCCATGGCTCAGGGTGTCTTACCAGCTTAAAGTCTGGGACCCCGAGCTTCATCAGGTCACCTTAAATGCAGGCTGCATCTGGCGGGTGTTCAGACCTCGGCTCAACAGGCTGGGGGAGCATCAGATTTCTCAAGAAGGAAGCCGAGGTGGGGGCAGCTGAGAGGTCCCTGTTAGTCAGAACCGGTAACCCAGAGGCACCACTGTGCAGGAAGTGTTTTAAAGAGCCGCAGCGCAGCTTGCTCACTTCAGGCTGTCTCCTAAGGGTTGTGACTGTGGCAAGGGCAGGAGAATTCCAAGAGGGGTTCTGGAAAATGATCAGTCCCCACCCCACCCCCACCCCGGAGCTGACGGCTCTTGTGATTGGTCAAGACACACTGGGGCCCTCTGCGCCTGCTCTGGGGCACCCCCCCCAGGATCACCCTGGACTGTCCCCTTCCTCTCCGGGCAGCCTCATCCAGGTCAGGGGCCTGCCCCCAATAGTGCTGCCCCTTCCATCTCCTTACCTGCCACCCCAAGATCCAGGACCTCAGAGAGCCGGTCAACACTGCTGTGTTAGAAGGGCAACCCTCCTCCTCGACCCCCTGCTTCCTGCTGCCCTGAGATCAAAGGGTGTCTCCTGGGTGGCAGTTGCTGTCATCGACCTTAATGGAAGCTTTTCCTATTAGCACAAGGGCTGGGAGGAGAGGAGGCCAAGAGGGAGATGCATGCCTCAGACCCGGGCCTCAGCCTGAGAAAGAGAAGGAGAGAGGCTCAGTCCTATCCCAGGTCCAGCACAGGATTTGAGAGTGCTCACGCCCTGGGCTGTGGGTAAGCTTGGGTCCCTCCAGAACACAGTCTGCTGGCTGGACTGCCCTGGACCCCTGGTGTCTCAGAGACCCTATGTGGAGGGAACATAGGGTGACAGGATGGGGGATTGGTATATTCTGACTCTGCATTTCAGAATATCCAAAGGGTGGCCATTCCCTACAGTGGCCCTCATGAGTGTGCAAAGAGCAGGGCTGGGGAAGGAGCCAGGGCCTGGGCCTCATCCTCTCTGCAGCCCAAAGCCTTAGGTCCAACCACCCTTCACCCATCTCCCCATGGGTGTAGCAAGGATGAGGTGAGCATGGGCAGGACCAGATGAGACCCTGAGCTCTGAGAGTGTGGGCCTCATGTCTGTCTTTGCCCTTGTCCTGTGAGCCCTGTGCTCAGGCAGGGACAGCATGTCACAGGCAGTAGTTGAGGCCCTGCCTGGAGAAGCTTGTTGGGAAGTCACACCGCATCCACACCCCTGACAGAGTTTGATCTGGGCCATGTGCTCAGTAGGGTGCTTGGGGACAGCTTCTAGGAGGGCTGTGAAGGCCTGGCAGGTGGCCCTGGGAGATGTGAGGACCTCTGACGTTTCTGCTGCACTCAGAAGGCCAACAGTGCATAAGATAAAGGACAGGAGGGACAAGGGCTGGTGAGGAGGTCTCTGGCCAGGCCAGGAAGGGCCCTGCCTGCTGGCTCTGAGGTAACATGTCCCCCGTGGTCTTGGAGCTGAGGGTCTCCCAGTGGTGCTCCTCAGCCATCACTTGACTCTCCTCCCTGGGCCTCCAGCAGGATGCTGTCATTATTCTCTCAGAAGCACCTGCCAATGCCAGCATCCAGAGGAGAACCTTGTCCCCTTGCGACCAAGACAGGCTTGGGCTCTAAGCCCACCCTCGCAGCACCACCATATCCAGCACCTCACCAGCCCCAGGCTGTGAAGACCCTAGAAGGCCTGAGAGACTTACAAGCCCTGGGCCATGAGTCTGACCAGGGAGTAGAGTCCAGGCCAAGCAGAGCAGCAGACAGCCCTGGCTCACGACTCCAGGATTCCCATCCTGGCCCTGCCAAGGGTGCTGTGCAGCCTTGAGCAGGTGTAAGGGTCAGAGCACCACCCTGGCCTTCAGACACTCCGTGTACCCAGTGGGGCCAGGGCCTCTTTGTCCTCATTCCCTCCTGTCTGGGCCTTAGAGCCTCGCCAGGCAGGGAGGTTCATGTCTGTCAGCTCCTAGTATTTACTAGGGACTCTGTCTCTCATTGGGTTCCTCTGTAATTCAGCGCAGTGATACACGGAGACATGTTTATTCACTACACTCTGATCAAGAGAGAGAGATGAGAGGCAGTGATGACACCAGCTGCACCTTCCTCCATGTTGCCAGGCCAAGGACTGGCATCCCGTTTCCATACACCCTTGTGGTAGCTTCAAGGACGGATTTGATAGAAGCCCGTGTGGCTATGGCTTGTGACCTCGTTTCATTCCCTGGAGTTGGAATGGGGCAGGGACTCCCGATTCCAGGGAGCCCGGGTCTCTACACTGGCTGGAGGCTGGGGCCAAGGGGCAGGTGAGTTGTCTACACCCTGGCACCCAGGGCTGGACCAGGCCAAGAAGTCAGAGGGCCTGTGCAAGGTGGTGGGGGATCAGGCACATAAGGCTTCACTGGGGGTGGGGACCAGGGGTGCCAGTGGAGGAGGAGGCCACATCTCAGCCACATGAGCTGCCACCTTAGCTGTGACCTCCTTCCCACACGCCCGGCTTGCACCTCTACCTGCTCTGGGCTGCAGGGTGAACCCCACATGATTCAGAGACCAAGGTCACTTCCTCTGAAACGCCAGCTGAGAGATACCAGCTGAAAATTCCCCAGATTTTCAGCTCAGCAGGACATGGGCACTCCAGGGTGGATTCGAGAATGTTGTGGGGACCCCTTGTCACCTCTAGGCAGGAGCAGGCCCAGAGGGGCTCACTGTGCGGGGCTAGACGCAGGTCCATGCGTAAGAAGGGACTCTTGTCTGATGGCTGCCCCTTCTACCAGGCGCAGGCCTGTCAGCCCCCTGGCCAGCCAGCCTAGACCTGCTCATGGTATAGCATCTGGAAGGTGAGGTGTTTCCACGGGGTCTCCTAAATGCAGCCCTGCAGCCCCCTCTCCAGCCTGTGTGCACCCAGGGACCCCTGTGTCTACCCCCTCCCCTGGGAGCTGTTCCACAGAGATGACCAGAGGCCAGGCAGGCCTGAGGGGGCAGCAGGTGGCCAGAGGTCCCCAGAACTGCCTGAGTCACCACCAGGAAGCAAGCCCCACCCCCAGCCTTGTCTCTCCATCCACATGGGTTCAGGTCAAGGCAGTTTCGATTATGGGAAAGGTGGCTGGTCAGGAGGCAGAAGCAGGCCAGCAGGGTCTTGCCGGCCACAGAGACAGCTGTGCATGCTTCTGCTTACTTGCTCTTTTTTTTCTTTTGTCCATTTCTATTGATCTTTCATTTATTTATCTTTGTTCTTTGGCCTGTGTGGGCCTCCCATTACAGTGGCCTCTCTCATCACAGAGCAACGGCTCCGGGCGCATGCGCTCCAGAGCTCCGGTTCAGTAGTTGGACACATCGGTCCAGTCACTCCACGGCACGTGGGATGTTCCCAGGCCAGGGATTGAACCAGCGCCCCTTGCACTGCAAGGCGGTGTCCTTACCAACTGGACCACCAGGGAAGCCTACTGTGCATGCTTCTGGACAAGACAAACCTGCAGGCCAGCCCTCCCTTGAGAGTCTTCCTGCCACTGGTGCAATCTGTCTGGCATGTCAGGCACCCATGAGGACATTCTGTGATACATGTTGCCTGAGCTTGCTCAGGGTGAAGGTGAGGTTCAGTGGCTAAAAGAACAGCCAATTGAGGCAGCCGAGCCTGAGGCTGGGGGCTGGCATGGATAGGGTGCAGCTCTGGGGGAGGGATGGGTGAGGCAAGGTGGGTCAGAGAAGGCCATGGTGGCATGTGACCACCCCTCCAAGGGGCTGGGGGTTCAGAGGTAGACCCCACATTCCCCCGGCTCTGGGCTGCCAGCTCGGCATGCCTGGGCTCTGCTTCCCAGAGCGATAGCTCAGGTGGACTCAGACAATACCGTGCCCTGAGCTGTGGCCTAGGGTGGACAGCCTGTTCCTCCAACACAGAGTGTTCAGGGAGGGCCTCGGGCTCCATCCAGCCCAGCCGTTCCAAGGTGCGATCGACCTGAGAGCCGAGCTAATGGGACCCTCTGGGCATTGAGTCCAGGGGTGGGGTTGCCTGTAAGCAAGAATCTCGGGGGCTTCATCAGCAGGCTGCCTCATGCAATATGTAACAGCGCATTAACCCGCACTCCCAGGATGGAGCCGGCACGGCAGAACCTGCTGCTACTTGGAAGAAGAGGCCTGGGGACCAGCCAGGGTGGTTCCATGTGCACCAAGCAGGGGGCACGAGGTCTGGGCCCACGGCAGAGCCTACAGACCCTGGCCTTCTTGCCACACCTTCATCACTGCCATCCGTGGAGACGAGGTGGGCAGCAAAGCTGGCACTCACACGGCATCACCCTGCCTCCCCTGAGGAGGGCAATGGTCGTTGCTTGCAGCCCCCACTGCCCTCTGAGCCCAGATGAGTCCTTAGGATCTTTCTTAACACAGTACTCCAGGTAGTCACAACCAAGTCACCCAAGTGGACAAGCTGTTGACCACTCCTAACACCATGATTGTTTCTAGCTCTGAGCCTGCTCCCAGGTCCCCCAACTAATTCTAAGAGGTTCTTGACTTTCATTGCCCTTAGCCTGTGCACTGACACCTTCTCAGCAGAGGGGAAACCAGGCACAGAAAAGCCTGGACTTAAGAGAAGGCAGGGTAGGCAATCCTGCAGGCCAGTCAGTTGCCACTGGTGCAATCTGTCTGGCATGTCAGGCACCCATGAGGACATTCTGTGATACATGTTGCCTGAGCTTGCTCAGGGTGAAGGTGAGGTTCAGTGGCTAAAAGAACAGCCAATTGAGGCAGCCGAGCCTGAGGCTGGGGGCTGGCATGGATAGGGTGCAGCTCTGGGGGAGGGATGGGTGAGGCAAGGTGGGTCAGAGAAGGCCATGGTGGCATGTGACCACCCCTCCAAGGGGCTGGGGGTTCAGAGGTAGACCCCACATTCCCCCGGCTCTGGGCTGCCAGCTCGGCATGCCTGGGCTCTGCTTCCCAGAGCGATAGCTCAGGTGGACTCAGACAATACCGTGCCCTGAGCTGTGGCCTAGGGTGGACAGCCTGTTCCTCCAACACAGAGTGTTCAGGGAGGGCCTCGGGCTCCATCCAGCCCAGCCGTTCCAAGGTGCGATCGACCTGAGAGCCGAGCTAATGGGACCCTCTGGGCATTGAGTCCAGGGGTGGGGTTGCCTGTAAGCAAGAATCTCGGGTGCTTCATCAGCAGGCTGCCTCATGCAATATGTAACAGCGCATTAACCCGCACTCCCAGGATGGAGCCGGCACGGCAGAACCTGCTGCTACTTGGAAGAAGAGGCCTGGGGACCAGCCAGGGTGGTTCCATGTGCACCAAGCAGGGGGCACGAGGTCTGGGCCCACGGCAGAGCCTACAGACCCTGGCCTTCTTGCCACACCTTCATCACTGCCATCCGTGGAGACGAGGTGGGCAGCAAAGCTGGCACTCACACGGCATCACCCTGCCTCCCCTGAGGAGGGCAATGGTCGTTGCTTGCAGCCCCCACTGCCCTCTGAGCCCAGATGAGTCCTTAGGATCTTTCTTAACACAGTACTCCAGGTAGTCACAACCAAGTCACCCAAGTGGACAAGCTGTTGACCACTCCTAACACCATGATTGTTTCTAGCTCTGAGCCTGCTCCCAGGTCCCCCAACTAATTCTAAGAGGTTCTTGACTTTCATTGCCCTTAGCCTGTGCACTGACACCTTCTCAGCAGAGGGGAAACCAGGCACAGAAAAGCCTGGACTTAAGAGAAGGCAGGGTAGGCAATCCTGTTCTATAGGCCAGGAGACTGAGACCCAGAGGCCCAGAGAGAGCCCAGCTTTGGGGCAGCTTTCCCCAGACCGGCTGGTGGGAGTGGAGGTGGGAGGTGGCTTCCTGATCTGGTTTCAGTGTTCCCACCCACGTTTTTTCCCACTGTCCCCAGGTCATAAGAGGCGCCCTCACTGCTTCTGCCCTCAGCAATGGCAGTGGCCTCACCCAAGGCGTGGGGAACCACGACAATGGCTCCTCGGGCCAGGCTGCCCTGAGCTGCAGCGCTGGCTCCAGCCTGGGCCCCCCTGCCTGCTGCCTCTTGGATCGTCTTGTGCTGGAGTGTGAGGCGTGGAAACATACATCACTGTGGACACTACCAGACTCAGGAGTCAGGAGACTTGATGAGCGCTCCAGCTCTGCCATTCACCAAGCAGGGGAAGGTAGGAGTCGTTTTGCCACTTTGAGCCCCAGTTACTCATCTGTAAACTGCATGAGTGGTGAGTGTCACAGCTTCTCTGACAGTCCACTGGAAACATGTGTTGTGGGTGCCAGGGTCCCAGCGGTGGGTAGAGTCAGACAGCTAGAGAATATGGGGCTACCGCAGGCTGGCACTCCCTCCTCCTCAAAGCCACTCTGTGAACCATGGTGAGAATATGGGGCCATGGCAGGACTGTCACAGGGTCAGTTTCCCACTGCTGGCCTCAGCTTCCTTGTCCACAAAAAAGGACACAGCAGGCTCCACGTCAGCAATCCCGGGGACCTCGGACATCCTCTGTCCCACCCCACACCTACCACACAGGACTTGGAAAGACTAGACAATATATAGCAAACAACATTCATATTCATTTAGTGAGCTTTCGTGAAAGTGAAGAGCATTTCCAAGGACTGAAATGAAGAGCGAGAAATCTGAGTGGAAGCCCAGGCATTGGGCATTGAACTGATGTGGCGCTGGCCCGAGCAGAGCCCGGGGGTGGCCACCTAACCACGACTGGGCTTGGACATACTCACAAAAGATGGACCACACTCTGTGACCCCAGCATCCAGTGAGCTGGGCCTCCCTTAGGGGGACTGTCAGGAAACACAACAGTCAGATAAAACTTCACGGAAATCTAGAAACAGTTAAAAACAATATCGCCCAATGGCTGCACGCTTTATTATCATCAAGGAAACAGACATTTCTTAAATTGGTTAATTTGGCACATTGGTCACGTGGCCAATTCTGTCTTTAGAAAATTGATTTTTTGAAAAAGTGACCTTTGGCAAATTGATTTTCTATAAATTGGTCCTTTGGTGAATGTAGCATCTTGGCCTGTGTCCAGTTTTAAAGGTCCTCACAGGAGAGGAGTCAAGAACTGGGGCCCATGAGAGACAGTAGGAATTGATATTCTGAGGAGCAAAGTCCAGCCCACTCAGGAGGAGCATGGGGGGTGGTCGACTGTGTCCAGGGAGAGTCTGCCTGCTCCAGAACACAGGCAAAGAATTTCAGGACAACTTACTAAAGTAATGTAAATAGACGGCATGAGATGTGTGCTGTATTCATCTTCTGTGGCTGCTGTGACAAGCTAGCACAGCAACAGAAGCCTACTCCCCTATAGTTCTGGAGGCCAGAAGACAAACCAAGCATCCAGAAGGCTGGGAGTGCTCCCTCCTGAGGACTTGTGGGTGAATCCTTCCTGGCCTTGTCCGGCTTCTGGTGGCTGTCCTAGCACTCCTGGGGTTGTGACTGTGTTCCTTCCATCTCTGCCAGTCTTCACAAGGCCTCATCTGTGCAGGTCCATGTAAAATCCTGCTCTGAGTCCCTCTCATAAGGATATATGCGATTCCATTTAGGGCCACTCAGAGAGCCAGGGTAAGCTCCTGCTCTCAAGAGCACCAACCCAATCACATCTTTTGCACATAAGGTAATAATCATAGGTTCTGGAGATTAGCATGTGGTTGTAGCCTTGGGAACCATTGTCATCCAACAATAACTTCCAAACCATTAGCAGTAGGAAAAGGGAAGACAGAATATTAAGTCATTCGAAAGGAGAGGAAAAATAGAAGTCTAGAAAAATCCAGGACAAAATTAAAAGGTGGAATCAAATTTTCATAGTTCAATGAAAACAATAACCACCATGTATTCCACAGAGACTGACAGATTGGACACCAAAGCAAAATCTAGCTTTATGTTGGTAGGAAGTGTCGCACTGAAGCAGAAAAAGGCAGAAGGAAAGAGGATGGGGGAATTCTGTCATGTAAATACTAAATGTGAATGTGTACATCCCCAGACAACATGGACTTTCAGACACCAGTTGTCATGGGGATAAAGGTGGCCACTCGGAGAAGCCACAGGAGATGAAGTCCACTCTACTGAACCCTCAGTCCCATGAGGACAGGTCAGTTATATCACAGGACCTGCTTTGCAAAGAAAAGGGCATTTCCGAGAAGGTAGTGGGACTGTGGTTGTGATCAGCCCAGGGCAGCCTAGTTCCCAGAGAACATCCTGACCAACCCCATCCTCCTGAGCTGGTGCCACCTCACACAGCCTTGGGGCTGCCCAGCGAACACCTGCAGAGCAAGTCAGGAACGACCTGGACGGTCTTCATCTCTATGAGCCATTTTCACGAGAGGAAAAGAAACCGAGTTAATGGAGAGACTGGTTTGAAGGCTGACATTGCTTAAGATGAGACTAGGTTAAAAAGTGAGTTGAGGGACTTCCCCTGGTGGTCCAGTGGGTAAGGACACAGCCTTGCAGTCCAAGGGTCACCAGTTCGATCCCTGGCCTGGGAAGATCCCACGTGCCGTGGAGCGGCTGGACCCACGTGTCCAATTACCGAGCTGGAGCTCTGGCGCACGTGCACCCAGAGCCAGCGCTCTGCAACAAGAGAGGCCACCGCGATGGGAGGCCCACAGGAGCCAAAGAACAAAGACAGATAAAAATAGAGAAATGAAAGACCAATAGAAGTGGCCTGCCCATCCCCCTCCCTCCCCACCCCACCCCCCAAAAGATAAATAAATTAAAAAAAAAATTTAAAAAAAAGTGAGTTGATTCACAGGAAATGATAACAGAGCTATGGTGGTATTTGGACAGGCACAAATGGCGAAGGAGGTGCTGACCCCTGGGTCCGGTGTGAGGCCTGGCGAGACCCCTTTCCTCCCCTCGGCTCATCTGGAGGCAGAAGATGGGTGTGCTTGTCTCTGAGGCCTGGAGAGTATAGACTGTGTGGACCTGAGTCTCACTGTGAGCTGTCATAGGCCAGGGCTCCTCCTCCCAGGGATCTTCTTTGTTTTTCTCAACAGCTTCTATCTCTGGATCCTGGCCCACAAGGCCCCTGTTAGAAATGTGTCAGCCTTGGGACTTTCCTGGAGGTGCAGTGGTTGTGGGTTCAATCCCTCAGAACTACATGAGGAACTAAGATCCCACATGCCATAAGATGTGGCCAAGAAAAAAGACATGTATATATTTTTTTCAGTATGAATATATGTATGTATGTATGTATATATATATATATATATATATATATATATATATATATAAATATATAATTTAAAAGTGTTCCAACCTGAAGAGGAATTCTGGATCCACCTACCAGGACCTCAAAGGTCATCCTCTCCAGTTGAAATCCTTCTTAGGGCCACCTTCACCCCCAACACACATGCGCGCGCGCACGCACACACACCCAGAACTTTGGACTCAGTTCTGTGCGTCTCAGCAAGCACCAGAATTATCTCCGTGTGTAAGAGCCCATATTGATTTTTAGAAGGAGCCGTTTTTAAACTGCATGGAAAGATCTTTCTGTCTGGAATCTTATGCCAAGTCTAGGGGTCTCAGTGAGGAGCAGAGTGCTCATCTCACCAGGCCTCTGGTAGACTTGACCCCTTCGAGGCCATCCAGCCTCCCTCCAGCTGCCTCTCTTGGCCGGCCCCGTGCAAGGCCATCCCCTGGTGGGCAAGGGAGAGACATGGTTGTCTTCTTCACCCTTGAGCCCCCCACCCGGCATCAGCTTCCTCATCACATCCCAAACTGTTTTAAGGACCCTGGGCTGGCAGGCCACCCAGGTTCAGAAACAGCCATGAGCCAGCAGGGGTGGGGAAAGCATGCCATCCCCCAGCAGGAGTCAGATGGCAGGACGGTCTGGGACTCGGAGCCAGAGCACTGGGTTCAGATCCCAGCAGCACCTAGGACTGGGACCTCTCTGAACCCCAGTGCCCTGGTCTATGCTGCTTGGGTCACTAGTCATGGACAGCACACCCGTGACCAGAGGAGGAAGGAGGCTTAGAGTGTGAAAGGCATGCTCAGAGAATGGGCTAAGTGATCTCACTCACATCCAGGCCATACACCTGAAGCCTGTCCCAGAGCAGGACATGTGGCTGAGAGCTGACTCACAATGCAGGGCTCCTGGGCCCGAAGTCTCTGAGCCCAAGACAGAGAGTTTTATGTGTCTATGTGTGACTAGGTCAGTGGTGTACCTGGAGCTTCCCAGGTGGCACAGTGGTAAAGAACCTACCTGCCAGGGCAGGAGACAAAAGAGATGTGGGTTCAGTCCCTAGGTCGGGAAGACCCCTGGAGTAGGAAATGGCAACCCACTCCAGTATTCTTGCCTGGAAAATCCCAAGGACAGAGGACCCTGGTGGGCTACAGTCTATGGGGTCGGGAAGAGTCGGACACAACCGAGCATGCACTCACGTCCCTGGGGGTATTTCTGGATGACATTAGTGTTTGAATCCATACCCAATATAAGGCATGTTTCCCTCCCTGAAGTGGGTGGGCCTCATCCAGTTTGTGGAAGGCCTGAATAGAACAAAAGAATGACCCTCCCTGAAGCAAAAGGGAATTTCTCCTGCCTGATAGTTGAACTGGGACTTGGATGTTTTCTGACTTTCAGACTTGAACTGAAATACTTAGTCTCAAACCTGTGAGCCTTCAGACTAGAAGTCAGACCATCAGCTCTCCTGGGTCTCCAGCTGCCAACTGCAGATCTTGGGAGTTTGCTTCCACAATCAGGTGAGCCTGTTCTTAATAATAGATCTCTCTAGATAGATGCAGAGAGAGAAAGAGACAGAGAGAGAGAGAAAAAGAGAGAGGGAGAGGGAGAGGGAGAAGAATAGAGAGAGAGAGAGGAGGGAAAGAAAAAGAAAGAAAGAAAGAAAGAAGATTGGTCTGTTTCTCTGGAGAACCAGAGCTCCTGCATTGTGTTTGAGTGGCTGTGAAGCCACTGTAGCCCAAAAGGATCCACTACTCTGTACTCCTAGGAAGGCTCCTTCCTGGTCCTTCCTTTGTGTAGGGCCACACTACTCAGCTGGTACTTCTGGGGTCTGTGAGGTCAGCAGCCATGGGTGGAGGGAACCCCCAAGGTCTGTGCTGCTATGGAAAGAGGTAGCCTGAGCTGTGAGATTCAATGGGTCAAGGTGGAAACCTGACTCAGACACCCAACCAGTGTGACCAGGAATAAGCGACTTATGACCAGGGCTAAGCAACTTACTGCAGTTACGTCCCTGTGAAATAGGGATTTGAGAGCACTCACCTTACAGGGCCATAAAGGCCCAGGGCAGTGCTTGATACAGAGCTGACACTGGGTAAGGGTTAACTAGTGGCAGAAAAACTGGAAAGTAGGCAGCTGACCTCCACAAAAGGGCCAAACTTGTCCCATGTCCGGCTGTGGATAGAAGATGGAGGCACGTTGCTGAGGAGCCCAGGGCTGCACGCCAAGAGGCCGCAGGCCTAGAATACCTGCAACTGACCATCAGATGCATCTACAGGGAGTAGGAGCCCCAGGAAACACAGAGGATACAGCTTCCAAGACCCTGACTTTGAAACCCTAGTAGTGCCTCTCCTCTTGTGTGCCCAGCACCTCTGGGAGGGCCCAGCGTGTACCAGGAGGGTAAGCCCACGCTCCCACTTGACGGCATCCAGGGCCTGCATCTGTGCCATGGTCTCACCCTGGTGGTTGGAACCCATGCCAAGGCAAAACTCTACCAGCTGCCTGATAGTTGAACTGGGACTTGGATGTTTTCTGACTTTCAGACTTGAACTGAAATACTTAGTCTCAAACCTGTGAGCCTTCAGACTAGAAGTCAGACCATCAGCTCTCCTGGGTCTCCAGCTGCCAACTGCAGATCTTGGGAGTTTGCTTCCACAATCAGGTGAGCCTGTTCTTAATAATAGATCTCTCTAGATAGATGCAGAGAGAGAAAGAGACAGAGAGAGAGAGAAAAAGAGAGAGGGAGAGGGAGAGGGAGAAGAATAGAGAGAGAGAGGAGGGAAAGAAAAAGAAAGAAAGAAAGAAAGAAGATTGGTCTGTTTCTCTGGAGAACCAGAGCTCCTGCATTGTGTTTGAGTGGCTGTGAAGCCACTGTAGCCCAAAAGGATCCACTACTCTGTACTCCTAGGAAGGCTCCTTCCTGGTCCTTCCTTTGTGTAGGGCCACACTACTCAGCTGGTACTTCTGGGGTCTGTGAGGTCAGCAGCCATGGGTGGAGGGAACCCCCAAGGTCTGTGCTGCTATGGAAAGAGGTAGCCTGAGCTGTGAGATTCAATGGGTCAAGGTGGAAACCTGACTCAGACACCCAACCAGTGTGACCAGGAATAAGCGACTTATGACCAGGGCTAAGCAACTTACTGCAGTTACGTCCCTGTGAAATAGGGATTTGAGAGCACTCACCTTACAGGGCCATAAAGGCCCAGGGCAGTGCTTGATACAGAGCTGACACTGGGTAAGGGTTAACTAGTGGCAGAAAAACTGGAAAGTAGGCAGCTGACCTCCACAAAAGGGCCAAACTTGTCCCATGTCCGGCTGTGGATAGAAGATGGAGGCACGTTGCTGAGGAGCCCAGGGCTGCACGCCAAGAGGCCGCAGGCCTAGAATACCTGCAACTGACCATCAGATGCATCTACAGGGAGTAGGAGCCCCAGGAAACACAGAGGATACAGCTTCCAAGACCCTGACTTTGAAACCCTAGTAGTGCCTCTCCTCTTTGTGTGCCCAGCACCTCTGGGAGGGCCCAGCGTGTACCAGGAGGGTAAGCCCACGCTCCCCACTTGACGGCATCCAGGGCCTGCATCTGTGCCATGGTCTCACCCTGGTGGTTGGAACCCATGGAAAACTCTGCTCAGATCCCCAGCCAAGAGCAACACCACCAGCTTGCCTGTCCACAGCTGGCCCAAGAGCTCACTTCCAAGGGCATGCTGGTCACCTTGTACTTTCAACCCTCAGCACCAGGGTTGTCATCAGCTTGTCATTAGTGGTCTCAGGCACCTTTGAGAACTTGAGCACCATGGTCCCACTGTGGTCCCACTATGTCCCCTGGCTTCAGAGGGGTCCTCCAGGGAAGGCGTCCTATAAGGGGAGAGGAGTTGCAAGGGGAGGCGTCCTGCAAGCCCCACAAATGCCCCACTTCCAGGCACCCATGTTCTCTGTGCCTCTTGCTGATCTCACCTCTGATCCTCCAGTCTCACGGCCCAGAGCATCTTTCTATCCAGAACATTCCTACTGGGGCCATTGTACCAGTCAGCTAAGGCTGCCCCCCAAGACGTGACAGACTAGGGAGCCAAACAACAGAAATTTATTTCTCACAGTTCTGGAGGCAGGGTTGGTTTCTGGTGAGGCCTCTCTTCCCAGTTTGCAGGCAGTCACTTTCACCCATGTCCTCACGTGCCATGTCCTCACATTCCTTGTCCTCCATGCATGTGGAAAGAGGGAGAGAGAGAGGTAGAGAGCTCTCATGCCTCCTTCTCTTCTTAGAAGGCCGGCAGTCCTGTTGGGGTCCCTCATATGACCTCATTTAACCTGGAGACCTCGGTTTGATTCCTGGGTTGGGAAGATTCCCTGGAGAAGGGATTAACTTCCCTGATGACTCAGATGGTAAAGAATCTGCTAGCAATGCAGGAGACCCAGGCTGGACCCCTGGATCAGGAAGATCTCCTGGGGAAGAAAATGGCTACCCACTCCAGTACTCTTGCCTGGAGAATTCCATGTACAGAGGAGCCCGGTGGGCTACAGTCCACAGGGTCGCAGAGAGTTGGACAGGACTAAGCAACTTTCAGTCACTCACTCACTTCCCTTAAGACCCTGTCTCCCAGCACAGTTACATTAGGGGCCAGGGTTTCAACACAGGCATTTGAGGAGGACACCACATAATTCATAACTGCTCTCGTGGCATGTCCCCTGCCCAGCTGTGTACTGGTGTTCCCCAGTACAAGGCCCTAGGACAGACCCGGAACAGGGCCAGGGCACCCCAGGTGTCCTGCCTGCCCTCCCTGGAGTCAAGAAACCCTGAACCAGCCTCCCTTTAGAGGAATAGAGTTCATCAGGCACCGAGGGCCCTTAGTCCCCAACTCTCCTCTCCTCACTGATCCCCCCGTCACTGTGCTAACCCCACGTCTGTGACCCCAACAGAAGCTGGTGTTCCCAGCAGAGACGCAGGACTTGTCATGGTCCTGGGGAGAGCGAGGCCCTGAAAGCAAGGGAGCCTGGGTATCTGCAGCCCACCTCTGATGCTCCAGAGCAGGTCCAGGAGCCCCATGCAGTCCATCCCAGACCTCTGGCCCTAGGCCCTCACCAGAGAGCTCCTTGCTGTGTCCTTCAAGGCTCCTGCATGAGCAGAGACCATTACTTCCTTTTAGAAAGAGCTCTTTGAACAGGGAGAGCTTTAGAAGGAGACATTTCCCAGTAGAAAGTTCAAACCCCCTTTTGGGTCACTTTCACCCATGTCCTCAGGGCCATGTCCTCACATTCCTTGTCCTCCATGCATGTGGAAAGAGGGAGAGAGAGAGGTAGAGAGCTCTCATGCCTCCTTCTCTTCTTAGAAGGCCGGCAGTCCTGTTGGGGTCCCTCATATGACCTCATTTAACCTGGAGACCTCGGTTTGATTCCTGGGTTGGGAAGATTCCCTGGAGAAGGGATTAACTTCCCTGATGACTCAGATGGTAAAGAATCTGCTAGCAATGCAGGAGACCCAGGCTGGACCCCTGGATCAGGAAGATCTCCTGGGGAAGAAAATGGCTACCCACTCCAGTACTCTTGCCTGGAGAATTCCATGTACAGAGGAGCCCGGTGGGCTACAGTCCACAGGGTCGCAGAGAGTTGGACAGGACTAAGCAACTTTCAGTCACTCACTCACTTCCCTTAAGACCCTGTCTCCCAGCACAGTTACATTAGGGGCCAGGGTTTCAACACAGGCATTTGAGGAGGACACCACATAATTCATAACTGCTCTCGTGGCATGTCCCCTGCCCAGCTGTGTACTGGTGTTCCCCAGTACAAGGCCCTAGGACAGACCCGGAACAGGGCCAGGGCACCCCAGGTGTCCTGCCTGCCCTCCCTGGAGTCAAGAAACCCTGAACCAGCCTCCCTTTAGAGGAATAGAGTTCATCAGGCACCGAGGGCCCTTAGTCCCCAACTCTCCTCTCCTCACTGATCCCCCCGTCACTGTGCTAACCCCACGTCTGTGACCCCAACAGAAGCTGGTGTTCCCAGCAGAGACGCAGGACTTGTCATGGTCCTGGGGAGAGCGAGGCCCTGAAAGCAAGGGAGCCTGGGTATCTGCAGCCCACCTCTGATGCTCCAGAGCAGGTCCAGGAGCCCCATGCAGTCCATCCCAGACCTCTGGCCCTAGGCCCTCACCAGAGAGCTCCTTGCTGTGTCCTTCAAGGCTCCTGCATGAGCAGAGACCATTACTTCCTTTTAGAAAGAGCTCTTTGAACAGGGAGAGCTTTAGAAGGAGACATTTCCCAGTAGAAAGTTCAAACCAGCCCCTGGTGTGGGATTTGTATCATTGATTTTATTGATAGAGAACACAGCTTGACGGAAAACAAGAAAGCGCTATTATAAATACATGAAGATGGAGAAGAGCCTGCTTTCTGGAGAGGGTGGAGCTGGCAGACCTGCCCCGAGATGCCCCTCACTGCTGCCTGCCTGGGTCTGGCCCCTGCCTGGGGAAAGGCGGGGAAAGGCTCTGGGGCCCTGACATGTGGTGGTGACCTCCTCGGATGATCTCACCTCCTTCCGTGAAGTGCCCCCCTGCTGCCCTGGGCTTTGCCCTCAGGGAGCTCCTCCCCTTGTGGGCAGCACCTGGCCCGGGCGCTTGGTCTACAAGTGATGCCAGGACTGGAACTAGGGACAAGCAGTGTGCTTAGGGAGTGGTGGTGAGACCCAGGCAGGAGAGGGCATGCAGCAGAGGGTACGCTGAGGTTAGCCCCAGGATGGCAGGGCGGATGCTGATGTTCGAGGGAGGCCGCCTACCCTAGGAGCCAAGCCTTGGTGGAGACACAGCCACTCACCCCTGTGGAGGAGGCTGAGGTGGGGCCACCCAACTCTGCACCCACAGCCCTGCCCATCCCCAGGTAAACAGACCCAACCTGCCTGGTTGGAGGAGGCTTCACTGGGCTCTAGAGAGAGGATCAGGCTGTGAGCACAAGGGAACATCCGGGGTAAACCAAGGCCTGCCTGGGTCTGTGAGTACCAGCACCTCCTTCCTGGCTGCCCAGGAAGGCTTCCCAGGGCTGCAGACCAAGTGGACAATGGTGTGGATTCCCACTTCCCAGGACTGGGTGAGGGCTGGAGGAGACAACAGTGCAGGCCAGAAGTTCACGTGGTTGTCTGCATTTTCCAGGCTAAGATGGCTGGGAAGGAAAGGCCTTTCAGAGGGACATCCTGTCTGGCCCCAAGAGGGAAGGGACGCCACCTCAGACAGATGCTCTCAGTGGCAGGGTCAAGTCTCAGGCCAGTCTCTTGTCAGGTCACCCTGAATAAAACAAGGTGATACCAGAGCTAGGAGCCGAATCCTACACAGATCCTAGGGCTGCAGGGAAGAACAGAGCCCTGAGTAGCAGAGACACCCGGAGGCAGTCTGAGTTCTTTCCTGAAGCTTCACATCCTTGTTCAGGCCACTTTGGAGTATTTAGCTTTCTTTTTGTCTGGAAAAACCCATAGAATTGACTTCTTTTTATATTTCCACTGGACTGAAGCACACACCCTAAATGTGAGTATGTCAGAATGAAAAGGGGGACTTGCCGAGTGACCCCACCTCCAAGGTGTTCATCAGGGCAATAGGACCACACGCACGATCTGTTGGGTCACTTTAGGGTGGGACAGGTGCTGGCTGGCTTCATGATGGTCACTTGGGCTCTGCTGAGAGGCTCCCGTGAGCCCCAGAGAGATCAAAACCACTGTGGAATCTCCCAGTCGCAAGACGGCAGCTGCTGCCTACCTGCACAGGCGATCTGTTGGGTCACCCTTTAGGGTGGACTGAGATGACCAGCGGGGCATGCCAACGCTGAGGTTAGCCCCAGGATGGCAGGGCGGATGCTGATGTTCGAGGGAGGCCGCCTACCCTAGGAGCCAAGCCTTGGTGGAGACACAGCCACTCACCCCTGTGGAGGAGGCTGAGGTGGGGCCACCCAACTCTGCACCCACAGCCCTGCCCATCCCCAGGTAAACAGACCCAACCTGCCTGGTTGGAGGAGGCTTCACTGGGCTCTAGAGAGAGGATCAGGCTGTGAGCACAAGGGAACACACGGGGTAAACCAAGGCCTGCCTGGGTCTGTGAGTACCAGCACCTCCTTCCTGGCTGCCCAGGAAGGCTTCCCAGGGCTGCAGACCAAGTGGACAATGGTGTGGATTCCCACTTCCCAGGACTGGGTGAGGGCTGGAGGAGACAACAGTGCAGGCCAGAAGTTCACGTGGTTGTCTGCATTTTCCAGGCTAAGATGGCTGGGAAGGAAAGGCCTTTCAGAGGGACATCCTGTCTGGCCCCAAGAGGGAAGGGACGCCACCTCAGACAGATGCTCTCAGTGGCAGGGTCAAGTCTCAGGCCAGTCTCTTGTCAGGTCACCCTGAATAAAACAAGGTGATACCAGAGCTAGGAGCCGAATCCTACACAGATCCTAGGGCTGCAGGGAAGAACAGAGCCCTGAGTAGCAGAGACACCCGGAGGCAGTCTGAGTTCTTTCCTGAAGCTTCACATCCTTGTTCAGGCCACTTTGGAGTATTTAGCTTTCTTTTTGTCTGGAAAAACCCATAGAATTGACTTCTTTTTATATTTCCACTGGACTGAAGCACACACCCTAAATGTGAGTATGTCAGAATGAAAAGGGGGACTTGCCGAGTGACCCCACCTCCAAGGTGTTCATCAGGGCAATAGGACCACACGCACGATCTGTTGGGTCACTTTAGGGTGGGACAGGTGCTGGCTGGCTTCATGATGGTCACTTGGGCTCTGCTGAGAGGCTCCCGTGAGCCCCAGAGAGATCAAAACCACTGTGGAATCTCCCAGTCGCAAGACGGCAGCTGCTGCCTACCTGCACAGGCTGATGCTCAGTGAAGCTCACCTGAATGGTCACCTTTCCCTCCAGGTAATAGGGTCAGGGTTTCCAAGGGAATCTGGGTTTTATGTAGTTGGAGATTCTGACTTTGATCTTTCAGCTCCAGTATTTTCTGATTAGTGTTTATCTGACAGGAGCCTCAGGGCCTGCATTCAGCTCCAGGATCTTAGGGTTGGAAAGGTCATGGCCTGGATTTCCTACAGAGTATGTGATCATGATGGAGGAACCATAAAACTTGCAGTCAGAATTGGAGCACCTCACTTTTTTCACTCTCTCCCCAAATCCTTCCAAAATGATCATAAATAAAAAGAGAACTTTGAAACCAACAAAGACAAATAAACAAGGAGTCAACACATAGGAAGAAGCAACAGAACAACTGACGCTAATAGCTTTGTGGAAACATGGAAAGCAGATGGTTTGGTAGAAACAGCACTGAGTCCCATGGAGGGAAATGGATGAGAAGCAGTGACTGAGCCCCAGAGTCAGGCCCCAAGACCCCACCACATACCTGCAGGAGATAGGAGGAGTGTTCCCAGGAAAAGTGGGCCAGAGAGGTCCTGGTGTTGAAAATATCCTGGTATTGGGAATGTAAACTGATACAGCCACTATGGAGAATGGTATAGAAGTTCCTTAAAAAACTAAAAGTTGAACTACCTAGCAATCACACTACTAGGCATATATCCTGAGAAAAACCATATTCAAAAAGACACAGCTATCTCAGTGTTCACTGCAGCAATATGTACAATAGCCAAGACATGAAAATGGCCTAAATGTACATCAACAGAGGAAAGGATAAAGAAGATTGGTACATATATACAATGGAATATTACTCAGCCATAAGAAGGAATTGAAAGGGGTCTTTCACAGAGACATGATGGACCTGGTGTCTGTTATACAGAGTGAAGTAAGTCAGAAAGAGAGAACCCCATATCCTATATTAATACAGATATGTGGAAGCTAGAAAAAAGACACAGGTGAACCTAGTTGTAGGGCAGGAAATGCAGATATGGAGAACAGATGTGTGGACATGGTGGGGAGGCAAAGGAGGGTGGGAGGAATTGGGGAATTGGAATTGACACATAGATAGCTGGTGAGAACCTGCTATAGAGTGCGGGGAACTCAGCTCAGTGCTCTGTGCTGACCTAGAAGGGAGGGATGGTGGAGGAGGGAGGCCCTAGAGGGAGGGTATATATGTATTTACATAGCTGATTCACTTTGTTATACAGCAGAACTAACACAGCAGTGTAAGTCAACTGTACCCCAATTTTAAAAAGAGCCTACAAAAGGGTCATGTTGAAAGGTTTTCCTCCAGGGACAGAGTATGTGATCATGATGGAGGAACCATAAAACTTGCAGTCAGAATTGGAGCACCTCACTTTTTTCACTCTCTCCCCAAATCCTTCCAAAATGATCATAAATAAAAAGAGAACTTTGAAACCAACAAAGACAAATAAACAAGGAGTCAACACATAGGAAGAAGCAACAGAACAACTGACGCTAATAGCTTTGTGGAAACATGGAAAGCAGATGGTTTGGTAGAAACAGCACTGAGTCCCATGGAGGGAAATGGATGAGAAGCAGTGACTGAGCCCCAGAGTCAGGCCCCAAGACCCCACCACATACCTGCAGGAGATAGGAGGAGTGTTCCCAGGAAAAGTGGGCCAGAGAGGTCCTGGTGTTGAAAATATCCTGGTATTGGGAATGTAAACTGATACAGCCACTATGGAGAATGGTATAGAAGTTCCTTAAAAAACTAAAAGTTGAACTACCTAGCAATCACACTACTAGGCATATATCCTGAGAAAAACCATATTCAAAAAGACACAGCTATCTCAGTGTTCACTGCAGCAATATGTACAATAGCCAAGACATGAAAATGGCCTAAATGTACATCAACAGAGGAAAGGATAAAGAAGATTGGTACATATATACAATGGAATATTACTCAGCCATAAGAAGGAATTGAAAGGGGTCTTTCACAGAGACATGATGGACCTGGTGTCTGTTATACAGAGTGAAGTAAGTCAGAAAGAGAGAACCCCATATCCTATATTAATACAGATATGTGGAAGCTAGAAAAAAGACACAGGTGAACCTAGTTGTAGGGCAGGAAATGCAGATATGGAGAACAGATGTGTGGACATGGTGGGGAGGCAAAGGAGGGTGGGAGGAATTGGGGAATTGGAATTGACACATAGATAGCTGGTGAGAACCTGCTATAGAGTGCGGGGAACTCAGCTCAGTGCTCTGTGCTGACCTAGAAGGGAGGGATGGTGGAGGAGGGAGGCCCTAGAGGGAGGGTATATATGTATTTACATAGCTGATTCACTTTGTTATACAGCAGAACTAACACAGCAGTGTAAGTCAACTGTACCCCAATTTTTAAAAAAGAGCCTACTGAGAAGGGGAGGGGTCATGTTGAAAGTGAGGGACAGGCAAGTAAACATTTGCCTCCCAAGCAGTGACACAGGCTCCCCAAACACTTCCCCATGAACCAGTAGCCCAAGTACCAGCAGCCAGTCCCCTAGTCCCAAGGACAGAAATTAGAGGATTTTTCTCCAGGGAAATGAAATCAGACCAGAGAAAAGGCACTGGGGGAAGATTCCTTACTTAAATTCTGGCATGCTGATCATGTCTCTCAATATGAAGTTACCAATCGATGCTTTAATATAAAAATTTTAGAAGAGACTTAGATTTACAGAAACATTGTAGAGATAGCACAGAGAATTCTCATATACCCTGCAGCCAGTTTCCCTACTATTAGCATCTTAGGTCAATATGCTACCTTTGCCACAACCAAGGTACCAGTATTGATGCATTACTGTGAATTCAACAGCACACCTTGTTTGAGTTTTCATGGTTTTATCTGACATACTTTTTCTGTTCCAGGAGCCCATCCAGGATGACACATTACCTGTGATCATCTTATCTCCTTCAGCTCCACTTGGCTGTGACAGTTTCTCAGAATTTCCTGGTCTTTGATGAGCTTCGTAGTTTCGAGGAGGACTGATCAGGTATTCCATAGAGTATCCGTCGGTTGGGATATGTCTGATGTTATATCGTGACTAGACTGGGATAGTATCAAGGGCCTTTACTGTTAATATGGTTTAAGATGGTCCGTATTGACCTCGATCACTTGGCTGAGATAGTATTTGTGATGTTTCTCTACTGTAAAATAACTTTTTTTTCCTTTCTCCCTTCCCTCCATCCCTCCTTCCTTCCTTTTTTTTTTTTTGGCAAAGTACACCATATTCTATAAAAGAAAGTGGGCTTCCCTGGTGGTCCAGTGGGTGAGGACACCACCTTGCAGTGCAAGGGGCGCTGGTTCGATCCCTGGCCTGGGAGGATCCCACGTGTCGCAGAGCGGCTGGACCGATGTGTCCAGTTACCGAGCTGGAGCTCTGGAGCGCATGCGCCGAGAGCCAGTGCTCTGCGACAACAGAGGCCACTGCGATGGGAGGCCCACAGGAGCCAAAGAACAAAGACGGATGAAAATAGATAAATGAAAGACCAATACAAGTGGCCCGCCCCCCCACGTTCCCCCCCAAATAAATAAATGTTTAAAAAAAAAAAGAAAGTAACTAAGAACAGCCCACACTTAAGGAGTGGGAGTTATCCTCTGCCTCTAAGTATGGAGTATCTACAATCGTTTGTAATTCTTCTGCATGGGATATTTGTCTCTTCTCCCCATTTATTTATTTACTCCGTAATTTATTTACATCAGTAAGGAGTCATCAATGTTTATTTTATACTTTAGGTTATAATCCAATACTAGTTTATTTTGTCACTCAGATTGTTCCAGCTTTGGACATGAGAACTCTTTCAGTGGACTCCTGTGCCCCTTTTAGCTCCATCATTGCTGTAGATTTTGTTGTTGTTATTTACTACTTTCTTAGTTTCTGGCACTACAAGATGCTCTAGACTCACTCCGTATGTTTTCAACCCCAGCCTAGATTCAGCCATTCTACAAAGTGCTCTGGTTCCTTTTACTGGAGAATGGTTTTAGAAACCAAGATCTGAGTGCTGAGTATGCTCATTGCTAATGGGGTGGTGGTAGGCTCTCTTAGCTGACAGAGGAAGGAAACTTCATACGGTGGTAGTTTTCTGGTCTTTGATGAGCTTCGTAGTTTCGAGGAGGACTGATCAGGTATTCCATAGAGTATCCGTCGGTTGGGATATGTCTGATGTTATATCGTGACTAGACTGGGATAGTATCAAGGGCCTTTACTGTTAATATGGTTTAAGATGGTCCGTATTGACCTCGATCACTTGGCTGAGATAGTATTTGTGATGTTTCTCTACTGTAAAATAACTTTTTTTTCCTTTCTCCCTTCCCTCCATCCCTCCTTCCTTCCTTTTTTTTTTTTTGGCAAAGTACACCATATTCTATAAAAGAAAGTGGGCTTCCCTGGTGGTCCAGTGGGTGAGGACACCACCTTGCAGTGCAAGGGGCGCTGGTTCGATCCCTGGCCTGGGAGGATCCCACGTGTCGCAGAGCGGCTGGACCGATGTGTCCAGTTACCGAGCTGGAGCTCTGGAGCGCATGCGCCGAGAGCCAGTGCTCTGCGACAACAGAGGCCACTGCGATGGGAGGCCCACAGGAGCCAAAGAACAAAGACGGATGAAAATAGATAAATGAAAGACCAATACAAGTGGCCCGCCCCCCCACGTTCCCCCCCAAATAAATAAATGTTTAAAAAAAAAAAGAAAGTAACTAAGAACAGCCCACACTTAAGGAGTGGGAGTTATCCTCTGCCTCTAAGTATGGAGTATCTACAATCGTTTGTAATTCTTCTGCATGGGATATTTGTCTCTTCTCCCCATTTATTTATTTACTCCGTAATTTATTTACATCAGTAAGGAGTCATCAATGTTTATTTTATACTTTAGGTTATAATCCAATACTAGTTTATTTTGTCACTCAGATTGTTCCAGCTTTGGACATGAGAACTCTTTCAGTGGACTCCTGTGCCCCTTTTAGCTCCATCATTGCTGTAGATTTTGTTGTTGTTATTTACTACTTTCTTAGTTTCTGGCACTACAAGATGCTCTAGACTCACTCCGTATGTTTTCAACCCCAGCCTAGATTCAGCCATTCTACAAAGTGCTCTGGTTCCTTTTACTGGAGAATGGTTTTAGAAACCAAGATCTGAGTGCTGAGTATGCTCATTGCTAATGGGGTGGTGGTGTTTTTAGGCTCTCTTAGCTGACAGAGGAAGGAAATCAGTGCTCATACTACGTGTGATGGTTAGTTTTCTGTGTCAGCTTAGCTAGTCTATAGATCATTCTGCCTTTCCTCCCTTGTTCAGCTGTAATCTCCCACTCCAACAGTGAGAAATCTGACTGCTACCGTCAACGGTTCTTATATTGTTCAGTTTCAGTATACATGTAGAATAGCTTAGTCCCTCCACTCATTTCTTTTTCTTTTTTTCAATGAGTCACCAACTATTATTTTTAATTTTATTTATTTTCAGCTATTCTGGATCTTTGTTGCTGCCAGCGGGCTCTTCTCTAGTTGCAGGGAGTGGGGGCCACTCTGGTTGTGATGAGCAGATTTCTTGCTGCAGAGGCTTCTGTTGGGCGGAGCACGGCTGCAGGGCATACGGGCTTTGGTAGTTGTGGGATGTGGGCTGAACAGTTGTGGCTGCTGAGCTCTAGAGCACAGGCTCACTAGTTGTGCCATAGTTGCTCTGCAGCATGTGGGATCTTCCCGGATCAGGTATTGAACCCATTTCTCCTGCATTGGCAGGCAGATTCTTTACCACTGAGCTGCCAGGGAAGCCCCCTCCACTCATTTCTGAATTTACTTAGGTCATGCTTGCTTGCTAAGTCACTTCAGTCATGTCTGACTCTTTGCAACCTTATGGACCATAGCCTGCCAGTCTCCTCTGACCATGGGATTTCCCAGGCAAGAATACTGGAGTGGATTGCCATTTCCTCTTCCACGGGATCTTCCCAATTCAGGGATCAAAACTGTATCTCTTACATCTCCTGCGTTGGACATGAGAACTCTTTCAGTGGACTCCTGTGCCCCTTTTAGCTCCATCATTGCTGTAGATTTTGTTGTTGTTATTTACTACTTTCTTAGTTTCTGGCACTACAAGATGCTCTAGACTCACTCCGTATGTTTTCAACCCCAGCCTAGATTCAGCCATTCTACAAAGTGCTCTGGTTCCTTTTACTGGAGAATGGTTTTAGAAACCAAGATCTGAGTGCTGAGTATGCTCATTGCTAATGGGGTGGTGGTGTTTTTAGGCTCTCTTAGCTGACAGAGGAAGGAAATCAGTGCTCATACTACGTGTGATGGTTAGTTTTCTGTGTCAGCTTAGCTAGTCTATAGATCATTCTGCCTTTCCTCCCTTGTTCAGCTGTAATCTCCCACTCCAACAGTGAGAAATCTGACTGCTACCGTCAACGGTTCTTATATTGTTCAGTTTCAGTATACATGTAGAATAGCTTAGTCCCTCCACTCATTTCTTTTTCTTTTTTTCAATGAGTCACCAACTATTATTTTTAATTTTATTTATTTTCAGCTATTCTGGATCTTTGTTGCTGCCAGCGGGCTCTTCTCTAGTTGCCGGGAGTGGGGGCCACTCTGGTTGTGATGAGCAGATTTCTTGCTGCAGAGGCTTCTGTTGGGCGGAGCACGGCTGCAGGGCATACGGGCTTTGGTAGTTGTGGGATGTGGGCTGAACAGTTGTGGCTGCTGAGCTCTAGAGCACAGGCTCACTAGTTGTGCCATAGTTGCTCTGCAGCATGTGGGATCTTCCCGGATCAGGTATTGAACCCATTTCTCCTGCATTGGCAGGCAGATTCTTTACCACTGAGCTGCCAGGGAAGCCCCCTCCACTCATTTCTGAATTTACTTAGGTCATGCTTGCTTGCTAAGTCACTTCAGTCATGTCTGACTCTTTGCAACCTTATGGACCATAGCCTGCCAGTCTCCTCTGACCATGGGATTTCCCAGGCAAGAATACTGGAGTGGATTGCCATTTCCTCTTCCACGGGATCTTCCCAATTCAGGGATCAAAACTGTATCTCTTACATCTCCTGCGTTGGGAGACAGGCTCTTTACCACTAGCACTACCTGGAAGCCCTTACTTAGGTCAACACCTTTTTCCCTGTCCTCTTCAGTGAAATAATGTCAGACATTTTTAGTGCAATTAGATTCTTTTGTCACATTCTGCAGTCCATTCTAGGACCCTCCAACTTAGTAAATGATATATGTTTTTATTTTTGGCTGCACTGCATGGCATGTGGGCTCTTAGTTCCCCGACCAAGGATACAACCCATGACCCCCTGCACTGGAAGCACTGGGTCTTTACCACATAACCACCAGGGAAGTCCCCTTTTAAATGATTTTTTTTAAATCATAGCTTACTGCGTATGATTGGTTCTATGCCTATGGAATTTGTTGACAGCAACGAGCAGCAGGTGTTCTGCACTCTGGCTGTCTGAGACAGCAGCAGTAGTTGGGGCCGACAAGAAGCTGAACAACAGCAACAAAACTGTAAAAGAAAACCTAGGAAACGTGATGCCTGTAGGGGGCTTTAAAAAGCTCTGACACATTCCTGGAAATCTAAAAGGTCGAATACACATGCAGGGCTATACAAGTGCTTTGGAAAAAGCATGGACCTAATCTTTCACTTCTGGTGTAACTTGAGGCTCTAGGCAAGCAGAAAGTGGAAGTTAAAGCAAACGTGTAAACTGCATGCCCAAGTGTAAAAGGTGCTCGCTCGCGCCCTCTTTCTCTCGCTCGCTCGCTCACGCACGCTCTCTCTCTCTCTTTCTCACACACACACACACTGCCTCAGCAAAGGCTAGAGGACTTACTGGTTCGAAGTGTTTAAGGAAATCTCTTCCCAAACATTAGCTGATCATTAATATGTCCATTGTACTCAGCAGGAACCCATTAAGAAAATAACTTTAAAAATACAGTAAAAGAAACAAAGATAGTAAAACAGTATGTTAGAATATATAACACAAAAGAAGGAAGTAATAGAGGAACACGTTTTAAGACAAGACTCATGAGAGAGAGAAAGGGAGGGAAAGAGAGAGAGGATCAAATCGAACAAAAGAAACAAGCGGGAATTCGGGATCTTCCCAATTCAGGGATCAAAACTGTATCTCTTACATCTCCTGCGTTGGGAGACAGGCTCTTTACCACTAGCACTACCTGGAAGCCCTTACTTAGGTCAACACCTTTTTCCCTGTCCTCTTCAGTGAAATAATGTCAGACATTTTTAGTGCAATTAGATTCTTTTGTCACATTCTGCAGTCCATTCTAGGACCCTCCAACTTAGTAAATGATATATGTTTTTATTTTTGGCTGCACTGCATGGCATGTGGGCTCTTAGTTCCCCGACCAAGGATACAACCCATGACCCCCTGCACTGGAAGCACTGGGTCTTTACCACATAACCACCAGGGAAGTCCCCTTTTAAATGATTTTTTTTAAATCATAGCTTACTGCGTATGATTGGTTCTATGCCTATGGAATTTGTTGACAGCAACGAGCAGCAGGTGTTCTGCACTCTGGCTGTCTGAGACAGCAGCAGTAGTTGGGGCCGACAAGAAGCTGAACAACAGCAACAAAACTGTAAAAGAAAACCTAGGAAACGTGATGCCTGTAGGGGGCTTTAAAAAGCTCTGACACATTCCTGGAAATCTAAAAGGTCGAATACACATGCAGGGCTATACAAGTGCTTTGGAAAAAGCATGGACCTAATCTTTCACTTCTGGTGTAACTTGAGGCTCTAGGCAAGCAGAAAGTGGAAGTTAAAGCAAACGTGTAAACTGCATGCCCAAGTGTAAAAGGTGCTCGCTCGCGCCCTCTTTCTCTCGCTCGCTCGCTCACGCACGCTCTCTCTCTCTCTTTCTCACACACACACACACTGCCTCAGCAAAGGCTAGAGGACTTACTGGTTCGAAGTGTTTAAGGAAATCTCTTCCCAAACATTAGCTGATCATTAATATGTCCATTGTACTCAGCAGGAACCCATTAAGAAAATAACTTTAAAAATACAGTAAAAGAAACAAAGATAGTAAAACAGTATGTTAGAATATATAACACAAAAGAAGGAAGTAATAGAGGAACACGTTTTAAGACAAGACTCATGAGAGAGAGAGAAAGGGAGGGAAAGAGAGAGAGGATTCAAATTACTAAAGTCAGAAATGAAACAAGTCGGGAACATTACTACCAACCTTACAGAAACAAAAACAAATTATAAAGAGATACAATAGTTGGGTGCCAACAAATTAGGGAACTAGATAGAGTATCTATTTCACAAATGACTGAAATGGACTCAGGAATAAATAAAACATCTGGATAGACTTATAATAGATACAGAAGTTGAAATAATAGTCAAATTATTACTCACAAAGAAAAGTCAAAGCCCAGATAGCTTCACCACTGAATTATACCAAACATTGAAAGATGAGTTACTAACCATCCTTCATATGCTCTTCCAAAAACTAGACAGGATCTCACTTCCCACCTCATTCCATGAGGTCAATAATGCCTTGGTTCCAAAACTCAACAAAGACATCACAGGCCAACCTCCCTTATAAACATAGACACAAAAATACTAGCAAATCAAATCCAGCAACATATTTTTTAAAAAAGGATTAATACTGTAAGCGAGTTTTATCTGAGAAAGCAAGATCTGTGTAACATCTGAAAAAGAGTCAGTTTAAAACCCCATATTAAATAAAACAAAGGAAAAAGATTCCCATGATTGTATCAAAAGATGTAGAGTAAGTGTTAGACAAAATACAACATATTTTCATGTTGTATGTTATACATGTCATATTTTCACGTTACAATCAACAAACTAGAAATAGAAGGGAACTGTCTTAATCTTCGGAAAGGCATCTATGAAAAGCCCACAGAATCATACTTAACAGTAAAAGATTGAATACTTTTCCAATAAGATAAGAAACAAAACAAGGATGTTGGGTTTCCCTGTTGGGCCAGTGGGTAGGGAGTCTGCCTTGCAGTGCAAGGGGCACCAGTTTGATCCCTGGCCTGTGAAGATCGCACGTGTTGTGGAGCTGCTGAGTCAGTTTGTCCAGTTACAAGCAGGCACTGTGGAGCTCATGTGCCCAGAGCCGGCGCTCTGCAGCAAAAGAGGCCGCTGCGATGGGAGGCCACACATGCCGAAGAATAAAGATTGATGCAAAATAAACAATGAGAGCTTCCCTGGTGGTGCAGTGGGTAGAGCCCGCCTTGCACTTCAGGGAGTGCCAATTCAATCCCTGGCATGGGAAGATCCCACATGCAGCTGAGCGGCTTGGACCTGTGTGTCCAATTATGAGCCCCCGCTCTGGAGCACATGCGCCCAGAGCCGGTGCTCTTCTAGAGGAGAGGCTAGTGCGATAGGAGGCCCACACAGACCAAATAACAAAATGGATAAACATAAAAGCCAAAAAGGGGCAAAAATAATAGTCAAATTATTACTCACAAAGAAAAGTCAAAGCCCAGATAGCTTCACCACTGAATTATACCAAACATTGAAAGATGAGTTACTAACCATCCTTCATATGCTCTTCCAAAAACTAGACAGGATCTCACTTCCCACCTCATTCCATGAGGTCAATAATGCCTTGGTTCCAAAACTCAACAAAGACATCACAGGCCAACCTCCCTTATAAACATAGACACAAAAATACTAGCAAATCAAATCCAGCAACATATTTTTTAAAAAAGGATTAATACTGTAAGCGAGTTTTATCTGAGAAAGCAAGATCTGTGTAACATCTGAAAAAGAGTCAGTTTAAAACCCCATATTAAATAAAACAAAGGAAAAAGATTCCCATGATTGTATCAAAAGATGTAGAGTAAGTGTTAGACAAAATACAACATATTTTCATGTTGTATGTTATACATGTCATATTTTCACGTTACAATCAACAAACTAGAAATAGAAGGGAACTGTCTTAATCTTCGGAAAG
Organism: Tragulus kanchil; assembly: GCA_022376925.1. Classification (NCBI taxonomy): domain Eukaryota; kingdom Metazoa; phylum Chordata; class Mammalia; order Artiodactyla; family Tragulidae; genus Tragulus; species Tragulus kanchil. The sequence goes on along the minus strand of JAIOJX010000005.1, from coordinate 93,562,154 downwards.
GCATCTATGAAAAGCCCACAGAATCATACTTAACAGTAAAAGATTGAATACTTTTCCAATAAGATAAGAAACAAAACAAGGATTTTGGGGTTTCCCTGTTGGGCCAGTGGGTAGGGAGTCTGCCTTGCAGTGCAAGGGGCACCAGTTTGATCCCTGGCCTGTGAAGATCGCACGTGTTGTGGAGCTGCTGAGTCAGTTTGTCCAGTTACAAGCAGGCACTGTGGAGCTCATGTGCCCAGAGCCGGCGCTCTGCAGCAAAAGAGGCCGCTGCGATGGGAGGCCACACATGCCGAAGAATAAAGATTGATGCAAAATAAACAATGAGAGCTTCCCTGGTGGTGCAGTGGGTAGAGCCCGCCTTGCACTTCAGGGAGTGCCAATTCAATCCCTGGCATGGGAAGATCCCACATGCAGCTGAGCGGCTTGGACCTGTGTGTCCAATTATGAGCCCCCGCTCTGGAGCACATGCGCCCAGAGCCGGTGCTCTTCTAGAGGAGAGGCTAGTGCGATAGGAGGCCCACACAGACCAAATAACAAAAATGGATGGAAATACATAAATGAAAGACCAATAAAAGGGGCCAAAAAGTTTTTAAAATATAATTAAAATAAATAAACGATGACGTAGAGACAAGGGAAGAAAAGCCAAGAAGGGTGTCTGCTTTCACCACTTCTATTCAATACTGTACTGGAGACTCAAGCAATTGGACAAGGAAAACAAGAAAGGAACTACAGATTCTTAAAATAGAAGTAAAACCATCTCTATGGACGGATAACAATCTCATGCATAAAAATTATAAGGAATCCTTAAAAAACTATGAAAATTAATACATGAGTTTAGCAAGTTTTCAGGATAGAAAGTCAACAGACAAAAATCCATGTATTAGCACCTCTATAGCCTAGCGTGCTGCAGTCCATGGGATCACAAAGCGACTGAGCTGATAACTTGCAAGCAACAATTTGCAAATGAGATGAAGAAAAATTCCATTTAATAGTATCAGAAAGAATAAAATGCTAAGAAAAAAAGTTGATAAAAGATGTGCAACATTTGTTTACTGATAACTCAAAACATTGCTGAGAGATATGAAAGAGGATCTAAATAAATGGAAGATAGGACTTCCCTGGTGGTTCAGTGGTTAAGAATTTGGCTGTGAATGCAGGGACATGGGTTTGATCCCTGTTCCCAGAAGATTCTACATGCTGAGGGGCATCTAGGCCTCCCTGTCACAGTTACTGAAGCGCAAGTGCTTAGAACCTGTGCTCTGTAACAAAAGAAACCACCACAGTGAGAAACTGTGCACTGCAACTAAAGTATCCCACACTTGCCGCAACTAGAGAAAGCCTGCCCTCAACAACAAAGACCCAGACCAGCCAAAACTAAATAAATAATTGTTATTAAAAATGGAAAGGCACGCCTCCCACCCCTTTGTCAGTTAAACTCACATGAGCATCTGAGATGAAACGCTGAAAATCCCTGACACAGACTCAGCTCTCTGGAAACAGCAGTTGCTCTGATAATAGTTATGAGAAACCACGTGAGGATTAAATAAATGAGATAATGCATTTAGAGATCCGGGTCCCACATGGCTGTGCAGGAAGCCTGAGTTCTCTTTATGTCCACTACCCTAGCCACCCTGCCCAGCCCCACCTTGCTGACCTCACAGAGCAGCCGTTAGTATCACACAAGGTCCTCTGTGTGTGTGTACATGAGAGAGAGAGAGAAACAGAGACAGAGACAGAGAGGCAGAGGCTCCGAGGAGGCCTGGAGCAAGCGCATAAGGGGGAAACCATGTGCCACTTTCCCCGGAGCTAATGGAGCCACTTCCATCACCAGCGGCCTCAGCTTTAATCATCACACTTTCAAGTGGAAGGAGGCGCTCCCCAGACACTGGCCTGACCATCAGCTTCCCACCAGGGCTGCAGAGCAGGGTTGATGAGTGAAAGGAGAGAGGCTGGACCTTCCTCACAGACCAACTCCACTCAGGGCCAAGACTGCCTCCAGGCTGGGGGTGGGGCGAGGCGTTGAAATCAAATCCCATAACCATAGCTCCCATGCACCCTGGTGGGGAAGGTCTGTCCTGGGCTTCCAGAGTGCTCTGGGTGCCAGCCTGGCAGGACTCACGGCAGGTCCTGAACTCAGCCCAGGGTTTACTTTCTCTGCAAGTCTCCAGACTCTAAGCCTTAGAGCCACGTTCAAGGGGAATGTTACTTGGAAGCCAGATAAAAGCTGTTCTGGCTGACACCAGGCAGGGGGTGCTACCTTTCTGCTCTGCACCCTGAGCCGTAGGTTGTCCATAAGAGGGCACTGAATGGCACACTTGAGGAGTCCACTTCCACCCTGCTGCTCCTTCCTGCAGTGACCACAGCTGGTGGGCAGCCACCGTCCCCAGGACCACGCTGGACCCTCATCACAGACTCCTTTCTGACCAACTCCTTCCTGCATCCTCCCACTTGCCCTTTGCAGGCGCTGTGGCTCTGATACGACACTCACAGGGACTCAGTGCGGAGTGAGTCGTGGGTCCTATATCCCAAAGGCAAGGAAATAGTGTTGTTTAAAAGTACTGAAATGGAAAACAGCTTCCTGTCTTTCCCCATCTTCCCCTTTTGCACTGTTTTAATTTGCTATTTAATGATATTCTAAGTAAAGAAAAAATTTAAATTTTAATTATTAACATGAACCTTACCATTTCACCTTTCTGTTTTAAATGCAAGTGTATGAGCATTTAGCTGACACTCAGAATCTCCAGAACTTCTATAGCTCCTACATACATGTATATATACTTTTTCTCATCAGAACAGTGAAAATGCTTCACACAACTAACTCAACAGTTTTAATTTCACTTCTCGACAGCAGGGCACATTCTACCAACACCCTCAACCTCAGCTTACTGGCAAGAAAGGAAGTCCCTCTCCTGCCATCATTCTCATCCAAGTGGCTGGCTGCTACAGGAAGTAACATGAGAGAGAAAGTACATGAGGGGCCTTTGTTTGGGTTTCTCACCCCGCCGATGCCCAGAGCATTCAGATTCTGCCAGAAAGCATGGGCCCTTGGGTCTCACCATCACCCTTACTCAGTCATCGATGTGACAAGCTCTCTTTGTCCTTGCTGAGTCCCCAGCCCCACATATCATCCATCCAGCACCCCATGCTCACGAGGCTTCATGAAGGTATGTTGTTAACTTAAAAAATAGTCACAACCTAAAAGTTGAGAGTTATTTTTTATTCGGCGGAAATTTTTAGGACTTCAAGCCCAGGAGACAGCATCTTAAGTGACCCTGAGAGAACTACTCTGAGGAGGCGAGGGGAGGAGTCAGGTTATATAGAAGTTTTACAACAAAGAGTATCAAGAGATTATTGTTATTGAAAGGAAACCAGTTATCACAAGTTAAAGAGTTTAGCATTTTTCTATGTATGGGAAGATGTGAGAGTCTGGGCTCACTGAGTCACTCCTTTCATATGTTGGTGTTGTTGTTCTGCAGTGACCACAGCTGGTGGGCAGCCACCGTCCCCAGGACCACGCTGGACCCTCATCACAGACTCCTTTCTGACCAACTCCTTCCTGCATCCTCCCACTTGCCCTTTGCAGGCGCTGTGGCTCTGATACGACACTCACAGGGACTCAGTGCGGAGTGAGTCGTGGGTCCTATATCCCAAAGG